>SJYV01018828.1:2025329-2217837 GCA_006410875.1 Neotragus pygmaeus | reverse complement strand
GTGTGTGTGTGTGCGTGCGTGTTAGTAGCTTTGTCATGTCTACTGTAACGTGTTATCATCTGTAGATGATAACTTTGCAACTCCATGGGCTGTAGCCCATCAGCCTCCTCTGTCCATGAAATTCCCCAGGCAAGAATACCGGAGTGGGTGGGATCTTGCCGACCCAGCGATTGAACCTGGTCTGCTATATTGCAGGCAAATTCTTTACCATCTGAGCCACTAGGGAAGTCCTTAGTAAAAGTATGTAGTAAAAGAAGAATCTTAGTAAAAGTATATAATCTATGTTTTGTAAGTTTTCTTTTTCCTGTGCTATGTATTATGGCTGGCATACTACGAATAAAAATAAACTCCCATTTTAATGTTTGACTCTATATGCTTCTACTCCTGAAATTGTACCTGTGAACTATAATTCAGAGTTGTGTTTGTTTTTTTTTTAAAAAAAAAAACCTCCAATCCAGTTGCCACCACTATTTCCAATATTTCCAAATTTCCGATATTTCCAAATTTCCAATATTTCCAAATATTTGTAACTAAATAATTCAAATATTACTCTTTATCTATCTGCTGAGATTTTTGTGCTGAAAGTTAGATGAGTTTCTATCATTGTTATTTAGGAGTGGCAGAAGAATCCATAAATCATATGCCAGCATTGGAGAAGGAAATGGCAACCCACTCTAGTGTTCTTGCCTGGAGAATTCCAGGGACGGGGGAGCCTGGTGGGCTGCCATCTATGGGGTCACAGAGAGTCAGACACAACTGAAGTGACTTAGCAGCATACCTGGTGTTATAAAGTCCCTTTCATAAGATTGCTTGCTTCCCAATATTTTATTTCACATTTGTAACTCAGTATTCAGTCCACCTCATTCTACAAACACATTAAGATAAAGTAAACTCAAAAGTGTCTTATATATAACAACTTCAAACCACAAATTTTCTAGGTAACCCTAGCAAAAAGAATATCCAGATAAGGCCAAAAACATTGTACCCTGAGTACAAGTAGATACTGAGATCTTGTAAGCAACTGGACCTCAGCCAGGAAGCATGTGCATTCAGAAATGTGGAAAAAAAGTACAAGATATGCACAGAACTGTTATTTGAAGTTGAACTTGAAAACAAATCTGTAGTGATTCATTGTCTTAGCCACGTATCAGAGTGGCCAGTCCTCTTTCCCATTATGATGAAATCACAATAATAGCCACCCCTCCTAATAGGAATTAAGACTGTATTTCGCTTAAACTCTCTAATTATATGATGGCCTACAAAATAAACAGCTACCCAATTTTCTCAAATCAGATTCATGTTGTTGAAGGTTGGGCCAAATACGACTAAGAAGATAAAATATTATGGAAGGCACTGCTGCTGCTGCTGCTAAGTCGCTTCAGTCGTGTCTGACTCTGTGCAACCCCATAGACAGCAGCCCACNTCTCAAATCAGATTCATGTTGTTGAAGGTTGGGCCAAATACGACTAAGAAGATAAAATATTATGGAAGGCACTGCTGCTGCTGCTGCTAAGTCGCTTCAGTCGTGTCTGACTCTGTGCAACCCCATAGACAGCAGCCCACCAGGCTCCCCCATCCTGGAGTGAGTTGCCATTTCCTTCTCCAATTCATGAAAGAGAAAAGTGAAAGTGAAGTCGTTCAGTGGTGTCCAATCTTAGCGACCCCATGGACTGCAGCCTACCAGGCTCCTCCATCCATGGATTTTTCAGGCACGAGTACTGGAGTGGGGTGCCATTGCCTTCTCCGTTTAGGGTTTACTGTTTTAAATGTTTTACATCCAATGCTATTTAGTTCTTACAGAAGCTCAATATAGTGGGTTCTTTACTGCCATGTTACAGATGATAAAACTGAGGCTCCTGGAGGTGAAATGACTTGCCCCCTTACAGACAGCCTGCACTGTGTATATACTCCATTGAGACACGCCAAGCAGAAAGACTGTGTAACTCAAAATTACCATCAACACCCTTCATCACTGGGGTGGCTTCCCAGGTTCAGTGGTAAAGATTCTACCTGCCAATGCAGGAGACACAGGTTTGATGCCTGGGTCAGGCAGACTCCCTGGAGAAGGGAATGGCAACCTACTCCAGTATTCCTGCCTGGGAAACCCCATAAACAGAGGAGCCTGATGGGCTACAGCTTCATGCAGTTGCAAAGAGTCGGACTCGACTGAGCAACTGAGCATGCATAGACCCTTCATCACTCTCAAGTGTTTCTGAAATCTTCTCTCTTCTACTTCTACTCTCTCAAACCAGAAAACTTTTTTTCTCACATCACAGTTTTGATGCGAGAAGGAAATAAGAATTCAGCCAATAGGCAGTCTTGTTTTATTCTACTACCTTATAGCATTATGCTTTGGATAAAAGAATCATGGAAATTGACATTTGCCACTGATTTCCACTAACAATTAGCAACAGGGTATTTTCTAATTTTCCTGTTTGTTTTTTTTTTTTAAAGGAGCCCTGCCAGTTTTAATACTTTTAATCAAATCTTATTTTCCAAATATCATTATTCCTTAGGGATATTTGAATTTTCAAGCCCTCTCACAGTGTGAAATTTGGAAGTAGGGAGTAGATTATTCCCTTTTCTCTATTATTTATCTCAGTAAAATCATTAGAGCAGCCTTTCTCAAAGCATCTTGAAATTTAATTTGCATTTCTGGTTCCTAGTTTGGCCAAGTTCTCTGTAGTTCAAGGCGTTTAACAGAGAGATCAGTGAAAGCAACTGAATTCCAGAAGCAGGATACTGAGCTGTATCATCGGTTCACTTTTTAAGGAAATCCAGTTAATCAGAATACCATTCTTCCACGATACCCAGGGCTATTATTCTTGAGGCTATTCATATTATTTTAACAGTTATAGAGTATTTGGAGTATTAGAAGTATACTACAATTGAAGAAAAGCCCCATAATTGATTTGTTAATGTTTTATTCTTCTCTTTTTTTCTATTGGCATGTTCTTTACATGCACTCAATAAATATTAAACACTCAAACAACTCTCTCTTAGGTGGCAAGCAAACCTCTAGAATGTCGAAACAGTAGAGTGAAGAACAATGCACCTAATTGAAATGGCAGGGTAATTTGGAAAATAAAATTGAGTTGCTGCAAATCCCAAATTCCAGAATAAAAATGTTTATACTCACTCAAATGCAGATTGTTACTGGCTTTGAATAATTATTAGAATAAAAAAATACTTGAACACCAACAATATACTTGATATGCACAGAACAAACACAGTCTACATGTCTCTATTATTTTGTGCAAGGAAGTGCAGGGCACAGTGAGCCTGACATTTTCCTTGGTGGTTTTGTTTTGAACACAGTTTATAAAGTGCCTGAATATGGTGAAACAATAGGCCAAGCCACCAAATGAACAACCAGTGTTAAAAATGTCATGGACATGATTCTTCAGAAAATTATAAACCCATTAAGTAAGGAACAGGAAGCAAGCTAATAGAAATGAAATGGTTAAATGATTCTGCTACTCAGTATCTTATTTTCCTCTCCAAACATATTAATTTAGAACACAGATCAATTCAAATTTTAAAATTCCAGATTCTCTTTGGTAGATGCTGGAGCCAAGGAAATGATGACAATTAAAATGAAAGTGGAAAAATGTATTTATTTGCACCTGGAATTATGCAATGTTAACCCATAATGGCTCTAAAAGATATGATATTTATCTGTACACTGAGGATTAATCTTATCTACTCAGGGCTATGCCAATCTTGGCAGAGATGCCAGTCATATCTTAAAAAGATAAATTCCATATGCTCTGTAGAGTTATAGCATATTTCCCTTAAATAATGTATACAATAGACTGTAAATAAATAATACATTTATCTGAACTGTTCAAGAGTGAAAGGCAGGGTGGTTACTCATGAGACAGAATCTCTTATGAATGAACAATTTCAAATAAAAGTAATGTCCAATGGTGAGTTATCACAAAGTTCTTACACTAAAATATTCTTAAGTGGAGAGCAGGGAGGGGGTATTAAAATAATCCTAGATCAGGTGGGAACTTTCAAATAAATATTCCAACTAAATGCAAAATGCCCAATTTAATTTTTTTGCTTAAATTTCTATTGTGATTGTTGCATCGTAGCTAATAGCATTTTACCTATTTTCTGCAATTCTTAATTCTCTCTGTACATTACTGGTTTGTTTTTTTTGGGGGGGGGTTGTTTTTGTTTTGATCAATGAAATAACTAGCTTTAAAATGTCAAGTATGAGGTTTTTATCCCATGAAACACATAGATTCTTTTCATTGTATGAATAATTTTAACTGCAGTGCATAGAAAGGAAGGCTACTACGGAACAAAAATTTAAAAAGAACCCATGTGCAGTGGTTAGTCTGCTAGGGCTTTACATAGTAAAATTGTTAGTCTCCATCTCTGAAGTATCTCCCTTTTGAAGCCCTGGAGACACATAAACTATTTCAACTTCTTGTAAATAGTGGAAGTAGGCTTTTAGAGACATTGTACACCATTTAGTATGAAATTAAGTTTTCAGATCACTAAGGAATAGTCTCTGAATTACGGAAAACACTATAGGTCACAGTTAATTATAGCTTGTCTATCAAATTAAGTTAACATTTGAGAACACATCCAAATAGTTATGGAACCATTAAGAGGAGTGTTATTGCCAAAGAAATTCTTATTCATTCAACTTCTAATATTTTCAAAAGAAGAGAGATAAGCCTTTTTACAAGTTGGGATGGGATAAGGAAACTCTGGGTTTACATCAAATTGCTCTCTTCATTGTCCTTTTGACGACTATGTTGGTTTCATTACAAACTTCATTTTCCAGAGTTTCATAATAGTCATAAACACACTTGACTTTAAAGAGTTTCTATGGGACATAATGTGAATGCAAATGCGGAATAAAATGCAAATCATGGAGGTCTGGGACCAAATATGGACTATCAGTTAAGAATCCAGTTACTGAAAACAAACATTAAGGCCTTAAGAGGAAGAACACAAAGAGGCTGATATGAATCTTTATATCAAGTATTCAGAGCCCTGGGGAAAGCAAACAAGAATCACAGTTTTCCGTTTTTCACCTGATTCTAAAGCACCGGGGTTGGGGAACGTTTGACGACTTTGGTTTCTATTCATTCCTGTTCTAAAGTGAGTAACATTTTTCATTTTCTCAGGAAAACAGACCCACGTGTGGGTAAGAACCCACAAAGCACTCAAACAGGGAAGCGAGACCTAGCAAACCAGCTCAAGCTCAAATCTCAGGCACAGGAGGCTTGCCAATCAGTGGGGAGAAAACGATGAGAAAGAGCTATAGTTCTGTCTTGCTAAACAGCAATCACCAACCCAGACACTTACAACTAATGAATAATGAACATGTGATCAGGTTGCGTTGTAAAGTGTAAGGAAAAATCTAGAGAAATGGGAATTCATCATAACAATTAATTCTAAGCCAGCATGTATTGTCAGGGAATAACTTCTAACATCACTCAAAATGCTAATTATTTACTTACTACTAAATGAGTTGGAATCATGTATGTTTAAATCCATTGTAAAATTTAAGACTTGATATTGTGTCAAAATGAAGAAAAAAAAGACTATAAAATGTTGCTTAAACTTGTTAAACTCATAAAAAGTTGTGGTCATTTTATAAGTATTACTTTNTACTTACTACTAAATGAGTTGGAATCATGTATGTTTAAATCCATTGTAAAATTTAAGACTTGATATTGTGTCAAAATGAAGAAAAAAAAGACTATAAAATGTTGCTTAAACTTGTTAAACTCATAAAAAGTTGTGGTCATTTTATAAGTATTACTTTGTAAACTTAGAAACGGCATTTCCTTTCTATGGAAAAATACCATTTAAGTTTTTCTTACAGAAACATAACACTTCATTCAAAGTTCTTTATCTCATCTTTATAAACCCTTTTAATTATAAATGGAGTCATAAAGATATCAAGGGTAAAAAAATATTTTTGAGGATTGTAAATAATATAAAATTTATTTTCACAACTTATTTATCCTGCATTAGTTTATACTGTATAACAGTGGTGCATAGAAAAGCCAGAACATGGTTATTGCACTTCTTAAAGAGAGTTAATGACTTAGTTCTGGTTATAATTTGTATTTAACTGTATATACTCATGATACCAATAAACAACAGGTGTATAATTCAATAAATGTAGAAATAAGCATTTTTTTCAGTAAAGAATAAACTCTTTATGATATGTTTTATTCAGTTTTAGAACTTCTGAACCAAGAAGCCCAGAAATATAAAATTATTTAAAAATATTTGCACTCTTATATTTCCCTTTAACAAGAACATATTTCCTAGATTAAGAAATGTTATTTGGAAAAAGAGTTCAGAGAGAGTGTAGCAAAGTGTTGCCAATTGCTTTAATTCTGCACACATGAATGCATTAAATTGATTGAAATTGGATTCTAGTGACAAATATTTAAATGAATGTATTCTCGCTTATTTCACATAATATCTTTTATACCATTTATTAAAATGTCAGATTTAGAAGTGTGGGAAATCCAGCAGTTTCCCAATAAAGGTATAGCTCTACTTTCTGGAGAAGCTGTTTAAGACTTCAATAAACTTTCCCAAATTCCCATAATCCTGAAACCATGGCATATTAAATTAAGGATACAGTGAAGGAGACTTTTTATCTTTTCCACTATACACACACATACTCATCTGCTTGAATTTTTCAAAAGTGATCTCATACATGTTAGGTTTATTCACAGATGTGAAAGACAGTAAAATATCCAAAACTTTACTGGATCCCCAAAGTCAAATTCTGGGAAAATTATTTAAATTCTAATTAGGAACCTGTATTTTATGTTTTAGACCCTAACCTTTTAACAGGTACCATATCCTGAGGTTACCTGCCTAGTAAGGACACCAAGCCCTACGTGACTTAAAGCAGTATTATTTTACTAAAGATATTGAAAACTTTTAGGCCTAACATCTGCCCAACTGTCAGAAACACTATGCCACATGTATTCTATTTTTATTTCTTTATTTGTAAAAGAAGACTTTCCCATAGTTTTGATGTCATTTTAAAATACTGAATTAATTTTTTGCACATAGGAGAAACAGCAAAAATATCTGTTTTGATTATAACATAAACTCAAGTGCTACTTTGATACAAATGCGACAGATATCACAATCCAAAAAAGGCCATGGAAAATGCTACAGTTGCAAACATTTAAGACTGTGTAACAAAAATGACGGAGAA
Organism: Neotragus pygmaeus; assembly: GCA_006410875.1. Lineage (NCBI taxonomy): Eukaryota > Metazoa > Chordata > Mammalia > Artiodactyla > Bovidae > Neotragus > Neotragus pygmaeus. The sequence goes on along the minus strand of SJYV01018828.1, from coordinate 2,210,618 downwards.
TGGTATCAATTTACTATCCTTCAACTATTTCCATGACAGTGGAGTCAAATAATGTTGAATTATAGACCTTCTTACCCGAAGTCTTATTTCGTGTTCGTTTTTTGATCATTCCCCTGCTAGTCCCTATAGGAATTTGGCTGTACGCCGACTTTTCTTTAAAAGTTTCTGTATACATACTCAGGTTGTGTTTGATGATTAAATGATCATTTATTAAAACTTAAGCATTTCATGTTGGTTTGACATATTTACGTTTCTTGAGAAAATATTGCTATTGCTATGGCAAGCATAGCATTACCAATGTGAAAATACTTCACTTGAATTCATTTGACAGCATTTTCATTTATATGTGTTTTAATACAACTTGTTATGCATTCTTCAGTTTCTCCAACTCCACCTGCGAGGGAAGGTAAGCTAGTTTTATAACATAGGCCCCTTGGTAATACTGTAGTCTATCTGCTTGGCCTTAAAATAACCTATATTTCTTCTATGGGACCACAAATAGTCTTTGTTTTTAAGAGTATGGGGTTTTTCTGCATAATTTTCCGTCCGTCACCCGGCAACAGCTGTGTTTTAAATCTTTCGGACTATGACAAACATTTTAACATTTAAACATACGAGTGTTTGAAAACATAATGATTTAAAATTTGTTTGTTTTCAAAGTTGGGCCATTATAGCATGATATTTCAGTTACTTTTTTGAAAGCAAGGCCCTTATTTTAAGGCCTTTTCTCCTTCCTTCTTCTTTCTTCTACTAGTTAAACTTCCCCACGTTTTGTACTAAAAATCTCTAAGTTAGGACTGATAGCAAGAGTCCCCACAACCACTCTATATATTTCCAAATCATGAGCCATAGAGTCACTCTGGTGGGAGAGGATCTATTTGAGTGACCTATTGCCACAGAGCTAGTTAAATCACTGAACAATAGTTACTGTTATGGGGCTTTACCTTGTACAAAGCAGCATTAGTATCATTGCTTTCTACTAACCATAGAGCTTGCGCTGGGAAAGAGAGAGAGAAACTAGGAAAGGGGAATAACTTTTACAGCATTAACATTTAGACCTTGAGACATTTAAAAATGTAATTGATCTCAACCTATCTGCACTGACTCTGTACCACTTTTTTTTTTCCTCGAAAATGTTTTTGGCGTGCCCTTAATAAGAATCAATACACCCCTACTCTGACAGTCACACATAAATACACCCAAAGAGCCAATCAGAAAACAATAAAAACACACCTGGTAAATAACTATCTCTGAAATCAAAGGATACTAAGCAACAAAGGGCCTAGAATGAACATCCCAATTAGCCACCGTAGTGACAAGCAGTCAACACCTTATTATTTAATCATTAAAGAGAATCTTGCCATAATTTCCCTCTGACATATTTCAAGAGGAATTAAGAGTATCCCACATGACTCACAACAACAATCAAAAGTAAAGTCAGATTATTCTAAGACTCCACGGCCTTCAAGGCTTGTGGACTCAGAGGTTTCAGGATTAAGACATTAAGTGAGACCCTAGAAGTACTNTTTCAAGAGGAATTAAGAGTATCCCACATGACTCACAACAACAATCAAAAGTAAAGTCAGATTATTCTAAGACTCCACGGCCTTCAAGGCTTGTGGACTCAGAGGTTTCAGGATTAAGACATTAAGTGAGACCCTAGAAGTACTTACAATTTAAATAAGTTGTGTCCATGTGTTAAGCATTTAGAAACAAACTAATTGACATTTCCCTTATCCTTCCATGTTTGTGTCCAGTTTTTCTTAATGGATGAAAACAAAATTGCTTGCATTCCTAGTATTAGTAAGTATCCCTTGGCCTCATCTTTTTTTTTTTTTTCTACAGCAGTGGATCCAATACATGAAGAACGTTAGGCCTCCCCATCCCTTAGCAACACCTCCTCAAAGAGAAAGCTTAAATCTCCTTTGGAGGTGTCCCCATCCCACTTTGCAGGGAAGGGGTGTTTTCCGTCAAGTTCAAGTTCAGTTTTAAGACGATCATCTCAAACGATGCTTTAGAAACAACGTTCTGGACTCTTCAAATAAAACACGGCCGCCTGGGTTCCCTGGCCCCACTGGGAAACCAAAGCGCACTGCCCAGGGCTGCCCCTGATCCCACAGGCCCGGAAGCCTGCCGCTCTCCGGCCTGGGCCCTGCAGGCCCGGCGGCGGTCCCCGGGGAGCTCAGCAGCGCTTGGCATTTAACCTGTCTGGCGAGCTTGGCTTTCTGGTTCCATCTCTGGGAGCCACATTACTTCTCCCCAGATGTCAGAGGCAAATCTAGATTAACAGGCAACAGGGCGCCCTGCGCAGCCCGCCAGCCCTCAAACAGGAGCTGTTAAATGCAGATTCAGCCGAGGACCCCCCGGAGAGCTGCTGTTGAATAAAAATTGTAATCCAAAGGGACCTTTTCTTTGCCTCCCCCTACCTGTGGGAGAACCCGGGTTGGCGCCTGAGCACAGACTCAGCTAGTCCCACTCGCTGCGAGGGGGCCTGGCCACCTCGGTTGGTGGCCTTCGGGGGCCCCAGGGAGTCTTGCTTCTCTCTCCTCTCCCTCTCGCGACAGTTCTTGGAGTGGAAAATGCTTAGATTCAAGGAGTGGCGAGAAACAACCCGAGGAAGGAAGGCTTTATTCGACAGCTCCTTCCTGGAGGGCGGCCTAAAGTCCAGCGTCTGGCAGCCAGATTCTTTCCCGCCTAACCCCTCTTGGCGACCCCAATTCCACCCTGGGTCCCCCAAACTCGCGCTCCGCCTCCCCGCGCCCTCCGTCCCTCTCCATCGCCAACCAGGCTCAACCCTGGCCTCGACGCCTCGCACGGTGGCCCCCTCTCTGCGCCCGTTTCCGGGGTCTCAGCCCGGCCCTCGCCGCCTGTCGAGGCCGGAAAGGCCGGTTGCCCCTCGCTGCCCCCAGGTCCCGGGCGTCGGGAAGGACTGTGCCGAGCGGGGAGCGAGGCCGTCAGGAGAGGGCGCCCTGGAGGCCCGCGCCCGGCGTAGGTGACTCTCGGACCTGGGATATCGGGGTCTGGGAGTGGGAGTCGGGGGAGGGCGTAGAGGGTGGGGTGAGAGCGGGATTACGGCTTCTGGGGGCATCTTAATCTGATGAGAAAAACAAAACAAAGCACCAAACTAAGGACGCCTCAAGGCCAAGTAGATTTCCTCCAATTGAGCCCTCCGGGAAACCGGCTGGTATCCAAGTCGTGGATTTCAAGTCCCTGCACGGGTGGCAGCCTTCGCGCCCTCCGAGGAGAAAAGTAAAATAAAATAAATCCTACTGCCCACAGGCCCTAGAGACAGAGGAGCTAATGAGCAAGCGACGCCCCGCGCTCGCACCACACCTGAAGCATCCAGGCCCGCAGCACACCCTCCCCTGGGNGAGGGATAATTTATAAATGTAAGCTTCATGTTACTCTTGGTTATTCACTTTCCTGCTTATGTGAACTTATTTTTCAGCCACTTCTAATTTTCCAAGTTCTTTAAAAACTAGGCCTCCAATTCCTTCTAGATACCATTTTCTTTCTTATTCCGCTATGAATTTCCCCCCAGGCCCTCAAAAATACTCTCAATTCCTGGCTTTCCCATTTTATCCAAATTGGACATTTTCAGTCTAGTAACTACCCTCTGTTACATTATTTAAATTTCCCTAAAATTTTTGAGAACATTCATAAAATTGGTGGAGATCTACCTTCCTTTCTGCCTATCTATAATATTAATAAACTGTGGTTTCCAGTCTCATCTAGGTACAGGCCCACTCAGCAGCCTTCATAATTTTGTGGCCAGGTGCTCTCCTATTGTCCATGGAGAACTTTATTTTTCCAAATTTAATCTTTTTTCTCATGGTCCCTATTCAAACTGTTCTCTTTAGGAGTATGTATTCTTGGACCCCATAAAGACCTTCTCTAATCACTCTAATGTCCTTCAGCCACCAAATATATCTATCAATATAAGTGTGCCATCTATAACTCCTCTATTAAACTTTTGTGAAAAAGAACACTTTTGTTGTAAAAGAAAAATCTCTGTTTGCATTTTAATTCATATGCCCATCTATATTCTCAGATTTCTATTCCATGAATTATTTAGTCTCTCCATTTTAAAGCTTTCTCTACTTGTTGACTTTTCAAGTAGATGCCAACCACACTCAGCCCTCCTTAGAGCTGACCAGCTTGAATGATAAACCTATTGCTACCTTTTTTGCCACGATCAAGCACTTGGAAAGAGTATCTGTCTCATCATCTGCACTCTTCAATGTCCATTTCAATGACTGTAGTTTCTGATTTTATTTCTGCATTAAAATGGCTCTTGCAGTATCAGTAGTGATTTGCTCATAGCCACTTCTTGATCCTTATGTTACTTGACCTCCTCACAGCATTTGGCCTTATAATTATACCCTTATTAAAATGAATTTCACTTTATAACATATTCGTAATCATTTGGTTAATACTTGTACTATATAACCAGTGAGGAACCTGGTAAAAATGCTCAGTTCTTTCCCCCTATTACCACAAAAGTTCACAAGGATCATAAGTACAGCTGGTTGTACTCTGAAATAAAGGTTTTCTTATGCAGATCCAATATTTCTTATGCAGATCCAATATTACTTTTGTAGGTAAAAACATTACCAACTTTTTTATTAGCTTACTAAAATGTTCTTGTAAGTAATCTTCATTTAAAAATTTAGAAAGGATCTGACTTCTGTTTGAATCATTCTCCAAATTTCCACTAATTTTTTTTCCCAAAATGCCAGTCTAGTCGTGTTTATCTAATTTATACCAATTATGTTGCTTAGACCATGGTTCCAAAGTATTAGTTCAATGACCTTCTTTATGTATATATATACTGTTGATTCCCGAAAAGGAATATGGCCTATTTTTATTATATCAGAACCCTGATTTTATTCATTTATTTTATCAGATATTGTGTGTTTAGGTATTTCATGAAGTCCATGCCTGTTCTCAGAAACAAGAGATGAATGCTGGTTAGCTGCCATGGTAAATCCACAGCCCTTGACAGTGGCTGGTTTCAAGAGGCTATACAAGGACGTCCTGGATAATGAAACGTGAGGAAGTAAATTAGAGATACCAAAGGAACATTTTATGAAAAGATGGGCACAATAAAGGACAGAAATGGTATGGACCTAACAGAAGCAGAAGATATTAAGAACAGGTGGNCCCCCCCCGGGGACCGGCGAGCCGGCTCCAGTTAGGAGTACTGGCGCCCACGAGGCGGCCCTATTGCCTCTTCCCTCCGTCCCCACCTCCCAGGACAGGGGACGCCCCCCGCGAGTGAGGCACAGTCCCGCGTGCGCCCCGCGCCCTGCGCGCCCGTCTCCAAAGGAAGCCCAGGCACACTCGCTCCTGGCTTCTGGGAAACGGACAATTCCAAAGCACAGACTCGGGGTTTGCTGCCCTGCGCCCAGCTGAGACCTCGGTGAGCCGGAGAGGGTCCCGCGAGCGCGCCCACGCGCACAGGCCCAACGAGCCACGAGCTTAGCCAGAGCTGCGAAGCCCCCACTCTTAAGCGGCCGGGAGGGAGGCTCGCTGCTCATTTTATAGTTGGGGGAGGAGAATGAAGTACCAGTTTTTACCCCTGACCACTGCCCACCAATTCGCACGTCTCAAATAAAGGTAACTGAGTAACAAAAGTTTACCTAAGGAGTAAAGCGAGAACTCAATTTTGTGTTACCAATTTTGTACCCCCTAAAACACCCCTAACTCTGGTCCTTTATCTTTGATTTTAATAAAATAATGATTCGTTGAGGAAAATGGGGTATAAATCTTCATTTTGGAGGCAATTAAAGTGTTGATTTCATTCATGCCCCTAAGCGATTCTTGTAATTTGCTCAAATAGCTTTATGTACCCAGCACTCCGGAGCTTTTAGAATCCCATTTTCTAGTTAGGCTTGTTGGATTACAATTTTTATTCAACGGCAGCTACCCGAGGGTTCCTCAGCGGAATCTGCATTTAACAGCTCCGGGGAGAGGGCTGGCAGCCTGAACCAGGCGGGAGGCCGAGCGGCTGGCGGGGTGGAGACCGGGGGCCGCTCGCTGGTTTGCCACCTCGGCGGGGCCGCGCCAGGATCGCGCAGGCTGCCTGTGCCGGGCACTCGTCTACACTGCCGAAAGTTTGTAACTCGCCAATTAGAAAAGACCCGGCGCGTTGGCGCTTTTAAAGCTCAGCTTTGCCTACTCTCCACTTCTTTTGGGCAAAAGGAGGAATTCCGCCTCTGCCGAGGGGGTCACCCAGAGAAATCCAGATTGGGGATTGAAGGGAGAGAAGCAAACTTGAAGACGACACCCAGACGGGGAGTCGGGTACTCGGGCAAGGACTCTGCAAGACAGTCGCGGGCCGACCGTGATCGTGGCAGAGCTCGCAAAGCAAACTCTGTGTGACTGGTTGTCCTTGGGCTCAACAAAGGCAGGCTGCCCTCTCACAAGACAGGACTCACGTGCCAAGTCAGAAAGAGAAACAACTCAGGGCCTTCACGTATAGGTGGACAGGCGCAGGAGGCCCGCCACCCAGACCTCTGGACGCCCTGCCATAATTCGCAAACGAAAGCTGTCCTGACCCTCTTCCAGCTCACCCACTCCTCACGTTTTCACGTTCAGTGCATTTTCTCAACTCCTTGGGGCCGACACAGAGACAGGAGTGAGGGAGAGAGGGACTAGGGACAAACACTGGTGTTGGGGTGAGAGAAATCTGCCCCCACCCCCAGCAACTCCAAATAAAAGTCGTCCCCACTTAGCAACGCGGCGGAAGAAGGGCCTGGAGGGAGGACGAGAGAGGAGGGGGCGAAGCCAGCGGAGGCCGGCCGCGAGAGCGGGGCGGCGCGAAGTCCCCCACCCGCCACAACGCCACACCGAGGGAGTCGCGAGGAGCCCCTGACGCAGACGCTTCCCAAAGCTGCCAACCCAGAGGGCCCAGAGCACGTACCGGCTGGAGGATGAGGAGAAAGGAGGAGGAGAAACGTCCATATTTATCTGTTTTTCTAACCTCGGCCTGGTCTTATTTTTTCTATCAAGTACAATAAAATGGGCGAGCTTGCAGCGAGCACTGCACAAAGCAATGTTCAGTGAGGTCTAGAAGCGTTCGGCCGAGGAAAACTGACAAGACAGGCTAATGAACCGTATAGACAGGGAGAAAATAGCAAGCATTTGCTAGATTTCAAACCCTCCCTGTCTCTCTCAGACCACCTATCTTGGATTTATTCCTAATAAAATAAGAAATAAGCAGTCCTTACACTTTTCTTTTCTTTGAGAGAGAAGGGGGAAAAAATGCTCCAGAACAAAGCCCTACCACCAGAGGCGGTCACTGGCAGTTAACACTCCCATTATTGTAGAGGGTAAATAAAATAAAGACAAAAATTAAAAGCGACAAGAAACAGGTCAAGTTTGCAGGCAAAGCTTTTACAAGCTCATCTCTCCAGGTCGAATCCCAGAGCCAGCCTTAATGAAGCAATAATAGCCACATTATTCAAAAATTTTCATTTCGATGGAAATGTATCTAAAAGGGACTTAATCATATGCAAATAAAAGGAGGTGGTAGTGATCCAGCAAGCAATATGCATACAGATTTTTTTTCCCAGGGATGTTGAAATTGAAAAGCGCATACCTGGTCAGTTAGATTTGCTGATCTTGTTATATCTTCACTGTCTGATTTTGATCCTCCTTCTCTATCGTCTATCACCAAATCGATAGGCATTTTCCCTTTCAAACAGCTAATATACCGGTGGCAGAAATTGTCACATAATTCGTGTACCTACATTATGACAGAAATAAAAAAATGGAAATATAATCAGGAGTTCATAAATGACATTGACAAGTGCAATCCACCCCCCCTTGTGAGATCCAAACTTCTAAATAGGGGAAACACAGGGCAATTGTCCTCCAGAGACCCCCAGACGCATCCAGAATTAGGAATAACTTTCTTTTCTTGCAAAATAGAGATATCCCAGAAAATTGACAGTGACAAGATGCTTCACAGGCTACAACATATTCAACACCCGTGTTAAATTCATCTGCTCCTGGGGCCGTGGCCATTAAAGAGGTGACCTACGTGGGTGACATTTAAGGTAAACTACTTAATTTTGTCCAGTTATTTTTATCATAAATCCTTTCCAACATGTCTAAGAAAAAAATTGAATATACATATATATGTATGTATATAAAGGACCAGTACTGTGTTGGTATAGGATATGCCTGACAACTCAAGTCCCTTTAACATTGGTAATTGGGGTTTCTATCTATAAGAAGCATATATTAGGATGCTTCCTTTAAAAAAAAAAAAAAGACTCACGGTGTGTGGGGGGAACCCTTACAGCCACAAAAAGGTATCAAACTGATTAATTTTTTAAGGGAAAAGAATGCTTCAAAATATTTAGGGATAGGTGGAGTGGTGTCTTACAGGACACAGGCATCACTGACATGCAAAAATTCACAAGAAACCCCAGTGTGCTTGCAATTTAATGTTACTTTGAATTACAATGCATTAAGTTTTTATTACTGAGATTTATAGAACAGCTAGCAAAATTACGTTATCCCACACCCTTTCTTGAGTGTGAAGGTGGGATGTGTGCAGGATTCCCAGATTGAAGAAACTGACACAACCATCAACTCTGCTTTGTCTCCGCAGAACCTTTAAAGTGCCTCCCCCACCACCTCCTCCACACTCCTTGCCCACTCCTCCTCCCACTCCGCCTCTCCCCCTGTATCTGACCTGCCGCAGCTCTCAGACTGTCTTCCAGAAACTCAGTAAAACTAAACAAAACTTTCCCCCCCTCAGAGGTAGCAGAGAAGACTAGGAGGAAGAAGAGAAGGTACAACCTGTGAAGCAAATTCAGGATAGCTTTCTAAGCATCCAAGGGGATGCAGAGCCCTGCAACTACTTACACAAAGCCAGCAAGGTATTAAGAATGAATACAAGGCTAGGGCGTTTGTGATCCCAGTTTTAGTGTCTGAAATTGTAATTAAACTGCAAAGAGAAATGGACTCAAAGATTGGCCTTGACACTAATTACCAGAAAGAAAGACATTTATGCAAATATCTTCAAAGCCTGAACTTCAGCCATTCTGAACCCTCCCCTTCTGTGTGTTTGGGCATGAGGGGGAAGCAAAAGGAGAAAAAAAGCTAGAGAAATTACCTTCTCTAATTCCAACAGATGAAACCTTAATACTTGTATGGCTTGAATCATCTGCAAAGATACAGAAAGAATGAGCGCCCCATTCGTAGTTTGCAGAAAATTGGCTGTCACAGCTCTAACATCCCCAGCCCTCCCCTCCCCCCAGTAAATAGAGTTATTTTGATTTATGGCCATAACACTAAAACTTAACAGCAGCGACTGGGTACCATCTAGAGGTTTATATTTCTTAAGGAGAAAAAAACAGCTAAAACAACAGCCAAGCATCTAAGTGGGGGTCATAAACACTCTTCTTGCCCATATCTCCCCTCTTTCTCAGCCCCACTGCCTCTGCACCACCCCCAAAGGGCCGCACCCCTCCACTAGGTATTTCCTTGGAAGGCGTGCACGGAAAATATTCCCAATAGTCTCCAAACTGTGGCTTTTCACACTGCAAACTTTCTGCCGCCTTCTGCACACCTTTCCGATAAACTGGTGGTTTGGGGGGGTCTGGTCTGGTTGCTTGCACTCATGACGCGACTTTGAGGGCTGGGAAGTCCGCTAAGTTTAAGCACACACGCTGACAGGCCGGGAGATAAATCCCCGGGCTGATTAGAGCCGCGCTGCCCGGCTGTCATAAAAAACAAAAGCTCGCGTTTCCCCGCGCCGGTTCACCCGGCCCCTCTCGAGGTGAATTTATTTCCCCGGGACCCCGTCCTGGCCCACTTGCTGGTGGATGGAAACCCNCTTTGCTTCAGTCCATGGGGTCACAAAGAGTCAAACATGACTGAGTGACTGAACTGAAGTGAACTGAAACCAGTAACATGCTAAGTAAAGTTTTTAGCATGCACACTATATGAACTCTCTGTGTGACTAGGTTCTTTGATTTATAAGAAGGAAGACAGCTGATAAGAAACTATAGCAAATTGCTGCAGCCTGAAAGCTTCTGGCTGTTAAGAACTGGCAGTTCAAAGAATCTATGACAACAAAGATGGTGACAGCTAAGTGTGTATCATGAGGAGAGTTTATAGCAAACAAATGTCTCCTTTGATGCAAATTTGGTTTTCTAAAGACATTAATTATTCCTGGATGGAATTTTCAAAGGGTGCTCTACAAACCCTACTAGAGAAATTGTTCCATGGCATTATTCCAAAGACTGTGTTCATATATTAAAAAAAAAAAGGTTCTTTTTTCACTTTTAAATGGTTGATTATGGCTATAGGTATCTTCCATTTCTATAGCATGCAGGAAGGATGACATGTCAAGTTGGCCCAGAGTATAATCTATTATGCCATGACGGATGCTTTCAGTCATCCAGTTAATGTGCTTAAAAGAAGATTCTCTACACTTCGGATAAGCTACTCACTTCATTTCTCTTACACTCCCAGGGCTCAGCNAAAGTTCCTTCAAATGTGCCTGCGGTCAGGCCTTTCATTTTGTCCCCGCGTAATGGCAAAGCAGCTAGTATTTCGAGGGGCCTAGATGTTGCTTATCTCAGCCCATTAAAAACAAAACAAAAAAAGCCTCTTCTAATGCCCAAAGAGGTGTTTCGAGTCTTTTATTAGCTCTCACAGCCCGGCTGGGAATTTAACAGTTTGGGGTCCTTTTCAAAGCTTCCCCAAATGTTCTGTCCGGGAGTCTAAACCATTTGCAGTTAATGCTGCGGAGAGGACGCTGGGATTTAAACACGCCCATTGCACAAGGGACCAGAAGATAAAGCAGAAAGGGTTTTCAGTCGGGGAGGGTCAGTGTTACCTGATTTTTTTTTGTTTGTTTTTTAAAAGAATAAANCTAAACCATTTGCAGTTAACGCTGCGGAGAGGACGCTGGGATTTAAACACGCCCATTGCACAAGGGACCAGAAGATAAAGCAGAAAGGGTTTTCAGTCGGGGAGGGTCAGTGTTACCTGATTTTTTTTTGTTTGTTTTTTAAAAGAATAAAAATAAAAGTGGCTGCAAAGTAAAAAGCGGTCCCCCAATACATCAGCACACAGTAGGCACAAGTGAGTTTCAGAGGGTTTTGGTCTAACCCCAGGGCCCCGGGAGAACATGGTGTGAGCCGCAGCGGAACACTACACCGGCCGAGAGCACCCCGCATCCACTTCTAAATCCTGCAAGTTTCGCCCTTAAACACACAGTCCTGAAACGGCCAGAAGTTTCTTAAGGTCTGTAACAATTCAGAGTGAGCTCCTCTCCACGACTACAGTGGTCAGACTCCGTAAATGCAAAGCCTGTTCCCCCCTTGCCTGGCCTGCAACTGCCCTCCCTTGATTTTACTGTGCGGTGGCAAGGCCAGCAGACGGTGGCTGAGTAAACTTAGCAAGTCAGAACAATCCGTGGCTTAAAAGATTTTCCTTTAAACCAAAAGTTTCGTTCCAACACAAAGGCGCCTACGTTTAGAAATCCCCAACACTCTCCCCGAGAAGTCGAGCAAGTGAGGACTCCAACCCGCTGAACTACGGAGCCCGAGTCTGCGGGGGGGCGGTGGCAGGCCGAGGGACCTTTGGCAACTTCCGCACGGCGACCCCTCCGCGGGCATGGCCTCGGAAGAGCTGGACGCTGGACCCGCGCGGAGCCTGAGCGGAGATGGGGCCGGGGGGCGTCTGGGCTGGCCGCCTCCCCCAATCTCCATGCAAAGAGAATGAAAAGTCACCGAATAATGTACCTCCAAATCCAGAGAGCTCTGACTTTCTTCCTATCGAGGGCAAAGGGAAATGGGGAAAGAAAGCCTCGCCTCGAAACTGCTGAACCTGCTGCCCGTCGTACCTACCCATAAATGGCATCTTTATCTCTCTTTAAAGCGTCATTGACCGAGGAACCCATGCTGGGAGCCATGGCGTTGGTGTGGGCTGTGTGCGGATACTGATGCGAGTGCAGAGGAGGCCCGTGGTTCAGGTGGTGGACGGGCTGCATGGACCTGGCCGCATGCGGGTCCCCATACATCGTGGAGGGAATGCCTACTCCATCCATGCCCCCGTAATGGGGCAGATCGTCGTACTGCATGACAAACAGGAGAGAAACAAGATTCAGAAGGCCAGGCAGGCACATAGGGAAGACAGCAGGGCACAGAGCTTATACAACGTCAGTCCAGCTGGATCCTTCAACCCCGAATTCGGGGGCCTTGCCTCTCTGTTAGTTGAGATTTCTCATTTAAAAAAAAAAATTTTTTTTTAAAGTACAAATTCTAGGATTCTCGGTGAGACTCGGCTAGATGGAATGGTCTTGCCCTAACTTGTGTCCCTATCAACTAGTCAGAAATTCAGGATCCTTTGGCAAGGAAGGAAGGAAGAAAGAAGGAAGAAAGGGAGGCATTCTCCCGGAGGGCGGAAGGTAAATCGTGCATGTCTCTAGAGGAGGAAATTCAAAATCCCAATAATAAAACGTGCCAGGACAGTGCAACAAACCTGCCTAATTTCACAGCCCCTTCCCATCAGGGAGAATTAAAAAAAAAAAAAAGTTACAATGAGAACAGCTAAGCCAAGCACGTGAATTCAGACAGGCTTCTCATTTTATTTCCCTGCCAGCGTGGGGTTAGGCAGTCCTGCAAGACACTGCATTTCCTTTGCTCTCCAAGACAAACTCTGCAAAATCACACAAAACTAACTGCTCCCTTTATAAGTGAAACTCAGAGAAGGGTAACTTCTCTTGGACACTAGTGTTGAATTTAAAATTAGCCAATATTCCCCCCAAGTTAAAAGAAAATCTATAGTTGGAGCAGTTATTCTACATTTTTTCTACTGCTATGAACTTTCTCCCTAAACTAGAAGGCAATGAGGTAGATGTTAGTCATCAGGTTCAAAGCAAATTTAAAAGTAAATGCACATTCATTCCACACCCCCATCTTCCTTCTCCAGAAAAACTACTTTCATATTGTCATTATTTTTGTGTGCAAAATTTAGCTATTGAGGTTTTTCTCATTGCTTCATTTCAGGCAAGTTCTTTTCTCAAGATTTGGAGGCACCGAGAGTGAAATGATTTTCAAAGAGGAATTGCCACTTTCATCTCCTTAAAGCCAGAGGTGTGAAAAGAGTTTGGAAGAACGCTGACATTTGCCTGAACCAAAGGAGTAAAGAAAAAATGTGTCAGCCTAGTAACTTTCTTTTGCAAACAGCGCTTTGAGGGCCAGGGCACAATTTATGCAAGGAAGGCTTTTTGTAGATCCCCTTTCTTTAAAGAAACTACCTCCGTTGGGTTGTCATTGTCTCACTTTACTCTCACTACATTTCCATTCAAATAGGAATATTGGGGAAATTAGTATTGCATTTTTAAAGTGAATAGTTGTGTGCTTAGTATCCAATTAGTGTAGGGCTTTGCTAAGAAAAACTTACAAAATATTACCTTGTATAAAAAGTCATGTACATTAAAATTACTTTAAAAAGATGAATGCTTTCCGACCCCCCAAACTGTTGTACTATGACAGTTATTTGCTTAAAAATGCTAAACCTTTCCAGTGATATTAAAGATGAGCATAATCAATAACATATCAGAAGTTTCTCACTGCTTATTTTAGTTTAAAAATAGCTTTAAACTTCTGCTCCTTGAATGTTCAGACTATATAACATCAAGTATCCAGCGCTTTTTGCTTTAAACAGATGATTGTCCGAGCTTGTATTTTTATTTATATAGCTGCTGGTTAGGAACCTATAGGAAACTTGATTACTTGAATTAACAATTACACATAACATGCATAAGTCTACAAATGCATTGAATAAATCCTCTTGCTTTAGGCCATGGCTTTAGGAGCCTCATTCAAAAAAAGACAGAGAAAAAAGGAAACTTTTTAGCAGTGTCTTTCAGCCACGTTTCAATTTAATCTCACATTTGAGTTCCACAATTGTTTTTTAATACGTACCCTTTGCGCCATCGGCCTCCCTGGCTCCCTTCCTACTTCAACTTCTAATATATCCTCTTTAAGGCCAGTGTGAAAAGAAACAAATACGTAAACTCCCCTGGAAAAAAAAAAAAAAAAAAAAAACCACGACGAAAAATCCCTTAACGTCTCCAGCAACGTGAGCTACTGGTCCCAGATCTTCGGTCTACGGGACCTGAAGCAAAGCGCCCGAGTCACTGAGCATAAAAGCGCTCCGTTTCCAAGACAGCAGCAGGGGCAAGGGGGGAAAAAAAAAAAAAAAGCAGATCTTCTCTCCCCAAAAAATCAGTTAAAAAAAAAAAAGAGAGAGAGCGCCCCTCAGACCCAACTACCAAATCTCATGGCTTTCTGCCACTCCGGCTGTCAATCACAGGCGAGGTTGTCAACGTGGTGAATGAATGATCATCCGCTCTGTCTTCTTCTGGTCAGAACACCTCAAATGTTAATATTCAAATGCACAAAGCCCTAGCGTTCGCTTCCCTTGAATCAGTCCTAATTCCTAATCAGTTTCTCTCTTCTCTCGCTCGCTCTCTTTCTCTTTCTCTCTCTCTCTCTCTCTCTCTTCGTCTTTGCAACTGCTGCACTGGAGGGAGATTAGAGGAGGAGGTTTAAAAAAAATGTCTGTCTGAGTTTGTCTTAAAGGAGCCACGATCGATGCTGCCCGCTTGCAGTCCCCGTGCGTGTGTAAAGTGTGTGTTGCACAGGCGGAGAGGTGGATTCCGACCAGAATGCTAGAACCCGGAAGTAGTGGTGGCCATAACAGGTCGCGTCTTACACAATGCATTGGGCTGCAGCAAGTAGACTCCTCGGCAGGGGTGGGTGCGCGAAGCGAGCTCTGGCCGCACTGGAGAGGCAGAGAGGCGCTCCATTAAATCGCACGCCCAGGCACAAACACCCACACACCCAGGGCACACGCGCACAAGCGCGGGCAGAAGCCCCCCGCCGCGGGTTTTATTTTCCGTATTCTTTTCTCTCCCTCCCCTCCAGACTCTCTCCCCAAAGCTGACTCTCTTGAAATAAATCGGGAATAAACGCGGGACAAACCGCAGCGGGAGTTTTTTTTGCACAGGGCTCCGCGGATAGACTTCCTGACTTTCCTCGAAATTATTGGGGTCTGCCTGTGTTTTTCGGGTCGGAGGTGGGGGCTGATGCAGAAAGTAGTGGATTCTTAGAACCAATACTTCACGTATAAAAGTCAAACCGAGAGAGAAGAGGAAGAGGAGCAGGAGCAAGGCTGCGAAAGGGTCTGCTTAGGAGTTCTGAGAACGTGGGGTGGGGATGGCTGGGGCTTTCTGCAGATCTAGCTTAAGAGTTTCTTTGCTGTCAGAGGTGGACACTCGCCCCGAGAAAGCAAATGCTTGTCTTTTCTCATTCTGGGGGTCTGAACCTCCCCATCTCCTAGTCCCGGAGGCCCCAGCCCCAGCCCTGGCGTCCTGTGCGAAGTGAGAGAGGAAGGGAGGGAACAATGAGCCGAGAGCCGGGAATGTGCCCCCAGCGCCTGTTTACAAACACGAAGCTATTTATGATCGCCGGAAAGCGAAACCCGACTCGGGCTCGGAGCAGCCCAGACCTCGCGGGTGGAGCCCGGGTCAGGAGCCGCAGGGAGAGAAGCTCTTTCTCCGACCGGCTCCCGAAGAGACGGCCGTGCGCCCAGGGCGCGGCGCGGCGCGGTGGGGTCGGCGCGCTCG
The DNA here is from genome assembly GCA_006410875.1 of Neotragus pygmaeus. Classification (NCBI taxonomy): domain Eukaryota; kingdom Metazoa; phylum Chordata; class Mammalia; order Artiodactyla; family Bovidae; genus Neotragus; species Neotragus pygmaeus. The sequence continues at coordinate 2,194,954 of SJYV01018828.1, read as the reverse complement.
GCTAGCGCTACAGCCGCGCCGCCTTTGTCTTCGAGGCGCCGAGGGGCTCCGGCCTCCGCCGTGCTCTTTCCGCGGCGACGCCCCGCGCTCTTCTTCCCGGACCTTCTTACCCTTACTCCGCTTTTCAATCCCCAGTCTGGCGCAGGGAAAAAACTCCCAGTGCCAAAGAAAAAGAAATTCACTTCAGGGGTTGAAATTTCAGACAAAAAGCTGCCCCTACCCACAACTCGGAGGCCCCAACCAGCCACTAATGTGAACTTTCTCCTTTTAAATACCTATTCTCCAGTTTAAACAAGAAAATTCCTTTTCTTTATTCTCCCACTCTAAACCTGTCTTTTATTATTATATTTAGTGGTGCCATTTTCATTTTTCTGCCCGCCCGGCTCTGATCTGCCGAGATGGCTCAATCGTAGCCGCTCGACCAGCGGGCTGGAAACCTCACATCCCGGAGCAGGGCTCGCAGCTCGCTCGGCTCGGAGCAGGATTTTTTTTTCCTCCCTCGACAGAAACCTCGCAGAAAACTCCCCCTGCGGTCGACTGGAAAATGAGCTCACCCAAATCTCGGTAGGCAGCCGGGAGGAGGGCTCGACCAATCAGAAGGCGCCCCTGCCAAGGCTGCCGCGCATTGGCTGCGGGGAAAATCAATTATCAAATAATCGATCAGCAGGGAGCTTCGATCTGCCGGGAATGCAAACTGCCAGTCCCGATTCCCGCCCTCTTGGTGGCCAAAAGGCTGACTCTTCCAAAGCAGCCGGCCCCTTGCTTGCTTCGCCCCTACCTTCTTCCCACACGGCCAGCTGCGGACCAACCCTCATCCCGAAGCGAGGGAGGTGTAGGTAGGGAGAAGAGTTTTGAGAGATTTAGGGCTCGCGTCCTCAGAGATTGGAAAAGATCAGGAGTTCTAACATGTATCGAAGCCAACTCTTAATGCGCAAACTAAAAGAGAATTCGCATCAGTCCAAGAGACAAAACTCAAATTTCTGTTTAAGTGGGCTTTGGAGGAGCAGGGGACCCAGGGCGAACATCAGAACGTAGATTTGGAATCAGGTTGCACTGAGCGCACGTACCTCCCCTCTGTAAGCGACGAGTATTGCCTCTTTGACTACTTCTCCCGAGTCAACGCCCGGTTCCCCCCAAGAGTAGAGTTTTCCTAAAGTCGAGCATCTCAGCTTTCCCAGCCTCGCGCACATCATCCCCTCCCCAACTCCGAACTCGCCCAAAGTGTGTCCGAAGGACAGGCACGTTCACCCAAAGCGGAGGCGTTTTGTCTTGAAAGCGTTCTCTTTTAACTACTCGTCCTAGGATCCCTCGTCATTTGCATCTCTCTTCCTTTTTCTTCCTTACCACCTCACTCCCCAAGTTTTAAGATCTTTTACTTTTCTCCATCGGAAACAAGTGTAGAGTTTTCTGGTGCAAACTCCTCGATACATCACGCGTGAGGTTAAGACAGGGCCGCGNCTCTCTTCCTTTTTCTTCCTTACCACCTCACTCCCCAAGTTTTAAGATCTTTTACTTTTCTCCATCGGAAACAAGTGTAGAGTTTTCTGGTGCAAACTCCTCGATACATCACGCGTGAGGTTAAGACAGGGCCGCGTGTCAGAGTAGAGAGGATCCAGGTGAATTACCAGCGCCTTTATGCCACTGCATAACACTACCACCCCACCCCGCACCTCTTCACTCCCCTACTCCCCAACCCTTCCCCAGCGTGAACTTGGAAACAGAATTTCAGGCCAAAATAGAAACTCCCGGTCTCGAGGAAGGCTATTTCTCTGTTTAATTCTCGGGAGGCTGAGCTGACTGGGCCAGGAAAGGCAATCCTTTTCCGATTACAGAGAGGACCTAACTGGGCCGGCCGTCTTCCTGGAATCCCAGACGGTCTCGGCCAACACCTGGGCGCCTTCCGACGGCTGCTGGCTGGGCTGTAAGCTCTTTTTCTCCAGCAGGCCCGCTGGGCATAAGCGCGAGTGTCGGCAGTGGGGAACGAAGTAAGGGGTGGGGGCGTCAAGCCAAACACTGACATGGGCACAGCTACCTTTATGATTCTAAAAGGAATTGCGAAGGGAATCGTGTAAGTATAATCTACCCGAGAGAAATTTACTGCGAAATGCATTTTGATGACCATAGTCTTTAACAGCCCTAAGGGTTCTTGGGCAAAGACTAAGGCTTGGAGTTACCGCAGGTCTGCGGCCAAGTTTTCAAGTGTGAAGAGGCCAGTTTTGATAGACATAGTTCTTTGACAATAGAATGTATTTTGTATTGATGCTTTCTGGTAAGTTTCCTCTTTTGTTTTCTAGCTGGGATGGAAAAAGAAGATTCAGGTAAGTCTCTCCTTTTCCAGCACAACCCCAAACTTAAAGCAGTAGAAAGATTGTCATGCTCTTCAAGCATGATCTTCAACTTTAAATTACCTACCAACAGATTTTCCTGAAAAAAGACATACTTTGGGTTGGTGGGCTTAAGCTAAACTCATTAGCTTTGAAAAGTGTCTTCTTTCTTCCCTCCCTTCTTTTCCAAGTATAACTGTGAAGCTGATGGTCCTAGGCCTTTATAAGATTAATTCTGAACAATCAAGAGACTAAAACACTTTTACAATGTAATTATAGTAGTACAAATTGTTTGCCCAAACCTCATTCTGGATAAGGATTTTACAGTTAGCAAACAGTTATTACAGTTGGGGCTTGCTGAGAGAAACTGCACAGACTATGTCTGGGGTTGCAATATAGTAGCCATAAAAAAAAAAAAAACTTTAGCAGAGCAGCAATTAATCATCTATTAAAAGAAAAGGAAAAGGTAAAAGGATAGTTTTAGGTATCTTAGAAAACCAATGCTGATAGTTATACCTGTTCTCTAACAGTACCTATCTCTAGTTTATGGCAGATACTTTTTAAGGCAAAAGTACTTTTATTTTGCAAAAACTTGGCCTGGTGAAGAGTTCTGGCATTTGCCACTCTACCTGGGCCTTCCACACCCACCTTACCCTTCTCATCCCAGAGCATCTTCCCAAAGAGAGAATGAGGACTCTAAAGGGGCAGTCTGGGGCCTAGGTTTCTATTGCTTAGACCCCCTGACAAGGAGACTGTTGGTACAGTCCTCCCTGAGAACTTCCCTCTAGTTTTCTATTATCCTATAAGGAATTCTGCCCATGGAAAAGATCTATATCCTGAGTTAGGCTTTTGTCCCTGAAGTTCACACTGATGAGTCAGCTCCAAAACCCTCAGAAATTAAAAAGGCACCTCTTAAGGTAAAATGTGTGTGTATTTGCCAGCCCAGAATAAACAAAAGCTTGTTAATCAATCGAGTTTGGCAGCTGTGTTCACAGAATGATAAGGGTTTATCATCTGCCACCTAACTTTAAGTTGCCTGTTAAAATGTTGTGATTACTCTTTACTGGAGGCTCTTCAAGAACATTTATCCTCTGAATCTCACCTCACATTAGTATTTGCATTTCAAAAAACAGAAATAAGAGGAGAGAAAGACAGTTTAAAGGAAATAGATTTAGAATCTAGTAGAGATAATAGAGGAATGTTGGAGATAAGAGCCTGGATGAGAAAGGTACCAAGAAGTCAAAGCTAATGAATGGCTGTGAGAAAAGTGAAATAAACTATTTAGAGGTCTATAAAAGGGAGAAACCTGGTTAGGTGATATGAAAGGGGGTTAACTGACAGGATTAGGGAAGACGTTAATCAAGTGTCCCAAAGCAATCCTGGCTATAAGGACCCGGAGGTTTGTTTACTGCATTTTGCTTCAGAAAACAAAGAATGTCTGGGTCCAGTTCAGAAGTCAATGAAAGGTCAGTTGAGGCTCTGCGGCCATCACAGGGAGAATACCTAACTCACTATATTCTGACTGGATAATGCAAAAGTGAAGAAAAAAATTTTCGAGGTGTGTGTGTCGGGGGGTGTTTTCCTTACCACTTTTCTATTTCAAATCATTAAAATGCTTTGGTCTCTAGAGGGGGAAAAATTACACTGGTTAACATAATTACTAGCTCTGACATTTTCAGAAGTTATAGAGGTCTTTTATTAATTAAATGGAGGGCTTAATAAAATATTCCTAATAAAATTTATGGTTGTCTTAAAACTTTCTAAACAGTGCTATAAATTCTTAATAAAATTAACTGGGAAATGAGTTATTAGCCCACACTTTACCCTCTCCCCCCACTTCTACATAAGGAGCGTCTGCAGAATGAAAAGAGAAATAGAAACCTTTTAGTAAAATATAAATATTCGCTACAGTCACACATTGCTCCAGGAGAGGCAAGTTTCAACTAAGTTATTTCTAACGGCTTCATCATCCAATAGTCTCCAAAAGCTATTCAAAAAATTTCTAGAGAATTTCTTCCCCTTTTTTACTACAGATTATATATGCATGCATACATTAGCCCATGTGAAATACAATACTTGATTTTATGGTCTAAGTTGTGTGTTAAGTTTAGCAAAAAGTATAGATGCACCCTGCAAAATTCCAATATAGAATTTTAAAGGTTCAGGTTGCAAATATTTTCATCTATTAAAAGATAATTATAAATGAAATGCCTTGTATTTTATCTCAGTTTCATTTCTTTAAAGGTAACTTTTAAACAATAAACGTCTCAGTAACATTTCCCTCCAAACTCCTCATTTATAATGGTTGGTACCTTATTTAAAGCAGCATTTTGGTGAGCAGATATACAAATCTTTTTTTCATATTGCTACATTTCAGAACTTTGCAAAGTTATCTTAAGTTTGAGGATTTTTCTCTGCTTCACGGATACAGCACTGGCTGGCTGGTTGGCAGACTGACTAGCTGAAATGAACAGTACACTCAAACATACTCAAACCAAACCAAACAGCTTTGGTGGATTGTTCAGCATTTGAAGGCTTGATCTTTTGTGCCGTCTACTGGACAATAGAAAAACTACAGTCTCTATGACTTAAGAAACTTTTTTTTCTTGTCCAGTACTTGGGGGAGGGGATAATTTGATGCTGGTGAGTAATAGGAGACGACCATAGGACCCAGCTGAGACTCACAGGACAGGTTTTGTGGTCTAATCTTGTGTTCAAATCCAAGTTTAGGACATTGTTGACTAAGGCACAAAACTAAAACCTACATTTAACACAGCTGTGTGTGTGTGTGAGTGCACAGAGTCAGCTTGGGAAGAAAAAGAAAGATGATGGGACAAGCCAGGCATCTCTGAAAAGTATATGTGTATAGTTGCTTGGCTCTGAGTGTGAATTTGCTTGACAGTCAAAGTTAAATATATCTATTGCCTAGGTAATCCAGGGTATACAAATTAATTTTTGCAATCCAGAACATGACATTGTTCAGTAATCAAGAAAAGTATTTTTAGGAGGGGAGGAATAAAATAGGTAATTAGAAAAACTGTAGCTCAGTTCCTTGTTGGCATTATTGTATAAAACTGTGAAACTTCAGTGTTTTCACTTGGAGACCACATGTGGGAAAAAGTGTGGGTAAAATTCAGTCAGATGCTTTTGTGTAACAGAGACTGGTGTTCTCTTAAACATTAAAAAATATTGTATACATTTTGGTTGTGATTCTAAAACTAGTTGTGGAGTTCTAGCATTATGGAAGGTTTGTGAAAAAAAAAAACCAAACAAACTCATTAAGCTAACTTTAACCTCTTTTTGATATTGACACAGCTTCTGAGTAATGACAGTTACAGAGAACTGATAAAGTCCAGCACCAATAAAATATGGAGAAGTCAAGCTGATTTTGGTGGAAGAAGCATAAGCTTGGGTACCAGGCTCTTGAAACTGTTCATCTGCTTTTCTGAAGTTAAACTTCTTTATTGCATTAAGAAAGAAAAAGCTTAGTAATACATGACTGGTTCTTAGGGTGCCCTTTAATAAAAATCCAATAGTGAAAAGGAGGCAGATTTAGGACATTTTATTGATGCATAAATATGTTTCAATGATCTACTTCAAATATACATTTTGACGTGGCACTATGTCAGAATGACTTGAGAGTATTATGTTAAATATAGATATGCCAGAGAACTTGGGCTGACATTGACTATTTAAAGCAGTGAGACTGCTTGTATTCCAGTGTAAAAGAACAGGATGGTTTCAGTTGGTCTCCAGAGATGGTGGTGATTGGGGGTAAGGATGGGAGATGTCGGTGGTGATGGCTGCGGTGGGTGTCGTTTCTTATGTCTTTAGCATAATCAATTGAATTGTGAAAGTTTATTTTATAAGATTCCATTTGGTTCCAATAGTTCAGATTAGGACAACAACAAGGACCCTACTAACAATAGCTGGAAAACGTAGACAGTTCTTACAGGAACCAATCACAGGTATTCGTGAGTTTGATAAATTCTAAACTAGGAGTGAAAGTACTGAGTGCTGGGGACCGACTCCAGTCGCTAAATGCGAACATTTACCTTTGAAGCAACAGGAGGAGACAGATTGGTCATGGCTAGATTCCATGCTGGAGTGCATAAAGGCACGTATTTTGTGAAAACCTTCAGGCAAAAATCGTACTGATTATTCAAAAATAAATATTTTAACATTTCATTGAGTTATCCAATGAGTAAGAAAACTATCGAAGGCTTCCTGCAGTTCAGAAAGGATTCTGGTAGCGTAAAAAACACAGAGAAGCAAAGAACTACAAGAAACTGAAGGACGCCCGCTGAGTAGTTATTCACTTGTTAATATTCGAAAACGTACTTTTCCGTGCCTTTATTTTTAAAATGGCAAAAATAAATATCATCTTTCCTTGTCTTTAAAAAATAAAATAACTTCAGATTCTGGCTATGCTTGCTAAAAAATCATTATTCCTTTTCCAGGCGACGTATGGCAAGAAAGGGCCAATCTGAAAACATAATTTATGAGAGAAGTCGACGTATAAGCCGCAAAGAAACCGGTTCACAGCCGAGCCCACAGCTCTGAGAGGTTCCCCCTCTTCTGAGAGCTCATCCAGGATAACTTCATTTACTGGCGGATCGGCGGCCACTTCCGGGACTCTTTAACTGAGTGGGTCCTTCCACCGCTGAGCCTTCTGAGGGGCTGTCGGGTCGCCTGTGCGTGGCGGGGAGCCAGATCCCTCGGCGCCCGCAGCGCAGCCGGGTCCCTGGGAGCCGAGCCACGCGGAACCCCGGGCCTGCCTGCACCCTCGGGAGCGCAGACGCCTCAGGGCGGGTGGGGAGCCCGGCAGGATGCGCTGCCCGCGCAGGGGGCCCCCAGTGTGCTCACACTGGGCTGGTACGGGGCGGCGGTGCTGGGGGCTTGTTCCCCGGGGACCCCGAACCAGCTGGAAAGAGCTACAGGTGAAAAGATCCCCTCTCCTGCCGGTGCACCCTCTTCCCCCATTCTAGACCGCGATCGGGTCTCGCTGGGGTTCGTCCCAGCCTGCGCCGGCGTGGGGGGTCGGGGGTGGGGTCAGGCGTGCGCCGCCTGGTAGCGGCCGTGGAACTGGAGCGCAAGGATCTGGGACCCGGGCGCGGCGACGCGGGGCATCGCGCTCTGCCTGCAGGGTCTTGGGGCTGAGCACCCCCCCTGGATTCGGGGACTTGGGCTCGCCCCGCCGCCCCTCGCCAATTAGCCTAATTCTGGAAGCTTCTTGCCTTGGTTCCTGGACGGTTCCTCCCAGAGGCGCCGTGAGCCCTGGGGTGCCACCGGTCTCCCGCTTCTTCCTCTGAGGCCGAAGCAGTTTGGGGTGGGGGAGCCCTCCGGGACTCCGGAGCCTTCGGGGACCCGCCCCTCCCCACCTCCGGGGCCCCCTGCACCCCTGGCGGCCCTCTCGGAGGCGGGCTGGAACAAACGCGCGTTTGAGGGCAAGGTTATTATTTCAGGTGCGCTAATGGGATTAGCGGCCGCCGGAGAATCGCGCGGGGATGGATGCGGTTCCTTCTCCCGGTTCCAGCCGCTACTGCCGGGTGGAAGCGGGGAGTCACCACCGGCGCGCCTGCCTCTCTCTGCCGCACCGCCCGCTCCTCGCGCGTCGCTCACACCTCGGAGGGAGGCGGCTGACCCCGGCCCGGGGAGCGAGGGGAGGAGAATGCTGCGAGGAAGAGGGAGGTGGAAGGAAAGTGGGGAGAAACAGTGACGGCGACAGAAACACAAAGAGGGAAAGAGAGACTGCGGCAGAAACCGAGAAACAAAATCTCGGAAAGCGTCTGAGATGGAAGGGAATCCAGTCCTGTCGGCCCCCAAGACACAGTAAAACAGCCTCCCACACTGGCCTCGCCGAGGAGAGAGAAATGCGCTCTTATTCCCCAGTGCTTTCTGCTACCAAGGGAGCCTTATCATAGACTTTTACATAATTGCATATTGACTTACCTAAATAGTTCCGCAAAGCTATTTATGCTTCCACTTGTTCAATCGCAAACAATTCCCTTGGGAAAAAGAAAAAGTGTGTGTGTGTGTGTCTTGGAGTAAGCATTAAAGCGAGAGGCAAATAGTAGGACCCTCTTAAAAAATGTTCCCTAGGCCATCTCAGAAATGACCATTCTGTCATGGGAAGTGCGAACCATCATCCCAAATAGAGTGAAAGGGATCATCGGTCTGCATTGGGCCTATTTTTTCACTGTCCCTTCCTCACCAAAAAGAATCAGAGACTGTTCGGACTAAGTCAAGACATTTAGTTTCATTTGCCCGTTTCACAGATGCGCAAGCTAAGATCAGGAGAGGTTCGGTGACCTATCCGATTTCTTCTCTTTCTTTTCTGCGTGTTTCAGTGTTCTCTTTATATATGTGTATATATTTCCCAACACTTAAAATCACAGCTATAGAAGAAGACTTTTTGTCTTTTCTTTCCTAAGATCACTGGAGGCTTCCTGTATCTCCTGTGAAGTTGATGGTGAAGTGTGAGTGAGCTTAGGGGCTGGGGGCTGGCTCTTTCCTCCTCCCCTGCCCCAACCCTGAGTCCATCACCAGCCACTTTCAGAGAGCAGCAGCCTGGGTTCTTGCTGCCCTGTGGAGGTTCCCTCCAGGGACCTGAGAGAAAAAAACAAGGAGAGATTGTATATGGTGGTGATGATGCTGGGTCTCATAGGCTCAGCTTTTCTCCAGCCAGCCCCCAACCCCCAAACAAACAAACAACCAAACAACTCCTGCCCTTTGCTTTGACTTCCTGTGACTGAGTGACCCTAATCAGAAAATTGAGGTAGGTCACCCAGGGCAGGAGTGGGGACATTAAAGGCCTTATTTACCCCAGGATTAAAAGCAACATCCCATCTAATTCACTCTGTCTCTCCTCAGCAACTTGCCTTTAAAGGATGTGAGAAGGAGCTTCTTGGAGTCTAAACAGACATCCTAACTCATGGAGATGTTTAGGTTACAAGTTTACAAAAACAGCACTTTAGCCCTGCTTCCTGAACCCCACTACAACCAAGACCCAGGCAACCAAACCCTTTACAAAGACATCCTGTATCATTTATGGGCAAAATATATTATTGAGTAGTCACTTTTAATTCTTAAATATTTTTATTTTAGCTTCAAATTTGACTCCTAAAACTAATCAATTATTTATCATTCTCTTCTCCCCATTCTTTGATTATTTTTAGCCTTTCATTAAAAAATTTTTGTAACCTTGAATTTTGCCTTGATTTGGGTGTTTGGTACAAAAATTTTGCTTGTACGCTTGTTATCTGCAGCTGTCTGCATTTATTTTGTGAAACACTATGAAGTTTACTGTTGTTGTTGTTTTTAACTTACTGACTCTTAAGAAAAAAATAGCCTAACACTCTTTGAAGTTAGACCTTAGTTCTGTCCTAGCCTAACTTTTGTGATAAGCGTTTTCTTAGGTGCTTGTTGATTCACATATCTTTTGGTTAAAAATCTTTTGAGGAATCCAGACCTTTGTGATATACTGTGATATACTGCACTATAAGCTATTTTATTCTCAACTAATTAGTGATTGTAGGCTGAAACAAATAATGACTTTGGAAATTGGTTTTATTAGAAAAATCTCTTTGCACTTACACATATTCCCAGCCAGGATTCTGGGCAGTGACTGTGGGGTTGAGTGACAGAGCTGAGACTTTCAATGCACGAGTGTGCTCAGTCACGTCCAGTTCTTTGCAACTCCATGGACTGTAGCCCGCCAAGCTTCTCTGTCATGTAATTTTCCAGGCAAGAATACTGGAGTGGGTTGCCATTTCCTTCTCCAGGTGATCTTTCCGACCCAGGGACTGAACCCACATCTCCTGTGTCTCCTGCATTGGCAGGTGGATTCTTTACCACTATGCCACATGGAAACTTAGGACACTTGGGTTCAAACTATAACTCAGTGTACCTTGCTTTCCATTGCAGGGGGTTCCATCCCAAGTCAGGGAGCTAAGATCCCATATGACTTGTGGCCAAAAAAAAGAGACATAAACAGAAGCAATATTGTAACAACTTCAATAAAGACTTTAAGAATGACCTACATCAAAATATCTTTTAAAAAATCATAAACAAACTGTAACTCAGTCACTAATGGACTGGTTCCATTTGAAGAAGTTGATCATCTGCAAAATGACTCTATAAAAATGACAATAATTTCTCATAAAAATCTTCAAAACACTGAAATCTGAAATTCTGAGCATTGTATTATTTTGTTCTCTAAGTCTACTTTTGATTCTTACATTTAATGATTCTGATAAAATTAGACACAGAGAAAATGTGTAACTTCATAGTGATCAAAAAGTTTAGCATTACGACATCACAATATTGCCTATTTCACAGTAAATTTTTTGAAGTTGATATCATGACATTGAATTGGAGGAAGTTATCCTAAAGCAATGATTCCATGCCTTGACTTCAGCCATTTATGTATAACCATNACATTTGATGGTTTGCAAAGCCTGTCTCTTATACACATCTGGTTCCTCCCAGAGGCGCCGTGAGCCCTGGGGTGCCACCGGTCTCCCGCTTCTTCCTCTGAGGCCGAAGCAGTTTGGGGTGGGGGAGCCCTCCGGGACTCCGGAGCCTTCGGGGACCCGCCCCTCCCCACCTCCGGGGCCCCCTGCACCCCTGGCGGCCCTCTCGGAGGCGGGCTGGAACAAACGCGCGTTTGAGGGCAAGGTTATTATTTCAGGTGCGCTAATGGGATTAGCGGCCGCCGGAGAATCGCGCGGGGATGGATGCGGTTCCTTCTCCCGGTTCCAGCCGCTACTGCCGGGTGGAAGCGGGGAGTCACCACCGGCGCGCCTGCCTCTCTCTGCCGCACCGCCCGCTCCTCGCGCGTCGCTCACACCTCGGAGGGAGGCGGCTGACCCCGGCCCGGGGAGCGAGGGGAGGAGAATGCTGCGAGGAAGACGGAGGTGGAAGGAAAGTGGGGAGAAACAGTGACGGCGACAGAAACACAAAGAGGGAAAGAGAGACTGCGGCAGAAACCGAGAAACAAAATCTCGGAAAGCGTCTGAGATGGAAGGGAATCCAGTCCTGTCGGCCCCCAAGACACAGTAAAACAGCCTCCCACACTGGCCTCGCCGAGGAGAGAGAAATGCGCTCTTATTCCCCAGTGCTTTCTGCTACCAAGGGAGCCTTATCATAGACTTTTACATAATTGCATATTGACTTACCTAAATAGTTCCGCAAAGCTATTTATGCTTCCACTTGTTCAATCGCAAACAATTCCCTTGGGAAAAAGAAAAAGTGTGTGTGTGTGTCTTGGAGTAAGCATTAAAGCGAGAGGCAAATAGTAGGACCCTCTTAAAAAATGTTCCCTAGGCCATCTCAGAAATGACCATTCTGTCATGGGAAGTGCGAACCATCATCCCAAATAGAGTGAAAGGGATCATCGGTCTGCATTGGGCCTATTTTTTCACTGTCCCTTCCTCACCAAAAAGAATCAGAGACTGTTCGGACTAAGTCAAGACATTTAGTTTCATTTGCCCGTTTCACAGATGCGCAAGCTAAGATCAGGAGAGGTTCGGTGACCTATCCGATTTCTTCTCTTTCTTTTCTGCGTGTTTCAGTGTTCTCTTTATATATGTGTATATATTTCCCAACACTTAAAATCACAGCTATAGAAGAAGACTTTTTGTCTTTTCTTTCCTAAGATCACTGGAGGCTTCCTGTATCTCCTGTGAAGTTGATGGTGAAGTGTGAGTGAGCTTAGGGGCTGGGGGCTGGCTCTTTCCTCCTCCCCTGCCCCAACCGAGTCCATCACCAGCCACTTTCAGAGAGCAGCAGCCTGGGTTCTTGCTGCCCTGTGGAGGTTCCCTCCAGGGACCTGAGAGAAAAAAACAAGGAGAGATTGTATATGGTGGTGATGATGCTGGGTCTCATAGGCTCAGCTTTTCTCCAGCCAGCCCCCAACCCCCAAACAAACAAACAACCAAACAACTCCTGCCCTTTGCTTTGACTTCCTGTGACTGAGTGACCCTAATCAGAAAATTGAGGTAGGTCACCCAGGGCAGGAGTGGGGACATTAAAGGCCTTATTTACCCCAGGATTAAAAGCAACATCCCATCTAATTCACTCTGTCTCTCCTCAGCAACTTGCCTTTAAAGGATGTGAGAAGGAGCTTCTTGGAGTCTAAACAGACATCCTAACTCATGGAGATGTTTAGGTTACAAGTTTACAAAAACAGCACTTTAGCCCTGCTTCCTGAACCCCACTACAACCAAGACCCAGGCAACCAAACCCTTTACAAAGACATCCTGTATCATTTATGGGCAAAATATATTATTGAGTAGTCACTTTTAATTCTTAAATATTTTTATTTTAGCTTCAAATTTGACTCCTAAAACTAATCAATTATTTATCATTCTCTTCTCCCCATTCTTTGATTATTTTTAGCCTTTCATTAAAAAATTTTTGTAACCTTGAATTTTGCCTTGATTTGGGTGTTTGGTACAAAAATTTTGCTTGTACGCTTGTTATCTGCAGCTGTCTGCATTTATTTTGTGAAAACACTATGAAGTTTACTGTTGTTGTTGTTTTTAACTTACTGACTCTTAAGAAAAAAATAGCCTAACACTCTTTGAAGTTAGACCTTAGTTCTGTCCTAGCCTAACTTTTGTGATAAGCGTTTTCTTAGGTGCTTGTTGATTCACATATCTTTTGGTTAAAAATCTTTTGAGGAATCCAGACCTTTGTGATATACTGTGATATACTGCACTATAAGCTATTTTATTCTCAACTAATTAGTGATTGTAGGCTGAAACAAATAATGACTTTGGAAATTGGTTTTATTAGAAAAATCTCTTTGCACTTACACATATTCCCAGCCAGGATTCTGGGCAGTGACTGTGGGGTTGAGTGACAGAGCTGAGACTTTCAATGCACGAGTGTGCTCAGTCACGTCCAGTTCTTTGCAACTCCATGGACTGTAGCCCGCCAAGCTTCTCTGTCATGTAATTTTCCAGGCAAGAATACTGGAGTGGGTTGCCATTTCCTTCTCCAGGTGATCTTTCCGACCCAGGGACTGAACCCACATCTCCTGTGTCTCCTGCATTGGCAGGTGGATTCTTTACCACTATGCCACATGGAAACTTAGGACACTTGGGTTCAAACTATAACTCAGTGTACCTTGCTTTCCATTGCAGGGGGTTCCATCCCAAGTCAGGGAGCTAAGATCCCATATGACTTGTGGCCAAAAAAAAGAGACATAAACAGAAGCAATATTGTAACAACTTCAATAAAGACTTTAAGAATGACCTACATCAAAATATCTTTTAAAAAATCATAAACAAACTGTAACTCAGTCACTAATGGACTGGTTCCATTTGAAGAAGTTGATCATCTGCAAAATGACTCTATAAAAATGACAATAATTTCTCATAAAAATCTTCAAAACACTGAAATCTGAAATTCTGAGCATTGTATTATTTTGTTCTCTAAGTCTACTTTTGATTCTTACATTTAATGATTCTGATAAAATTAGACACAGAGAAAATGTGTAACTTCATAGTGATCAAAAAGTTTAGCATTACGACATCACAATATTGCCTATTTCACAGTAAATTTTTTGAAGTTGATATCATGACATTGAATTGGAGGAAGTTATCCTAAAGCAATGATTCCATGCCTTGACTTCAGCCGTTTATGTATAACCATAGGGGTTGTGACCTGCATCAATCCATTCTGAATTACTGTTTGCTTGTTCTTAAAAAAAATTGCCTCACCTAAAATAAAACATATAAATATATTTTAAAATGAAACTTTTATATCATAGCATTCTTTTGTATTTTTCCTTTTTTTTGTACAATAAATCCAATATTAAATTTAAAACAATTTGCCTGGGTACATGTTTCTAAATCATCTTTACTGCCCTTTGGGAAGCAATGACCAAAGGTCATCTTAAATATGTTCAATGTGCTATGTTCTAAACAGGGTTTTCTTAGTATATCGCATGACCAAGTACTGTTTAATAACTGCCACATACAACACTGAACATAAAGAAGAGGCAGTTGGCAGAGAAAGAAGTGAACACTAATGATTTGGAAAAAAAATAAACACATTTCAGGAAGAAATCACTAATGTTTTATAATTCAGCTCTGGTATTTCAAGTGAGATTGTATCTTTTAAGTCTATAATTGCAAACTTGCTGATATTGGTGAACTATTGAAGCCTCCATTTTACATGAAAGCATTTTGAAATATAATCACTTCAATTTTAGATGTTTGTAAAGCCCAAATTTTAGATAATAATGTGCAATTTTTGAAAAATATACTAGCTTCTAGAAAAATGACAATAAATTCTCATAAAAATCTTCAAAACACTGAAATCTGAAATCCTGTGCTTTATATTCCAGGGAAGGAAAACATAAATGCCTCTACTTTAGCAAATCAAGTGTCAGAAGAATTCCTTAATACTTTCAGGCATTGTAACCTCCAGATATTACTCTCAAAGTTTGAAAATGACAAGTTAGGTCTTTGTTGAAAGCTGTACCTGAAAGAACTAAGGTAAACAGAAAGATATCAAAAGCATTGGCTTATTTCTTGTTGCCATTTGATTTTGTCTGGATATTCTTTAATGTGGTTTAGAGGTTAAAACACTTCATTATTTCTCCATTGGCCAGGCAACTTCTGGAGACACTTTCTCTAGTTCCTTGATTTTACTTTTCTGTGCAGCCATGTAAAGTGAATTTGTGTGTTGGGTGGGAGGAATATGGTCTTGTAATTCCAAGGACTCTAGCCTGCCAGGCTCCTTCTTCCATGGAATTTTCCAAGCCAGAATACTGGAGTGGGTTACCATTTCCTACTCCATGCAAACTTGTAGGGCAAGTGGTAATTTGTTCATAGATCTCGTTTCTTTATGCCTAATAGTGGTCACATATCTTAGCAAATCAAGTGCCAGTCGCTGGAAGCCTTTATTCTGCTTTGTTTTTTTCTAAACATAGAATTAAATTGAAATAATAATTTATTGAAACAACATAAACACCTGACCGACTTAACAACCAAGGAAAATCAAAACCAAAAAGCTTTTACTTAGCATAACTGAATGCTTAAGAACTTAAAAACCACAAAGTTGGAAATGGATAGTTATGTCTCTTTTAAAAACTGTCATTTTACCGTGATTCTAAATCAGTAGCCCAGCAAGATGAGGAGTGTGGTTGAACTTCAGATGCTCTGGAAAACCCTGCTTTGAAGGTCAAACAGCCATATTTAAGTCTCCAGTGATACTGCACTGCCAATAATATTTGGTGAGATGGGACCAACCATGCCCTGACCGGATAAGAACCAAATGCTCACAGCCAGTTTAGTTCCTAACTTGTAATTCTTTACCTGGCAGCTACCAATTTTTCTTTCTCTTTGAGCATTTAACTCTCTTTAGTTTTGTGTTTTTTCATTTTTTTTTAATCCTTTATTTTATATTGGAGTATAGCTTATTTTAACAATGCTGCGATAGTTTCAGGAGGTATTTTTGCCTTTCTAAGGTTGAAGCCAGCACCTCCATTTTATCCTAAGCTAATTTAGACTGAAAAGTATTACTTATTTTCAGATACTCTTAAATTCAATGTTTAGGGCCTATTTGTTTGAGACAGTCAACCAATGAGCCTTTCTCAATGCTTGTAGCCTTTTATCCCAGGAGAGAATAGTTTGAACGTGTTTCAAAATTCTCTTCTTTTTCTTTGCTTTCTACTTCCCTATGAATCTGTAATTCAGTTCTGCTGACACAGTCGGTTAACCCCATACTGAGGAGCTGATTAAAAACACTTTCTAAAAATGTCTACTCCTATTGCTGGTATTAATCAGCAATTTTTTTTTTCTTTTGCCTATTGCCTTTTTTTTTTTTTTAATAAAAATCTTTCCACCCCAAAATTCTAAATGGACAGAATTTAAAAGCTGCAAACCCCAGTCTTTTTAGGATGGGCTAGTTCTCACTGCATAATCTCTAATGTACCTGCTACTTGAGAATGATTCCGGAGAACAGTAAGTGGTAGTAGAGATTCTGTCACACGTTGTTTGTGAAGAAACAAATGTTAGCACTAATCAGGTTTGTTCTCATCCCTGTGTTTAGGGGACCTTTCAATTGCACAACAGATTCCTCTCTTGAGGAATACTTTCTTGAAAAATCTGAGTAATTGTGGTGGATATTCTAAGCTGCTCAGGTTTGTTTTATACACTCAGTTAACTGAGTTACTTATACTCAGTTAAGTCAGATACCAAGGACCTCACTGTCCTACCCTTGTTCTTTTGGAAACTTTCAAGAAGTCTTGAAGTCCAAAAACAGGTTCAGTGTTTACCTGTTTTTCTCATTGTCACTGACATTTTTGAGGATAGTGATAAAAAGGCAAGTCTGTTGCCAATTTCATAAATCGGTCTTTTCTCTCTGCTCTGCTGTCAGGTTGCCCTTCTCACTAATGTCACCATATGTCACCGCTTGTCCCAGTCAATATGAGGTTGACTGAGAAGTGTTTGAATAACTTTTGGGTCCTGTTGCCTGTAATTGGTAAAGATTTGTTGACTTTTTTGGTTTTATACTGTTCTGTTTACAACAATGTGATTTGGGTGACGTTAATTATCTGCCCTAATCAAGTCTTTGATGTTCAAGTGTAAGATTTAGAGCTTAATTTTTGTCCCTAATTTAAAAAAACATTTGATGGTTTGCAAAGCATGCCCTGTCTCCATGCCTAAAATCTTTCTTTATTCCCCCAAACCCTGAGAGGACCTGTTATTATCATGTCTGTTTCACAGATAAAGTTTAAAGTCACACAACTGTTTAGGAGCAAAGGCTGTGTACTGAGTTATATTATCAATGAAAAAAAAATCTCTATAGCTGCATCCTTTTATTAAGCTAAATATTTGGTAGGGAGAACATGAGAAAAAAAATTAGAAAACTTTCCTTCTGGTTAAAATTTTTAGTTATTTTCTCTTTCTTTCCCATTATTTACTATAAATTAGAAATATTTAAACTTTTGGAACCCATCTCCAGAAAGTTTCATTATTTCTAGTATCCAGACATTTTTGAATTAATGAAATACACTCAGTGTAAAATGTTTGCTCCTCTGATTTCAAAGTTTTTTTTTAATTTATTTTTTTGGAGCATAATTACTTTCAAAGTTATTTTTTTGTTGCACAGGAATATATAGTTTTGTTCTTATATTTGGTATGCCTTTTCACATTTAAAAACTATAATATAGACATAAGTCCATTTATGACATATTATGGCATAGTTTTCAAGGAGCTAGCAATTCAAACTTCCCATTTAAAAAGAGAGAAGAAAATTGCTTTCAGGAAATATTAGTTAATCGGCAGGAGTCCTTTTCAGAACACAGTTACCATGGGATTGAGAAGTATTTGCTAATTATAACAGTGCACTAATTATCTGCTTTTACATCTCATCTTTCTGTCTTTCTGTCTAAATTCACTTCTAATTACATGGTACACTTTTTGCATATGACATATCTAAAAGTATTGCTTTTATCAGATATGAATTCTTTTACTTGGAAATATTAAAGGCATAGTTTCACTTCCAAAATATTTTCTCCTAGACTATAGTGAAATCTTTTGATTATGGGAAGAATAATCTGTCATGCTGTGGGGAGGGAGGGACCAAGATTTAAATATTAGACATTTTGTGTCTTCCAAAAGAGAATAGCAAAGCTGATCAGCCTTGTCATAGTTTCTATTTTTTAAATATGGTTAAGCAGATATAGTCACATTACCCACTCATCATCACCATCATTGTCATCACATTTTTTATTACTTTTCAGAATTTCAAATGTTGTAATTGATGGAAAGATATTTAAAACATAGTGTAATAAAGGAAATATCACTGGGTCATCAGAACCTATTTTCATGGGGTTAATTGATCGTCTGAATTGCAGAGGTATAATCAAAACAAAAGCAACAACAACAACAACAAATGTGATTTCAGTTCCTGTTTTCTGATTCCTCTGGGGCCTGTTGAGCATATAGAAACAGGGATTCACTTTCTGCATAAGGAGAGTCTCACTCATCTCCCCCATAACAGGAATTTCACGGGGGCTGGGGAGTGGGGTGGGGAACTTATAAATTGAGAATCTCCATCTTAGAGATCTACAGCCTCTGCCCTAACACAGACTTCTGTGACAGATGTTAGTCTGACTCATTTGTGGATATACACTTTCTCTAACTCCACCCCTGATCATCCTTTATTGATTATGAACTTTAATGCACACATATTCATTTCAATGTTTATTTTTTAAAAGAAAGCCTAAAGAATAATTTATAAGCTTTTAAAGGAACATCTGATGGTGTATTGCAGCTTCTTGCAAATACAAACAAAATCTGCTGTGCAGTATATTAAAGCACATACAGATATGTGGATCAAGCAGTTTTAGAGCTCAGGCTCCAGGTAGGGTTGAAGGAAGTGGAGGGCTGTTCAGAGTACAAGGCATAGCATTTACTGAAGGCTTCCTCTATGCCAGGCACTGGGATAGGTGCTTCTGTACAGTCTTTAATTTGGTAACATCCAAGGCCACTGACAGCCAGTTGTTACATCAGTCAAATCAGAACTTGGGAGTCGGATGCACCTTTTATGTTGAGTTACACTGAGCTGAAAACTTGCATCTTTTGCTATCAGTTTCATTTTATGCTTGGCCACAAAATCATTTACATACATTCAACTTGAGATGCTCAATTGCCGAGCAAGCTAAGGAAGCAGTAAGGGCCTTGGGAGCCATGTGTGGGCATTCCTTGCAATGAGAGACATTTCTGCAATGGAAGAAGCTCTCTTCATTGTTTGAACAGAGATCTTTTTTCCATCCTTCCCACCCCCTTGGGCTTAAGGCTCCTCATCTGGAAATCAGGATGCCTTGACTCTATTTTTGATATTCCTCCCAGCCCCAGTGATTTGTGAATTTTGCATTTGATTCTGCTGATGCCACATGTTTACAGCTGAAAGGGGGAGGGCAAAATAATTATAAACAGAACTTGACTAGTCAAAATTCAGGGGCTCAAGAGAAATGATTTAAGTGTTTTATGACTCTGACAATCAGAAATACATTCCTTCATGGAAATTATAAGATACACTGAAAATAAAAACCCCGTCTTTTGTTTCTTCCTTTTGCCATTTAAGTTATAACAAGTTATAGAAGTGAAATCTTCTCAAAGGTTGGAACAGTAGTCCTAGAATCAAGCCACTGCAGACTGGGATTATTCCTTGACTATCTGCTGTGTGCTTTGGCAAAGGAAACCATCCCTCTCTGGGCTCTGTAAAATAATATTAATTCTGTCTCCTTCAAAATGGTGTTCTGATGTTTAATCAATGTTCATAAATCTCTTTAAGATCTTCCCACCATAATATGACATAAAGTACAAAGCATTATTCTTGGAATGGGGTAATTCTATCCAATTACATCTCCTCTGAGCTATCACCTGTGTAGGAAACATTGTTATTACTTTGCAAATTACTCTGTACTTAGGCTTTCTCATATTCTCTAATCATGAGCAAAAGTCCCATTAGAAGTCTTAGGATATTCAATATTTGCAACATTGACTTTGATGGGACATTACAGTGACGAACAAGCTGGACTAGTGCTGTCCTAAGGGCAGGTCAGAAGGATCTAAATCTCTCTGAGGATGCGGCTTATGCAATGCCGTTTGCCATTCTTGCAGCAGCTTCGTAATTAATAAGTGGACATAGCGTCATTCATTTGAATGGGATCATAGCAGACTTTGAGTTTGAAGCTAGGAGTCAAGTTGGTCTATGAGATTTGCCCCAGTTTCTAGAGACTGGAGTCCTTTTCTCAGTTGGTGGTATTTGTCTTTTTAAATACAGCCAGTCCTTCAAAAACAGTTGCCAAACATGAAAGTGATACTCAGTGTTTCCTAGCAGGCGCTAAAAGTTACTGCCGTGTTTTAAATGGAACAGTCTATATAACCTGCTTCATTCATTAATTAATGTATCTGATATGTTTCTGATAAATTATTTATTGATAACTTCTGTTCCAGGATCTGGATTAAGGAAGACAAACAGGGGATCCTGAAGAAGTATATGATCAGTACTAGTTACCTTCATGGGCAGTTCATGTACTGTTTTAGCTGCTGGTTTTATTTTGGAAGTTGTTCTATAGAGCTGTTTTTGTCACATCACATAGAATGAAAATGACTCCTTCCCACCACCACCTCAACCCATAGCCAAGGTCAATTCATGGGACATTCCGTGAACTTTTATCAAGGATAAAATAAGCATTTACGATAATTAACATAAAAAATGAGACAAAAAATATTTGCATTTTAGTGTATGCAACTGCTTAGGTATTTGGGTAATAATTACCTCCTTTTCTTCTTTTTTCCAATCCTTTCTGATTATGTCACAATTGCAATGACTCTTAAAGATTGCATAAACACTCTGGGATATTAAAAATTACATTATTATTAAAATGGTACTGAAAAAGAAATATTGATACTAAAGAAGAAAGAAAAGGTGTTCATAAATCCACCATCCAAACATAACTGAAAGTAATTTTTTTCTTCAGATGTATATTTTTATAGAAATTATATACTTTTGCTTTCCATTGTAGTATCTCTTTCAAATATGATATAAACTCGGTATCCATTTTTAATGTCTACTTAATATTACAAAGTCTAAGTGAGAAATCTGTATGCAGGTCAGGAAGCAACAGTTAGAACTGGACATGGAACAACAGACTGATTCCAAATAGGAAAAGGAGTACGTCAAGGCTGTATATTGTCACCCTGCTTATTTAACTTATATGCAGAGTACATCATGTGAAATGCAGGGCTGAATGGAGAACAAGCTGAAATCAAGATTGCCTGGAGAAATATCAGTAATCTCAGATATGCGGATGACACCATCCTTATGGCACAAGAGCCTCTTGTTGAAAGTGAAAGAGAAGACTGAAAAAGTTAATTTAAAATTCAACATTCAGAAAATGAACTTCATGGCAAATAGATGGGAAACAGTGGAGATAGTGGCAGACTTTATTTTGGGGGGGGGGGNTCCATCACCCTTAGGAGTTTTTTTCTTACCTCTTTGTAAATCCCTCCCTGGTTCCAAGGAACAAATGATCTACTTTCTGTTACCATATATTAGTTTGCAGTTTCTTAAACTTTATATAAATGCAATCATATATTATATTTTCTTTTTCTGTCTGGGTTATTGGTATAATTATTTTATTGGTATAATTATTTCATCCCCATGCTGTGGTATCTTTATTTGTCTTTATGGATGAGCAGTATATCTATATAACATTGTATACATGTTGCCTATTGGTGGCAATATAAGTTAATTTTGAGTTAACTTTTATTTAGGTAATTGCCTGTTGATAGAAATTTAGGTTATTTCCAGTTTAGAGTTATAAATAAAACTGCTATAAACCTTTGTGTAAAAAACTTTGACAGGCTAATATTTTCATTTCTCTTGGGTAAATACCAATGACTGGAATTGCTGAATCATACAGTATGTGTCTATTAAACTTTTTAAGAAATAGCCAAACAATTTTCCTAATAGACTGTCCCATTTTACATTTCCACCAGGAGTATGATTGCTCAGGTCTCCACATCCTAGCCCACACTTAGTATTGTCAGCCTTGTTAGTTTCCGTTTCTCTACTATGCATACAGTGTTATCTCATTGTGATTTTTTATTTGCATTTTCCTTAATGGCTAAATATATTGTACATCTTTTCATGTGCTTATTGCTTATTTGTATAACTTTATTGGAGAAATGTCTACTCAAATCCTTTCTCAATTTTAAATTGGCTTAATTGTTTTTTATCATCGAGGTTTTTTTCTTTATGCATTCCAGATATAAATTCTTTACCAGATACATGATTTGCAAATATTTTCTTCCACCCCATTACTGCCTTCCCACCTTCTTGCACATCCTTTTTAAAAAATTTTGATGAAATCCACCTAATCTACTTTTTCTTTGCTTTTTGTGCTTTTGATGTCACATCTAAGAAACCATTGGCCTAATCCAAGGTCATAAAGCTGTTTCTTTTAAGAGTTTTATAGTTTTAGCTTTAAATTTAGATTTATGATGCATTTTGAGTTAATTTTTTATGTGGTATGAAGTATGGGTTAAAGTTTTTTTGTTTATGAAATTATCAATTGTTTCAACAACATTTGCTGACAAAATGATTTTCTTCACTGATTTGCCTTTGCACATTAAAAAAAAAATCAGTTGTTTGTGTTATTTGTGGGTCTATTTCTGAACTCTCTATTCATTTCTGAACTTCTCTGTTTCATTGATCCATTTGTCTCCCTTTACATGACTGCCATATTGTTTTGATTTCAGAAAATTTATAAGAAATCTTAAAATCAAGTAGAGTTAGTGCTCTGTTTTTCAAAATTGTTTTGGCTATTCTAGGTATTTTACATTTCCATAGTAATTTTAGAATCAGATTTTCAGTTTTTACAAAAAAATCTGCTGAGATTTTGATAAGAATTTGTGTTGAATATGTAGATCAATTTGGTGAAAATTAATATCAAGAATATTGAGTCTTTTCACTATGAAGTACAGGATATCTGTTAATTTATATAGGTTCTTCTCTTAATGATATTTTAAAGTTTTCGGTGATGTGTTATGTGTGAAGTGTGAAAGTTGCTCTCCAGGCCAGAATACTGGAGTGGTAGCGGTTCCTTTCTCCAGGGGATCTTCCCAATCCAGGAACTGAACCCAGGTCTCCTGCATTGCAGGCAGATTCTTTACCAGCTGACCCACCAGGGATCCCTTTTCAGTGATAATTCTTCTATATTTTTTGCTAAATTTATCCCTGAGTATTTCTTTTCTTTTCTTTTTTTGTCTTTAAAAAATCCGACATATTATATATAAAGGTATAGATCCCTGGGTCAGGAAAAGGGTATGGCAACCTACTGCAGTATTTTTGCCTGGAGAATCCCATGGACAGCGGAGCCTGGCAGGCAACTGTCCATGGGGTCACAAAGAGTCAGACACGACTGAGTGAGTCATGTATCCACATGAAGTTAAACATGTGTCCTAGTGATATTTTCAACTCTAATCCACTACCACATAGACCATTTGGGGTTCCTCCCTTGATCTTCTGTAAACTCCCACTCCATCAGGGATGAGATTTAAGTTTTCCACTTACTAAATTGTTCAATTCCAATATATTTGGAAGCAGTACCAGAATTTTTAACCTGTGGCTCTATTGGAAATATCTTTGTCACCTGAAGAACAGTGCTTATGTGTAGTTTCTTTTACCTTTTGCTTTACACACTATATTCTTTTCCAAAGTTACTTAGGTTAGCACTTGCCCCATCTCCTTCTTTGAACTTTTTTCATTTGTATGCTACATTTGTATCATAGCTAGATTCTTTATCATAGACTATATGCCATCTTAGGATGCAGGACTTCTCAAATAATTAAAAAAATTTTGAGTATATTGTTTCTCTATTTGTAAATATGAGTCCTCACAAATGCATAATATGATGTATCCATCCTTACAGTATCATACAAAACCATCTCACCACCCTGGGTGGGTGGGGAAAAAAAAAACAAACATGATTCATCTATTCAACCCTCTCTCTTTGGAAACCATTGATCTATTTACTTTCTATTTAATTTTATCCTAGGATATCATATAGTTGGAATTGTAGAGTATATAACTTCTTCAGAATGATTTCTTTTACTTAGCAATATGTGTTTAAAACTCCTTCATCTATTTTTTTGGCTTAATAACTCACTTTAAACAATTCCATTTTGTGGATGTATCAAAGTTTGTTCATCCATTTACAAATAAAAAACATCTTAGTTGCTTCTAGTTTGGGATAATTATGAATAAACATGCTATAAATATGTTAAGTTTTGTGTGGATACATGTTTTCAAATACTTACATAAATACCTAGGAGCAGAGTTGTTCAATCATCTGGCAAGTGTATGTTTAACTTTATAAGATGCCAAACTATCTTCTAAAGTGACTGTACCATTTGCATTCCCACCAGCAATGAATGGGGCTCATATTGCTCTCTGCATCTTTGTCAGCATTTGGTGTTGTCAGATTTTTGGATTTTAGTCATTTTAAAAGTTGGCTTAAAGCTCAACATTCAGAAAACTAAGATCATGGCATCTGGTCCCATCACTTCATGGCAAATAGATGGGGAAACAGTGGAAAAGGGTCAGACTTTATTTTTGGGGGCTTCAAAATCACTGCAGATGGTGACTGCAGCCAGGAAATTAAAAGATGCTTACTTCTTGGAAGGAAAGTTATGACCAACCTAGATAGCATATTCAAAAGCAGAGACATTACTTTGCCAACAAAGGTCAGTCTAGTTAAGGCTATGGTTTTTCCAGTGGTCATGTATGGATGTGAAAGTTGAACTGTGAAGAAAGCTGAGTGCTGAAGAATTGATGCTTGTGAACTGTGGTGTTGGAGAAGACTCTTGAGAGTCCCTTGGACTGCAAGGAGATCCAACCAGTCCATCCTAAAGGAGATTAGTCCTAGGATTTCTTTGGAAGGAATGATGCTAAAGCTGAAACTCCAGTACTTTGGCCACCTCATGCGAAGAGTTGACTCACTGGAAAATACTCTGATGCTGTGAGGGATTGGAGGCAGGAGGAAAAGGGACCGACAGAGGATGAGATGGTTGGATGGCATCACCAACTCGATGGACGTGAGTGTGAGTGAATTGCAGAAGTTGGTGATGGATAAGGAGGCCTGGCGTGCTGCAATTCATGGGGTCACAAAGAGTTGGACACGACTGAGCCACTGAACTGAACTGAACTGAATTGATATATAGTAGTATCATGTTGCTTTAATTTGCAATTCCCTACTGGCAAACGATGTTCAACATCTTTCCATATGTCTTTTTGCTACCTGTATATCTTTGTTGGTATGTTGTCTGTCAGAACCGGGGTGTATTTTTTTCTTATTGTTGAGTTTTAAAAGTTCTTTGTATATTTTGAATATAAGAAAGACCTCTGTCAGATATCTATTTTCCCCAGGCTATGGCTTGTCTTTTTAGTCTCTTAACAGTGTCTTTTGCCAGGCAGAAATTTTTTATTTTAATGATGTCTAATTTAACCCTTTTTTTTTCCTGCATATGGAAAAATAGTGTTGGTGTTGTGTTGGCATCATGGTAAATCAGGCCTCATGGAATGAATTGAGATATATTCCCTCATTCTCAAGTCTCTGAAATAGTTTGGGCAGAGTTGGAATGATTTCTTCTTAAATTCTTGGTAAAATTCACAAGTGAAACTATTTGGGACTGTTGCTTTTTATTCATTTTCTTGTTTGTTTTTTATTGGGAAGGTCTTAACTACAATTTTAATTTTTTTATAGGTAGGGATATATAGGTTCTCTGTGCCTTTCTGAATAAACTTTGGTAACTGTATCCTGAAAGAAATGTGTCCATTTAATCAAGTTGTTGAATTTGGTTGCATGGAGGTATTCAAAGCCCCTTATTCCCATGTAGAGTAGCATCCTTCTCATTCTTTTTCTCCCAGGACTCTGTCCTACGGGACAGGCTGTGGGCTCGCTCTGTTCTCTCACCTCAAAGAGTCTGCCCTACTCTCTCTGGGTTTCTTCTTTCTGCACCACAGCTTGGCAACCTCAACGCAAGCATAAGGCTCACGTCATTTTTTCCTCTCTTGAGGTTCACTGTCCTTTATTCTTTGATACACATTGCCTTGAAAACCATCGTTTGTTTGCTTGCTTGTTTTTTTCTTTCCCTTTTTGTTCTATTTTCAGTTTCCTGAAGTAGGAGGATACATCGATCCCTGTTGCTACCATGTTGGCCAGAAGTAGATGTGTCCCTTGGTTTTAAAATTAAAAAAAAAAAAATAGTCTCCATTTTAACATCAGGCAATTATACTTCCTGGAATAAACCCAGCTTTTTCAACTGTCTCTTCAATAGTTTTCACAAGCTAGTGTTTTGCAGAATCACCCAGAGAGCTCAAGAGAAAGGAATATTCCTTGTGCCACTCCAAGAAATTCTGACTGCGGAGTTGTGGGCTGCAACTTCAGGGATACCTCCCTGAGGGCTCTGAGAGTGCTGGTCTGAGGAACACACTTTTGGAAACACTGCGACTATTTTATATAGTATTTTTTTCTAACTGGAATTCCTGTGTTATTTTTAAATTCAAGCTAACCTTCTTCTGGAAAACCTACCTGATTTCCTCCAAGCTGAGTTAGTTACTTCCCTCCTTTGTGTTCATATGTCACTTTGAGAAAAACATATCTTTATTTCTACACTTGCTACAGTGCATTATAATTATTTGTGCTTTTATGTTCATCACTAGATCATGAATTTCATAAGTTTTAAAACAGTGCCTGGCATATCCGTGAGGCTTAGTATATTTATTTGGGGGGGGGGGTGCGCTGTATAAATAAATGAGGCTGCCCAGGTGGCGCAGTGGTGAAGAACCTGCCTACCGATGTGAGAGACGTAAGTAACGTGGGTTCAGTCAATAGACTGGGAAGGTCCCCTGGAGGAAGGATTCTTGCCAGGAGAACCCCACGGATAGAGGAGCCTGGCGGGCTACAGTCCATAGGGTCACAAAGAGTCAGACATGACTGAAGTGTCTTAGCATGCACACTTGAATAAATGATTGGACGAGAAGGATACAGGCTTTAAGTCTGAAACCCGAGATCCATCTCTTCCTTGCGTTTACAGTTAACTGATCACAATATACCAGAACAGCCTTGGGCATTTGTCCCAATGCAGATTCTCTTTTTTGTTTGTTTTGTTTTATTTGTTTCTTTGTTCGTTTTTTTAATTTGGCTGTGCTAGGTCTTCACTGTGGTGCCCAGGCTTCTCCTTGCGGTGGCTTCTCTTGTTCAGGAACACGGGCTCCAGAGAGTGTGGGCTGAGTAGCTGCAGTGTGAGGACTTAGTTGCTCTGCAGCATGTGGGATCTTAGTTCCCTGACCAGGGATCACATCTGCATCCCCCTGAATTGAGAGGCAAATTCCTAACCCCTGGATTACCAGGGAACCCCCTCCCCCCAGATTCCCCATTCTGACTGTGGTGCTATTCAGTGGGGCTCTAGAGCTCAACAAGTGTTGAGACTTTCTTGTGATGCTCTAAAGCAACCATTCCAAAACCTAGCTGATAATCAGAATCAGTCAGGGGCTTTCGACAATTCATATTCTGGGGTTCCACCTCTCAAGATTCTGACTTAGGGTGGGGTAGGAATCAGCAATCCATAATTTTAAGACCCCAGGTGATTCTTAATCAGCCAGGTTTGAGAACTGCTGCTGCTAAATCACTTCAGTCGTGTCCGACTCTGTGCGACCCCATAGACGGCAGCCCACCAGGCTCCCCGTCCCTGGGATTCTCCAGGCAAGAACACTGGAGTGGGTAGCCATTTCCTTCTCCAATGCATGAAAGTGAAAAGGGAAAGTGAAGTCGCTCAGTCGTATCCGACTCTCAGCGACCCCATGGACTGCAGCCCACCACGCTCCTCTGTCCATAGGATTTTCCAGGCAAGAGTACTGGAGTGGGGTGCCATTGCCTTCTCCATGAGAACTACTAGTTTATAGCTATACTCTTCCAGAGGACACAGGTTAAAATTATCTCAGAAAAATGTTAAAGTTACATGTCTAGTTTCTAGCCTGAGCATCTGATCCAGAAGTTTTGAGATGACTATTGTGAGAAAAACTCTGCTAGTCAATCCTGATTCAGAAATTTTAATTTGGTGAATGTTATAAAGTTTTGGTTCCTCTCCCTGCACTCAGTATTAATTTTATGCAAACCATCTGATTCTAGGCTTGGTTGCCCCCTCCCGACTTCTGGGTAAGGTTATACCGGCAAGACTGAAGGACCTCACAGCTTTGTTCTGTCTTTCTTATTATGTGATGGTTTTCACTGTCTTCTCTTTATGTTTCAGTGGCCTGTGTGTAGGAGCTGCTTAATAAATATTTAGAATTAAACCACCACGATTTGTTTCTGGGCTTCCCAGGTGGCACTAGTGGTAAAGAAACCACTTGCTAATGAAGGAGACATAAGAAATTCAGGTTCTAATCTTGGGTCGGGAAGATCCCCTGGAGGAAGGCATGGCAACCCACTCCAGTATTCTTGCCTGGAAAACCCCATGGACAGAGGAGCCTGGAGGGGTACAGTCCACTGAACTATAAAAGTCAGTCACGGCTGAAGTGACTGAGCATGGAGCAGCATGATCTGGTTCTAATAAGGAAAGGAACTGGCATTGCAAAAAATACTGTTGCCCCCTTTCCTAGACCCCACCATGAGTTTTCCCTTTATCTTCATCAAGATTAAGTGGGCTCTTCCAGTTTCAACTCTCATCTTCTTCAAAGGGCTTGAGGGCACTGCAGCAGAGCAGGGGAAGGAGGACGTCTGGTCTTGACAGTGGGAGGAGAAACAGCGAGAAGTGGTGGAGAGCTGAGGCACGTGTGAACTTCACGAAAGCTCCATCCACCCCAATATCGCACGTGTGTTAGGCCCACCTGGCGCTAACACAAGTCTGGTGTCATCAGGATCCCTAAGCTATCAAGGGATGGAGGTAACATACAAATGGGAAGTGGTTTGGTGCCCCCCTTCTCTGTTGCTGGGACACTTCCTTGCCTCTGCTTCCTGGGGCACCTCCACGAGGCCGTGTCACCTGTCTGTTTCACTCTAATGTCCAGGCCATCAGCCCATCAGCCGGCTCTTCAGCAGAGTTAACCACCCTCACTATGCACAGATGGGCGGGACAGTTTCACAGCTATAATGACAGCCAGCTAACTGTGACTTTGTGAGAGGCCATCATTTTGAGGAGTTTGCCTACCACTTTTAGAAGGGGAAGAAGTACCTTCTGCTACAGGTATGAGAAGTCTGTCTACGAGTCACTGTGGACTGATGCCTGGGCCAGATCCCACACCCCACCCCACCACCAACAGTAACATTTTTGATAAGCAAAAAGTACATACTCAGCCTGGGCAATTGTGAATGCTTTTACTGTCTAATCAGAACTGGGACGCTTGAGACCAGCTAGTTGCTTGTCTTCTGTAAGCTAGCAGGTTCTGAGCTGTTTGCATGTCATATAAACCAATCACCATCTGAGATTTTTAAAGGACCTGGAAGGTGCCATAATGCCACTGAAGTCACTGTTTAGATTGGGTCATTCACAAATGAGTTTTCTGTGTGATTTTTATCTACAAGAGAGCTCTGGTTCAAAAGGCCTTAAACATAACACTTTGCAATAAAAAAAATGTTACTTTCTACCAATACGGAGATACAGAATGGAGTCACATTAACCAACTCCTTCCTGAGTCTCCTGTGATGCTGTCTTAGTGGAGAATGGCAGTTATCAAGAGGATACTTTTGTCAATGTTAGTGGATTGGATTCTCAGCTTCAAATTAGTGAAGGGCTTTTTTTTTCTTTTTCCATTTAAATGTCCTTGCTTCTTGAAACACTAATAGCAGGGAAAGGACAGTAAGTGATTGCGTATGTAAAATGAGAATGCTTACTAATTTCAGCATGAAAGGTCGGTGGTGTTCTAATAATTATGCTTGTGGATATGGTCTCTTGCTTTTCACTTTGAGATTAGGTTACATTTCTTTACGCTTCAGAACTTTGTGTCAGATCACAGGCCTACCATGTACTGAATTGTTAGTGTCCGTATCACTGGAGGAAGTAGTCTCTTCGAAAGTGCAAAGGCAGACCATGCAAACAAGCAGAAGTTTTGTTGCTCTGAAAAAAATACGAATCACACTATGAAGCGGTCTTCTTATAAAACACCGGGTCAGATTTCCTAGTTGAGAAACTTCAGATTATCTATTTCATTGGAAAATCACAAGGCTAGAATATCTTTTTGTTTATCGGCTTTTTGCCTTCCAGAAAAGACAGCTTCCCATGCTGCAGTCTTTAATGCCTTTGAATGGCTGGTGATACTGGAAACTTTATTGGCAATCTACATGTTTGTGTAACTTTGACTTGGCGTGTACCTTTCATTTGGAAATATTTACGTTTCTGAGAAGCCACTTTAATTTAAGGATGTCATACAATTTGTGGTCTCATGGTACAGACTCAGATGACTAAACCTGCAACTGAAGCTACAAATTTTGCTTTCAGAAATTATGATTTCTGTTTTTTTTTAAACAAACACAGTGGCAAACCAAGCTTTATTTTAATACTTCTTCATCCTTATAAAACGACAAAGTGGCAGCATTTCCTGAATATATGTGTTTGCCTGGCTCTAAATGCCTATTGACTACCTGATTCATCAGCCCTCCCTGACAGATACCAATAGCCCTACAGTGTGACAGACAGGATTAAATATCACCTCTCCAAGGACTGATCAGAAATGTAATCACTGCATGATATTAATATTTTTCTTTACCTGTAAATTTGTTGAATATAAATACTTAATAGTGATATGCGCAATGGTAATTTGGGGGATTTAATATGGCATTTTCCATCAATAAAATGTTTTATCACCATCAGACAGTTAACCTCCTAACACCATTGTGAGCTAATTAGTTCAATTGGATTCATGTCCTATATTGCTCACAAGGAATTTTCCTATTATGTCTGGTGTACAGTTGGAAAAGGTATAGAAATAATGCTCAGTGAGTGAATGCACAAATTTAATACAAAGGCAATACTTAACTCTGCAGTCCCCCTGTGACCTTTGTAATCAAATAATATGTTAAACTGAAAAGTATATTCTATTTGGAGCAGAAAGGCTTATTTATTTTGAAGGCTCACTATTTCCTGCTCAGCACTTAATTAGCTGTGTGATTTTAAGTGAATCACTTGAGCCTTTTCATCCTCAGTTTCTCCATCTGTAAAATGGTGATAGAAACCTACCTTACCTACTTGCTAGAGTTATAGATAGATTGATTAAAAATACACAGGAAGCTACTTTACTATTGAATTCTAATCATTACCATGAAAAGCTAGCTGAAAGGAGAGAGTTGTTATTCTTTTCCCATAATTGCTTTGGCATCCTCTAGCTCAGTGTTTTCTAATCTTCAGCTAGTCACAAATCACTTACACAATTATTGCCATTTCTCTGCCTCCCTGTGCTATTATTTGCATAAATTTCCTGAAATTTTCTTTAAAAAATAAATATGTGTTCTTTGAAGGGGAATTTGGTATCATCATAAGTGGGATTGCAATACCACAGCTATGAAGAGAAAGTAATAATAAAACTAAAGAAAATAAAAACCAAGCACTAAAATTTGTTCTGGTAACATCCACTTTCGGAGAAGGCAATGGCACCCCACTCCAGTGTTCTTGCCTGGAAAATCCCATGGACGGAGGAGGCTGGTGGGCTGCCGTCAATGGGGTCACACAGAGTCAGACAGGACTGAAGTGACTTAGCAGCAGCAGCAATGTCCACTTTTCTGTGCACTGTATTTTGACCAGCACTGACTCAGGTGAGGATGACAGAACTTGTTGAGGCTTTGCTCACTGTGCTAAGGATTCAGGTGGGCCAGGGAACAGGCCCTGAACCTCAGGCTTAGCCTTGCCCTCCTTGGTCCATTTGGCGCAGACTCTGTGGCTCTAGGGGTGATGAATTGGGAGCTGCTGGGTGGTGACACCAGGGGAGCTGGAAGCCAGAGGTCGATGGCCAATGAGGATCCTCACTTTCCTTATACATGAGGGATATTTTTGTGGAGTCGGCTCCATTGGAATGTGTGACTAACTGCCAGAGAGGGTCACAGGAGTAAAATAAAGAGACGCCGTTAATGCTTAGCCAATAAATAGAGCATTTTATTGGGTCCTTCTCTGTGAGGCGTACGTCCTACACTCTGTTTTCAAAAACAGGGGCAGATTTGCTGTGCTCTTTGTTGTGAAAAGTGAAAGATTTGCCCAACTTCTAAGTGGATCTTTGAAAAGAAAAATGATGCAGGTATAGCGTTATGCTACTCAGCCACTGTGCATCTGTTCCTATAAGGAGTAAATAGAAGATATCAAGTTTTCACTGAAGTTTCTATTTAGAACATTCTGGAGGGGTGCGGGTATGGGGGTAGGGCCTTTCTTCTACTTCTGGGTAAAGTTCCTTGTTCTCTTCCTCCTGGCATTGTTTTGGAGTGTGCAAAGAATATGAATTTATTAATCTAATTGAACATACTTAAAAAAGAAAATCTGCTATCAAAACACAAGAAAATTTTTAATCTGTACCTATCTAGGAATATACCATAAATGTATTTTTAATCTGTAAGCTTTTATACCATTATCTACCTTCAAAGGGCTTGGAAAATTTCGAAGTTACTTGAATACAGCACAGTTCTTTCAAAGAGTTAAAATGCTCTCATATATTATTTCATTGTTTCTACAGTTCAGCTGAGGTAGGAAAAAAGGATGCTATAATTCTTGCTAAAAATAGATACCATGTCTCCATTTTAAGAACAGATAAAACTAAGGTCCAGAGATCTAACATTTTATTTCCCATAGTTAATGTGGTTTAGAACATGAGGTTTGATTTACCAGAAGTTAAACTTTTATTTCAAAATTATCCTTCTCTCCGTAGGGTTCTCAGAAAGCATTGGAAAGCTCTCCATATTCCTTCCACCCCTCCCGTTGTTGAGATTTCAATAGGTTTTAGTTTGTCTAGGCAAAGATTTTAATAAATGTCTATACCATATAACTTTGTACTCATTGTAGGCACTTCCTAGAAATAACCCAAACAAAAATAGAGTTCAGTATCAGTGCTAACAATATCAGATATGTCTAACTGTGAGGCATGTAATATTTTACAATTTGCCATTCTAAAGCTCTTGTGATGTTTCTCCCAAAAGCAAAGAGACATCTTCAGGTTGTGCCGGCTCATCTTGGGAAGTGATAGAACCTGCATGTAGCTCTAACAGTAAATAGCATCCTCCTGCCAATATCCTACACAGGGTGTGTGTATTGCAAAGATCACTGATTCTTTTCCATTTTTTAAATTAACTCTTAAAAAATGGAGCTCACTCCAATAATTGTACTCTGGACTAGTTTGATGCTGTTG
The DNA here is from genome assembly GCA_006410875.1 of Neotragus pygmaeus. Classification (NCBI taxonomy): domain Eukaryota; kingdom Metazoa; phylum Chordata; class Mammalia; order Artiodactyla; family Bovidae; genus Neotragus; species Neotragus pygmaeus. Next base: position 2,161,715 of record SJYV01018828.1, on the reverse strand, counting down.
CATGTTATAAAGGAACTAAAAGTCTTGAAGCCATTTTTAAAGAAAAATAATAATCGGCTTTGAGTTCTGTTTCACTGTGCACAGACTACAGCCCCCTGAGCATCCATGATTAGTACACATTAAAAATTCATCGATGAAAGTTTGAAATTCCTTAAAATCATTTGAAATGCCAACAGGCAATTCTCCATTTCATTGCCATCGATTATAAGAATTCTAAAAATTATTTCCTTGACATCTGCCTGCCTAAAATTGCATCCACTGGACTCAAGAAGCATAAATTAATTATTCTTGTTTCCAGGTTGGAGCCGCAAATGCTTTGAAAAGAAATTGGCCCAAAGTACTAGGCACATTACTAATTCAGAAGTGGAATAAAAACCAGTCTCCACATTATGAAAACAAATCCATAAGTACAGAGAATATCAATTTCAGGCTTTTTGTTCCTAGTTATATTTAACTCCTTTTCTCTTTTGCTGTTATCACATGCAAGCATATCCTGGCTTGACTGAAATCTATTTTGCTCTCCTAATAAACTTACAGAACATTTGTCCACAAGATATAATTTTTCTTGTATTCAGACATGTCTCTGAGGCCACATAAAACTACAAGACAATGTAAATGATATATTTTGATTGGAAGGTCTGACGATTGTTATTCATGATTGAACTAAGAAATATACTGGAGCTGAAATCACATATAACAATTCATGAAGCAATGTTTAGGTAAAAGTGAACAAAGTAAAAATAATGATAAAAATTGCAAATCCTTACTAGTAATATAGTTCAATCTTAATAAAAATGCAAACAAACAATGAAGGCAATGATTAAGCCAAGAGTGTGGAGTTTTAAACCATATTTTGAGAACATAGATTTCATAGACTTGTTCCTCTTTCATAAAAGAGGAAATGATTCCCAATTTATCATCAAAATTTTGTAAGCATATGATTAATTTCATTGTTTAAATTCAGCTTTATTGCTTCACAAACATTCTCATAAATAATCTTGTATAATCATTTCCTTTTAAAGTCATATACTAATTAATTTCAATTAAATATATGTAAAAGAAGATAGATTTTGAAAAATGCGTCTCCCTTGCCATTTGTTAATATATTGAAAAAGTGTAAACCTTGAAACATTTAGCATAGAAAATATTCATTTTTGGTAATTTCTCAAGGGGGTAATTTATTAAATGAAAGGCTTTTAACATTAGCTAAAAGCAGCCCTGTAAATCATGGGTGTCATCAAACCGCTTCATCACTTCATTAATTTAAAAGATTATTATATGCGTAACTGACATAATTTTGAACAATGTTACATGGTTAATTTATTAATATAGAAAAGCAGAAATGACACTCACTTGATTTATTTTTGTAATTGTATAATTTTAGAACTTTTGCCTATGACTTTCACTAACAGAAGAAATGATTCAGTGTCTCCCTGTTAATTTTATAGAGGTTTCTTCCCTGCTAATGCTTTGCCAGTGGTAATGTCTTCTGGTCACTTAATTTTAAAATACATTTCTCAGAGTGCAAGACAAAGCCATTAAAAAAAAGAAAGCCTACCCCCTTTTTTTCCAATTCTGTGGTCAAATAGAGGATATAGACCTTTCCAAAATGATAATTCTAAGATTCCAATTTTTTCAAATGTGCTTTGAGCCTTTTTGGAGAATGTCATATTAGTAAAGTAGTATTGCTTTAACTGATACATCTATAAATTACTTCTGCTTTACATTTTATAATAATCTCTTTTCTAAATGTCTATGTATTTGTGAAAATCACCTCAGAGACTGTGCATTGTAATGAGCTGATTAAATGGTTTTTAACAATTCTTCTTTTGTCTTTGTATCTGGTAAGCCTTCCCTGAGTGTTTTGTGAAAGGCTAAGGGAACAGGAGTTAAATTTTGTCTAGGTTTATTTTTGATCATGCCCAAGAACAAGAATTTCCCCCCTGTTTGATTCCAAATGTTTTTGTACCATGTTTTCTGTCTTTTGTTGTTATGAAATAACAACTGAAATAATTTACATAAAATTGTATTAGTTGCAAAAATAAAAATACTTTTAAAATATAAGCTTCATTTGCTTATACTCATGCTTAAGCTTAAGTCTTATTTATAATGCAGCAAGAATGCAAGTCTCAGAAAATCTTCTGCCTACTCTTAAATTCCCATAGATTTTATTAAGCTACAAAATAGAGAGCAGGACTGAGGTCATAAAACCTGTATTTCAGCTATAGAGCACTGAATTTCCCAAGTGAAATACAGTCATCAACTTAATTCATAGACGAAGATACAATCAAATTAGTGACCATAGGGCGTATTCTCTTTTTACTATAAGCTTATACACAAAACTGCGGTGACGGGGGCAGAACTGTGAGAAAAGTCAGCACAATTTCTACATTCTGTTTATTTACGCATATAGAATAAATTCTGCTAAATCTCTTTTATTTGGCAAATTTCTAAAAGTATAGTGAAATCTCATTTCTCTGTTATAAAATCTCAGTTTGCTACTATATGCTAAAAAGGCTTATGTATCATCTAGTTTTAGGTAGAAATTTCTAAGGGCATGTAATTGAAATAAANAATCTCTTTTATTTGGCAAATTTCTAAAAGTATAGTGAAATCTCATTTCTCTGTTATAAAATCTCAGTTTGCTACTATATGCTAAAAAGGCTTATGTATCATCTAGTTTTAGGTAGAAATTTCTAAGGGCATGTAATTGAAATAAAAGTTCTAGATAGTATTTAAAGCAGTCTAATTTAGCTACTTACCCCAGCGTTTTGTCTATTGATGTTGAAGCTGAAGTGTACTTTACAGTATCTTTCTTAGATTGAAATTGCTAATTATCCAAAGAGGCAGGCTCCGTGGATGGTAATAATTTATTCAATGATTCACTGTAAGCACGAGAGTCGGCACAGGACTAGCATCTTTTACTGTGCAGGTTCTCAAGCTCTCCCGAAGAAATACCTATTAACAAATTGGCATGACCAGGGTGAGACTTCTAATCTGAAAAGATTTTTTTACATTTATTTTTCTAATTCATTTTGATGCTTCTTGGTACATATGAAGGTAAAACAATTTTTTAAAATATCACCATCAAACATCTTGGGGGGAAAATATATTTGGCATTGGAATCTCTCAACTTACTGGTTAATTTCTTTATGGCAAATGGGGCGAGGAAGAAGAAGAATATTTTTAAAATACTTGGCATAGGAAAGGTTAAATATGTTATTTTCAAACATTGGTGGTCCTCAAGAGTCCAACTGTGAAAGAAGGGCTACCCTTGTTTTCATTATAATCAATATTGATCAGTATGACCCTCCTTTCCTCCCTTGCTTTCTCCCTCTTGCTATATACTAGGAATAGATCCCAAGTGAATCATCTAAACTTGACTTAGAAAAATTCCTAGCCACTCCAATAGCTTAGTGAAAGAATAGTGAACCACACACATTGAAATTGGGAGGCCAGCATAGCAAGCAGGAGTTAGAGGAGGTGACCGTGAAAAATGTATTGCTGTTCAAGATTTACTGAACTCATCAGCATGATGTTACTCTGAGAAACACTGGAAAATACATGGTGTCTGCCTTGAGGGGTTAAGATCTAAATTAGCCAGATGAGACCAGCGGGATAGAAAGTCACTATAAGAAAGCAGAGGTCTTTAGGGTGAAAAAATGTTGAGGTCAATACAATTTTAAACTTCCACAAACTTAGAGTGAAATTTGCCTGAGAGGGAATAAAACAAATGTCTTCTTTGTCCTCACGTGAATTTTCTTCAAGACGGCATCCCAGAAAACACCTTTGTGGTTTTCTCAAATCTGCCTTCTGTTCCACTCTTAAGGTGAATTTGAGAAAATAAAAATTCTCTGTTACTATCCGAGGCCAAGAATCTATTTCCTCACAATGCCTCTCTGAAGGCATGAACCTTGAGCCCAGTACTGAGGCGATTGCTCTTTGTGAAGAGTGTAGCAGAACAACTGAGTCTTTGCTCAGGAAAGTTCGGCAATTATGCCAAATTAGAGCTAATTGTTTTAGAATGTGGACTAGTGTTTATTAATGTCTGAAAGGAGGTCCTAAATTTCCATCCCCCCACCCTAAACTCCCGTTTTGACTTTAACTGTCATTTTAAAAGATGAAAGGGCTGGCTTCATTAAGCAAAGGAGCCTTGAATTTCATTTCTTAATTTAAAACACACACATGCCACATCTATTTCTAGTTGAAAAGCCTGGTTATCTTTCTAAGTTTTCACCTCATTTGTTTAAGATAGTTTATTGGATGGTGAAATAGGAACATCATTCTCTAGTGGAAAGCAATTTTTCCTTTTCTTCTCATTGTTCACTCGCACTATTGGCTACTGTATAGTTTTTCACTTTTCTTGGGCTTATGAACTAATATTCAATGTTTTTGAATTTCAGTATTCATTTTAAAGGTTGAATTCCTTTTCATGAGGAGTATGCTGTCAACTCTGGAAGAGGAGTGAGAAGCATGCACACAGAAGCCACCAAACTGAAAAAAGAGACTCCTGGCCTTCCTGGATTTCTTGTTTGCAGTTTTTCAAATGTGCAAGAATGTTAGATGTCTGCTGTGTCAAGGTTAATGTGGATCCTAGGAAGCAGTTTCTTATGACATCCCTGCCCAATCTGGAAAATGACACAAGCCAANCAAGAAAACAGAAAAAATTAAATTTCACATTATGCAAAAAATTAAGGCATAATTTACATATATTTACATATTTTGCTAATTACACTAAAATCACCTTTACATTAAAACAGTCTCTCCTAAACAATTTAAATTAACCAGGCTTTAATTTACATGTGATAAATACAAATATAATAGATAAATTATACTTTATATTTGATATGATAAATATTAAATATATTAAATCTTAAAATTTAATGTATAACATTAAATATAGTAATATTTAATATTAAATTTTAATATAAATATAAAATTAAAGACAAATTAGTTATTTAACAACAACAGGTACAATCCACTTGAATTTGACTTGAAAAATTAAATAGAAGCTACACAGATTTACATGTTGGCTCATGATTTAAAGGAGTCTCTTGTAAAATTTTTCACTAATAATGTTCTCTATATCATATGTGTGTGTGCTTGTGTGCTCAGTCATGTCAACACATGACTACATGGACTAGGGCTCTCTAGGCTCCTCTGTCCATGCGATTTCCCAGACAAGAATAATGGAGTGGGTTGGCATTTCTGTCTTCAGGGGATCTTCCTGACCCAGGGACTGAACCTGAGTCTCCTACCTCTCCAGCACTGGCAGGTGGATTCTTTATCGCTGTGCCACTGGGAAGTCCCTTCTACATCACATAAGAAGGACAAATTGAAATATATATATATATNCCACTAGAAAAGACTCTGATTCTGGGAGGGATTGGGGGCAGGAGGAAAAGGGGCTGACAGAGGATGAGATGGCTGGATGGCATCATTGACTCAATGGACGTGAGTCTGAGTGAACTCCAGGAGTTGGTGATGGACAGGGAGGCCTGGCGTGCTGCATTTCATGGGGTGGCAGAGTCAGACACGACTGAGTGACTGAACTGAACTGAGCTGATACTAGGAGTTGCACATACAATAGAAAATGAGTGTGACTCATGCTTTCATGGAGTTTACAGTTTCTGTAGAGCAGAGATGCTGTTCTTGATCACACTGGTGAATCTGTAACTATGTGCTATGAAGAGCTCTTGAAAGAAGGCAATATGATTCTATGAAAGCTTTGTAACAGAAAAGATCGGACCTAAACTGAGAGGACAATGAAGATCTAGGAATGGTTCCATGAGCAAGAAACTTCAAGGATAAATAGCAGTTAAGCACTGATGGGGTTGTGGAGAGCAGAGTGGCCCAGGGAGAGAACAGCCATATGTAAATGCTCTGAAAGCAAAGCAGTTGTGTAGACCAGTAGTCCCCAAAGTGGGCTGTGTAAAATAATCCAGTGGGGTAGGTGTAGGAAGAAAGTATAAGACCCTAAAAATACTTTTAGTAAAAATAAAAAATGCTAATTTTGATAGTATTTAACATTGGGCTGATACATGTGGCCTCATTCATCTATTACCATAGTTTCATGTGGTAAGTGAGCATTCTAAGAAGGAATGGAAATTCCCAAAGCCTCTGGCTGATCCACAGCATCCTTGCTTGTTCACTCAGCATGTAGAGACATGTTATAGTTTATACCTATGTCATCCTAACTGGCAATTATAGGTAATAATATCAGTTTAAATTAATTCTCACTAAATGGACAAGTAGCTTTAAAAGATTCCAGCAAGAAAATAATCAACTGAAGATAATACTTTACAAATAGTGCATGCACAAATGCACAGCAAGCGTATGGCAGAATTGGCCTTCTCTTGCTCCTCAAACAAACTCCTCATTAGTCTAACCATAAGGAAAAAGTAATGATGCAGGCAGTCAGATCTGATCAGAAGTCAGAAAAACATCATCAGAAAGACTACTTGAAATTGGTATTTGCATCCACTCTGAACCTTTCCTTAAACCTAATGATGCTTTTAACACCAAGAGAGAAGGCACAGCCTTTTGAAAGAAGCTTGGTTCAATGAAGAAAACATGTGAAAAACGGATGCTTAGAAATAGTTTCAACTTCATGTGATTTTTATTCTTGAAAATATCATGTATATCTCCTACAAAATTTCTTGTGCCTCTACAGTTTAAAAGCTTGAAAACTAAAATTATCTAATCTATTTTCAAATCTTCCAGATAAAGAGTTTCAGTGAATTTTGAATGAGTGTGTTAGCCATATTAACATGCCACACCCCCTGATTCACTTTTAACAGGGATGAAGGAAATTCACTTTTGGAATTTCAACAGAAACCTTTTAGTAGTTGGAGGGTGTGGTTGAAGGCCACGTATAAATACAAAGCTTTGGAAAGTGTAACTACTGATGTGCGCCTTCTATTCAGATCTATAGATCTTTGCAAAGAAACTGTTTTAGTTTTTGACAGACAATAAAATTAAGTATTTTAAAACAAAACTGAGATTTTGAACAATAATAAGAAATCTTCAATAAGAAACTGTACATATTAATATTTAGGTGAAAGTGGAAAGATGTTTTGCACTACTAATAAATAAAATAGCATGACTTTGTTTAAGTCATAAAAGATCATTCTTTTCTAATTTCTATTTAATATTTCATAATGTGTGATTCTTAATTTACAAATGATCAAGTATACTTTTCGTGATGGTGCATGCTTATTTTTTTCAACTGATTTTAATTGTTAAAAATGATTGAAGGCTACCAACACTGGCCTCAGTGTTAGGAGCTCCTGGAGGAGAGACACCACCATGGGTTCACTGGTTCCAGAACAGGAACTTGATCTATTCAGAAAGCATGGAGCAGCTGAATCAATTGTTCAATGATCTGGTCATGCTGTGGTGCTGTTTATAGCTACATATAGATTCCTAATTCGTAATTCATTCCACATAGGACAATGAACCAACTGTCTGATGATAGGTGATGATAATAATTTACTAATATTTGTCATTTCAGCTCTCAGGCAAGGTTCACACTCCACCAAGCAAATAGACCATTGATCAAACATTGGTTTGTTCAGGTGACAACTATATTATAGGGTCTGTTTATCTCACTGGCACTTAGGAAATTCAGTCCCTAAATGGATCCAGATGATCTAGCTGTTTTTTCCTTTCTCTGTCTCTCCTCTCTCTCATGTGTGTGTGTGTGTGTGTGTGTGTGTGTGTGTGTNAACTATATTATAGGGTCTGTTTATCTCACTGGCACTTAGGAAATTCAGTCCCTAAATGGATCCAGATGATCTAGCTGTTTTTTCCTTTCTCTGTCTCTCCTCTCTCTCGTGTGTGTGTGTGTGTGTGTGTGTGTGTGTGTGTGTATGTGTGTAGTCATATAAGGAAAGTTAAGATGCAAAGACAGCATAAAAAATGAGAGCATTAAGGAGTAAACACAGTGTTATTACTTTGTCTGTATGTGTGTGTGTGAGGGGATTTTTCTCGTTCCCATTCACTCCTGGTCCTTCCTTTCTGTATAGTATTTCCCACTATTTTCTTGATACATTCCAGGGGGCCGAGAGTCATACTTTCTATATGTACATGTCACATTGGGGGATTAATCAATGTTAAACATGGTCATGGGTCGCTTTTAATGTGGAGTCTTGAACCGACAGAGAAAAGTTGTCTTCCTAATCCAGGCCCATTTCTAGGAGGTTTAGCATCAGTCACAGGGCAGCTGGAATGAGGCATAAATCACTCTATTTCCCACGTTTAGCAGTTTCTTCTTGGTTTCCTCCTTAGCCCTTCAGTTACTCATATTGATGACTTACTTTGGAGTTTTTTGTATCATCTTTCTTGGAGACCTGTACTTTATAAATGACAATATTTCATCAAAATGATCATGTGTTTTTTAGCTTTCAGACTGAATTGTATCCCATTCCAAGGGATGGTTTAGGGATATGGGGCTCATTTTTTTACACTATTTTTAAGAAAATAAAGTAAAGCATAGAAAAAAATCAGTCTTCCAGAAAATAAACACTTTGACTCACAGCTAATTTATGGTTGTTCTAAGTTGCTTCTTTCTCCTCCCATCTCATTGTCCCCATGTCACAGAGAATGTGTATCATGCTTAGTCATGTCCGACTCTTTGCAACCCCATGGACTGTAGCCTAACAGGCTCCTCTGTCTATGAACTTTCCCAGACAAGAATACTAGAGTGGGTAGACATTTCTTTCTCCAGGGGATCTTTCTAACCCATTGATTGAACCTGCATCTCTTACATTGCAGGCAGATTCTTTACCTCTTGAGCCTACAACAGAAGCCCACTCAAATAATTTTGCTATTCTTTAAAAGGGATACTGTAAAGATGAGATTAGAGCTATATAACAAGATCAGAAAAATAACAGCCTACAATCATCTAACATGTTAGAAGCAAAGTTAATGTTGGAACAAGCCAAATGAGTTGTTAAATTATAAGTAACCATTTGGCCAAATAATGACCTCATTAAAAGGCCATAGAATCAACATTAAGAGGCCAGGGTGATATAAAAAAGGTAAAATTGCTGGGTTGCTAATGAATAAATATAGGTAAATGCAACTTTAGTGTAAATAGGCGATTTCTCTGCAATCCTCCTTCTGCCCCTACCCCTTAAAAATGTTTGTAAATCTGTTAATAGTTTATCTTGTTGCATGCATAATAAAATAAAGCAGAGAAAGACATAATACTAAACAGTGATTCAACTCAACTCTAATAATAACAACAATAATACCTAAGTTTGAGGGGGGGCATCAATTAAACGCTAGGAACTATGCTAAGAACTCTGTTTCTATTATCTTATAGAGACCAAGGAGCAGAGTTAAGTAATGTTACCAGTTGACGCAGCTGGTCAGTGGTGTACCAGACATTATATCCGGGCTTTTTGACCTCAGAGTTCATGTGTTTAATCACTGTGCCATTTTGCCTCACCCACATTTATTTCCTGATGACTTAATATCAAATGAGCAACAGTAACCCCTCTGTAATAGTTTTCCTCCTACAAGTACTTGGCATCCATCAATATTTATAACTTTTCCCTCTTGTCTTGCCCACACTTCATAATTACCTGCTTTCCAAGTGTAGTTTTTCTACTGGTATCCTTGTGGTTCATGTCCCTATTTCGTCAGCTCTTAGCGCAGTACCTTGTCCAGAGCAGGCATTAAATTAGAAGTTTGTTGAATGAATGAACGAATGTCTAGTTATTTCCAAGCAAAGCCATCTCTCTTATGTGTCGAAGGGAACCATCTGCTTTGACCACTACATTTTTTATTCCAGTTCTCCTTTCTGATATGTTTTCCGCTTATGAAAACATTTGAAACCCTCTAATCCATTGTAAAAATGAGTTCTTGCGTCTAGCACTTTACACACATCTTAATTTTATTTTTTGCAAAAATAGTGTTGGCAGTTTGCAACGGGTTTTTGAAGTCATTCCTGGCTTCATGCTCTGTAGTGCTATAGGCTGATGATGTAAAGTTCTCTCATCCTTTCCCAGGAGGGAGGCACCCTTACAGCACAGATGTTTTTCCAATTTTTCTTCAGTTTACTAAAACTCAATTTATACCAATGATCTGACTCCATGAATATATAGTAGGCATTCAGGAAACCATCAGAAACTGTCAGAATTCCTTGCAGTTTTGAGTGAGTGACTGATTGAGCAGCCCTAGGTATTTCTGAAACGGTATGAAAAGAAAAATCCGTGGATTTATATCACCTACTGGAGTTCCCAGTGACTAGCTCTTGGGCATTGTTTAAAACCTCTTTCAGGATAAGTGACATTTGTAAATTGATTTGTACAAACACATACATGTTTCTAATTTCATTTGCATAATGAGTTAGATTTTTNTTTTGCACGCCAGGGTCAGAAAGGTAAGTTAACCATTCTCATGAGTTCCTGTCTCTTATACACATCTCTCTTTCAGGATAAGTGACATTTGTAAATTGATTTGTACAAACACATACATGTTTCTAATTTCTTTTCATTTGCATAATGAGTTAGATTTTTTTTTTCTTTGCTGAAGACTCTTCATTTCTTGAGAATGCTGAAGACTCTTCATTTCTTGAGAATCCTGAAGATTAATATTGTCCAGAGTTGGAAGGCAAAAGCAGTGGAGAGGAGCAAGTCAGATATAGACAAATAGCAACTGATAACATTTATATGTGGAATCTTAAAAATGATATAAACGAACTTATTTACAAAACAGAAATAGACTCATAGATACAAAAAACTTACAATTACTGGAAGGAATAGCAGGGGGAGGAGGGGAGAGATATATTAGGAGTTTGAGATTAACATAGACAAGCTACTATGTATAAAATAAACAAGGACCTATCGCATAGCACAGGGAATTATATTCAATATCTTATAATAGCCTATAATGGAAAAGAATCTGAAAAAGAAAATATATATTTATATATTTGTGTGTAACTGAATCACTCTGCTGTATACCTGAAACTAACACAACATTGTAAATTCACTATATTTCAATAAGAAAAAGGTTAAAAATATGCATGTATGATTTTCTACTACGAATGGTAGCATATTGTACTCACACCTCTGTATCTTGCCTTTTCCATTTAACAAAATATCTTGGAAATTATTTCATACTCCAATGCCATAGTGGACATTTGATGGCTGCTTACTGGGTGTCCATTCTCCCCTCCTTTCCTGTAATACTCAGATTTTCATTTACTTGTCTGTGCTTCCCACAAAACTTCCAGGAAGCACTGAATCCTGGACTGACTGGCTAAAGGTAATCATTACTTTGCATTCTCATGGCAGATATCAGCTTGTATAATCCAAGTGAACTTCCAGACCCTTACTTGGAATGCTGGGGCATAGGCACTCTCTTTGCCTTGGAATGGAACAAGAAATCCTAATTATAGTTGATAAGTCCCCCACCACCAGGAAAGAACCAGGCTTGGCCTGGAGCTATTATCCTTGACAGAACAGCAGAGAGATGGGAAGAAACTGAGTCCTTGAGGATTTCTCTTTTATAAGATCTAATAAATCTCCTTTATTATTTAAATCAAGTTTGCAGTTGATTTTCTGTTACTTGCAACATAAAGACTATCATGATTCAGGTCCATATAAATCTACTTCCTTTTTTTAAAATGGGCTTAGTATGATTGCATCACAATATACTTAATGACATTCAGGTTATTACAGTGGGCTAGTAATGATCATAATACAACAAGTAAAGTGATGTGAGTTTTCACATGCATGTTCCTGTCTATCAGTAGGATAAATTTTTAGAAATTGAGTTGGAGATTTGGCCATATGTGTATTTTTAATTCAGTAGGCTATTTTTTGAAATATAAAGAGCTAGTAAAGAAGTTGCCTTAAGGACAGGGAATGTGGTTGAATGGATAGTCTTCATGTATTCTTTTTAAATGACTTTTGTAAAATAGATAACCAATGGGAATTTGCTGTATGGCTCAGGAAACTCAAACAGGGGCTCTGTATCAACCTAGAGGGATAGATTGGGGAGGGAGGTGGGAGGGAGGTTCAAAAGGGAGGGGATATATGTATACCTATGGCTGATTAATGTTGAAGTTTGACAGAAAACAACAAAATTCTGTAAAGCAATTAACATTCACTTAAAATAAATAAATAAAAAACAGGTGAAANTAGATTGGGGAGGGAGGTGGGAGGGAGGTTCAAAAGGGAGCGGATATATGTATACCTATGGCTGATTAATGTTGAAGTTTGACAGAAAACAACAAAATTCTGTAAAGCAATTAACATTCACTTAAAATAAATAAATAAAAAACAGGTGAAATATTGACTTTTTTCCAGAAAAGGGGGAAAATGCCCTTAGAAACTTTATTCTACATATCTTTAAAGGCATCTTAGAACTAGTGAAAAAGTGAAAGTGTTAGCTGCTCAGTCTTGTCCGACTCTTTGTGACCCCATGTACTATAGCCCACCGGGCCCCTCTACCCACGGAATTTTCCAGGCAAGACAACTGGAGTGGGTAGCCATTCCCTTCTCCAGGAGATCTTCCTGACCCAGCAATCCAACCCAAATCTCCAGGATTGCAGGCAGATTCTTTACCATTTGAGCCACCAGGGAAGCCCAACTCCTCCATATTATAAATTAGGAAACAGTCCCTGGGAAGCTCAGAGGTTGCCTACATAGCAGTTAAGAGCAGAGAAAATTGAGAATCTAGGTTTTCACTTTTCATTGGTGTTCTTCCATCACATAGGGAGCCTGGAAGCAGATTCCATGTGAAGATGATGGAAGTTGCACCTGTGTACAGAGGTAACTTGTCTAGTCCAAGTTTATTAGTACTCAGGCTGGAGTTGCAACTGCCATTTGTTACACAATAAATCAAGCATCTGAATAAATCCTGATTTTGGTCATCTTTCCTGCAGGGAGGGGTGAGTTCTGTTTCGGGGGCAGGAAACTGAGGAATTGAGATCAGTTCCTTACCACAGGTGGACAAGAACCAACCTCTTAGGCAGTAGGATCCCAAGCCGGATCTGAATTCAACATTTTCCAAGGGTCTCTCATGGCGAGGAGCTGTGCAGAACACTGGGCTTTGTGATGTAAATGCAGAGCGAGGGGCCCTGGCCCAGCACTTCTTTTTATCGCACTTGAATGGCAGAGGGCTCCTTGGTTATGTTCTTGGCAAAGGTCTACCCAGCCGGCCCTGCTATAGAGAAACACAATGACAAGAATGAAACAGTCAAAGCAGCTATGCAAAGACTTGGATAAACTAAAATACAGAAACTCATGCCTGGGAGTTGGGGTGGTTTCAAGAGTTTACTTTAGTTAAACAAAAGGTCACAGGTGTGTTTATTTATTGGACAAATTAAAAAAATCTTTTAATATCTCTGGTCTCCAGTTCCCTCATTTCAAATTTTCCTCACTTCAATGACACATGCTAGCTCTTGGTATGGCTCTGATCCTCAGACTTCCTTCATTGTGGAAATTCACTTGTTTCTCTCCTTGCCCCCAAAGAAAATATGATATTTTAAAGTGGAAACTGTTATTTAGCATGAAAACTTTATTTTACAAATAAGAAAAGTTGACTCCAGTGATTTAATAGAATATAGTAAGTCTATGCATAGTCTGGTCTAATAACTAGACTTTCTGAGGCCCTGTCTCATAAAATCTCTAACTTTTAAAAATGTGCCTAAGAATAGAAGCATCTAGCCATTTTGCCATTTCTAAAACAGAAAATACTATTATTTCTGTTTTAGTGAGAATCTTTAGTTTTAGACATTCATGTGGAAACTTATGACATTGTATGACTCTATTTATTTCAAAATACTTCATTAAAAAGCAAAATGTAAACAATTGTTAAATCTAGAAGATGGGAAAAAAGTGGTCCTGAAAAGTTTTCACAACTTTTCTTTATATTTGAAGACTTATTGTCAAAAGGGAGGAGAAATCATGCTAACACATTAAGCATGTCCTGGAATTTAAAAGCTCCGTTCAATGAGGAAAATCTAGGAAGCACTGGTCTACAAAGGAAAAACAAGGTCACTTAACCTGCTCCCAGCCCCATTCAGAGGGAACAATCATCAACANAGTAGACAAGATGTGTATAAGAGACAGCATTAAGCATGTCCTGGAATTTAAAAGCTCCGTTCAATGAGGAAAATCTAGGAAGCACTGGTCTACAAAGGAAAAACAAGGTCACTTAACCTGCTCCCAGCCCCATTCAGAGGGAACAATCATCAACATTTTGAGAGTATACCTTTGTAGCCCGTGTTCTGCATACAAATTTACATGTACATTTATCGGTACACACTTTACAGTCCATTTTATTTATTTTTAAGATATTTGTTTATTTGCCTGCTTTGGGTTGTGGTTTTAGCCTAAGGGATCTCCGTTGCTTCATGTGGGATCTTTTGTTTCTGTACACAGACCCTCTAGTTGTGGCACTTAGGCTCAGTAGTTGTAGTGCACGGGCTTAGTTTCTCTGTGGTGTGTGGGATCCTAGTTCCCTGACCAAGGATCGAACCTGCATTCCTTGCATTACAAGGTAGATTCTTAACCACTGGACCACCAGAAAAGTCCCTACAGTCCATTTTCTAATCACTTTAACTGAACATATAGGAAACATTGTTTCTTGTTATTGAATTATTTCCTATATCTTTTCGGGGGTGCAAATTGATTTGCCATCATTTGTTTAACCAGTCTCCTATTTTGGGCCTTTCTGAGGTTTTCCTCAATATGTAATAATTAGTAGCAAATCTCTGATGAGCATTTCTGAGTCCAAGCTGCACACATCGGTGATTATTTACTCAGTAGTATTACAGGGTGTTTCTTACATGCCAGGCACTGTAGTCAAGAAGGCTTTACATGCATTATCTCATTTGGTCTCTTAACTGATGAGGTATATATTTTTACTACCCTAACTTTATAGATAAAAGTTGTAGGCTTAGAGGTAAGTATATAGACTTAAACTTGTTTCTAGTAGTTGCCAAGGCTTGTGTTCTAGACACCGAGCTCCCCTGCTTGCATGTTCTGGAAGTGGAATTGCTATGATCCTCAGAGATTTTGGTATGTATCATCATATTGCCTTACAGAAAGTTTGCAGCACACATCTAGTCATGCTATTGATTTAAAAAGAAAAAGTTTTTTTAAGAAAAAGACTTTAAGACTACCGGTGAGCTGTCTCCCTTTCACCTCCTCGTTCATCTCTCAGATTTTAAAAACCAGCTAAGTGGTGTTCACTGGCTCAAATGTACATGTCAGTGGCCCTGGTTTCGAGAGAAACTGATAATGCTGTTGAAGTCAGATCATACTAGGGACTGCTAGAGACTGATTAAAATGTGTGTTTTTCACTTTTTCCTAGGAACTTAGTTACACCATATTTTCTAGGCTTTCTTAGAGAGGGTGTGGCCATCTGCCTGAATTATAGCCAGTGGAATGCAAGTTGACATGACCAGTAGAAACCTTTTGTGTGCACTCCTCTGTCTCTTTCTTCCTTCTAAATGATGCTACAGGGAGAGGCTCTAGGGAGACGATGGGAACCATGTCTTGAAGATAGCACAGCATCTTCCAGTCAAGGTCCCTGACTGAAATCATGGCACAGAACAATGGACTGTTACATGAGCAAGGAATAAAATTATTTTGTGCTGAACCATTGAAATTTTGAGGCCTTTTGTTACAGCAGCTAATATTATCCTAACCAATACAAAAGTTTTTGCTTTATATATTTTGAAGACCACTGACACCTCTGCTCAATTCTTGACTGTTTGTCAAGGAAATCTGAAGCCCTTTCCCTGATGTATTTTTAAATCAAGTTTGTGTAAGTCTAACATGTGTTCTGAAAGATGCTGTTTTCTTGAGGAGGAAGAAAATAACAGATTAGTTTATTTCTATTTTTTTTCAAAACATATATTGCTTTTTTTTGCACGCCAGGGTCAGAAAGGTAAGTTAACCATTCTCATGAGTTCTTTGCACACTACCAGCACTTGGTTTCTGAGGACTCTCACACTTGCTGCAATTATTTTTCCTTCATTCCTGATACTCCTCTGTTTTTTTTCCTCTGGTAGACTGGCATCCTAAGATGTTTGATATATTCACATGGATTTGTACATATTCTTATTGCATTGGTTGGTGGTGTTTCTGTAATTTACTTATATGAAATCGTGGCCTAGATCTCATTCCTTACCATTTCCTCACTCAAAAAAACTGTTTTCATAATTTATCCATATTGTGTATTTATCTCTAATTTATTAATTCTATCTGTTGCATAGAATACCTCCTCATCTTCTCCTAGAGATAGACTTCTAGATTGCCTTAAACTCACCACTACTACAAATAATAGAGTGGGGAATGATATGTGCTCCCACATGGCTCTGTGTGAGTATTTATCTGGATGTTGCATGGGATTGCTCGATAATGGGGCATGAGTCCTTCCAGGTTACTTCCTAGAATGGCTCATCAGTTTATAGTCTCTGAGAGTTCTCATGGCCTTATGTCATCCTTACCAACTGGCATTATTCTCCTTCCCTACATTTTTCTATTCTGGCAAGTGCAGAATAAAACTTCATCTTTGTTTCAACTCATAATTCACATATCTCTGATTAATAACAAGTGTACGCATCTCGTAAGTAATGACTTAGCCGTTCAAATCTCTCTTCTGTGAATGATCTGTGATTCGAAAGCAAAACAGCAGAATCCATTTGGGAAATCCTGTAGGAAATAATATATCTTAACTATTTTTGATGTCCAATTTAAATTTCTGTTTAGATAATGTGCAGGCTGTTAACAACTTGGTAGATTTATTTATTCATCCCAGAAATATGTGTAGGGCACTATAGCATGTGCTAGGGATATAGAGGGGCATATGAGATACATGGCAATGGGCCTCTTGATTTCTGTGAAATCATGGAAGAAACAGATCAGTGTTTTCTTGTTTTACTTTCTGGAGGAGTAGATACCAAGGTGTGAGCTACCTATAAACCTTGATAAATGATGAGACTGCTTATCCATCTTTTCTTTTCTCAGTTGAATTTGCAGTGTCCCTGACAAATTTGAGCTCTAGATTGCTGGTACTAGTCAACGAACTCCACTGTTGTTGTTCAGTTGCTAAGTTGTGTCTGACTCTGTGACTCCAAAGACTGCAGCCCACCAGGCCCCTCTGTCCATGGGATTTTCCAAGCAAGCATACTGGAGTGGGTTGCCATTTCTTTCTCCAGTGAATGTCACTAACAACCAACAAAAGGAAAAACATAGTGCTTCCAATGCTTATTAATTCAAAAGCTCAGTGAGGTATCTTTTCTTAGAAGGAAAAGCCTGAAGTACCAAAATGTTTTGTAAGTATATATATCCCCCCTTAGGAAAAAAAGATTTGTAATCAAATCCACCACCACCCTTCCCCCCAAAATTATAGTTGAGAGAATGAGGTTCAGAGTGAAGTAAAAAATCCCCAGTGTACAGTCTGCTGGAGATCTTCCCAATACGCCACCCTGGTTCCATTTTTCAATGTTGTTTTCATTTGAAACTAGATTCATGCAGCTTGCCTGTGCAAAATGAGAGTGAAAATAAAGAGGGGGGGGTCTGGAAAGGAAGAGAAGGATTAAATAAAAAGTTCTGCTAGGATGTAGCCATCATGATCTAATGCACCATGGGCAGCCCAGCTTCAGGGAATACTGACTTTCAAGGGCTGGTGCTCCCAGGGACAGCTGGCACTCAGCTGGTCATTGTGTTGGCCTCATGTTGCCTCTGTGGCTCCCATAAACTCAACTGATGCTATGTAAGTTGTTTTTTTTTTTTTTTTTTTAACNGCAGCCCAGCTTCAGGGAATACTGACTTTCAAGGGCTGGTGCTCCCAGGGACAGCTGGCACTCAGCTGGTCATTGTGTTGGCCTCATGTTGCCTCTGTGGCTCCCATAAACTCAACTGATGCTATGTAAGTTTTTTTTTTTTTTTTTAACTTGCGGCACAGGAAATTTTTCCTCAATGCGTGTAAGAGCTGTTTGATTCCCCAAAGAAAAAGATTTGGCAAGTCAGTTAAGAGGAAAGTAAAAGCGCTGAACACATGAGCACATTTTAACAATGTCCAAGTGTAACTTTTATTGCCAACAGTAGACATGCACTGGAATTTGAAACACAGCCCAAATGCTAAATGCAGTTGTTTTTATCTGTGAGGAGAATGTTTGTGGTTTCATTTTGGGATGAGTCACTTTGTTCTGATTTATCCAGTTAGTAAATGTATCTGATTTGTTTTCATTAGGGAGTTCAAAGTTAGTTTTGGGGGTTTTGTTTTTGTTACAGTGAAGAGAACTATCAGGTCTGGTATGAATAAGAAGAAAAGAAGTTTTATCAAAATGCTCAATAAAGATAAAGCCAAGATGTCACCTGCCATGTATAATGAAGAGGGTTTGGAGTCTTGGCATTAAGAGAGAAACTTGGGGTTTCAGAAGCTCAGACTTGTGCTGTCAGTATCTGACAGAATCTTTACAAGGCCATCCTGTGCTGCCAAATCAGAAAACTAAGCCTTTTGTACCTTGTGATCTCAATTTTGTTAAATCTACTAAGTGATTTCAAGATGGCATCTAGGTGACATTTATACGTTTATTAAAAAACCTTGAAGTTTCTCTCAGTCTACTCTGCAGGGCTAGATGACTTGGTCCAATTACCCAGTTAACTCAGCAATCTGCTGAGAAGTCTTTCTGAGTGTCTACTACCTGTGGGTGCTTTGTGGGTCAGCTGATGCTGTGACTTTGCTAGCATGCAGACACTGCGACCAAAGGATTCAGCCACAATTGTATTAACTGTTGTCAGATGGAGTAATGTGTCTTTAGTACCAAATAAATTACAGCCACTTGGATGGATTTATTTCTCCATTAACTTGTTTTTCTTTTTATTCCTTAACCTAGAGCAATAGCGCATGATACTATAGAATTTTAAACATATATATTTGCAACACCAAAACCACTTATTAATTTTTCCAATTTCATCATGTAATAAACAGATTATATCATATATATATATATTTATTTATCATGTAATAAATATCCTTACCGAAGGAGAAACAAGTGCCGAGCTACCCATAAAATGCGTCAACATATTTTGAAAACATACAGTGATCAAGGGCCATTCAGAGTTTTCCTTTACATCTGCTGCATTGGAGGAATGTGAGAGCCAAGCTAACTTTAACTGTTAAGACTGTAAACAATTTACCCAAGTAGGAAAAAAAAGGCAAACAAAACTCCTTGGGAATGTTTTTTTCCCATTGTTTTTTTCCCCCATGGTTGTTTTTCAAGTCCCACTTTGTCTTAAATTTAGTGGAGTGGATCATC
The DNA here is from genome assembly GCA_006410875.1 of Neotragus pygmaeus. Taxonomy (NCBI): domain Eukaryota; kingdom Metazoa; phylum Chordata; class Mammalia; order Artiodactyla; family Bovidae; genus Neotragus; species Neotragus pygmaeus. Next base: position 2,142,424 of record SJYV01018828.1, on the reverse strand, counting down.
ATTGTAATGGCCTTTTGTCCCTGAAAAATTTATCAGACTTACTCTCTGGCCTCCATCACCTGGCAGGCTAGAAAAGTCCACTTGAGTACCTCCGGGCATACGTAATGTTGAGAAAGGTAAGCTTGGATAGCAAACGTGAAAGAGTCCTCTCCGAGCCCTGTGGCTTTACTCAACCATGTTTCCCCTTTTATCATTTGTTGGAAAAACCCTTTACTATCTCTTCTTAGTTCCTTGTCCTTTGTTAGCTACAAAGGGCAGATNGTTGAGAAAGGTAAGCTTGGATAGCAAACGTGAAAGAGTCCTCTCCGAGCCCTGTGGCTTTACTCAACCATGTTTCCCCTTTTATCATTTGTTGGAAAAACCCTTTACTATCTCTTCTTAGTTCCTTGTCCTTTGTTAGCTACAAAGGGCAGATTTTCTTTTGTAAATCCTTAGTAATTAAATGAGCACTTCAGTGGCTGTCGCCCTCAATGGCCTGTTTCCTAGGCTTTTGCCTTTGACAGTCATATTTTGCAGAGGCCCCTGAGATGACTCGGCATCTTCCCCTACTTAACACTAAACCAATTGAAGCCCGTGCTCACTGCATGAAGGAGGAAAAGATTCATTAAGGGCACTTCATTAAGGAGCTGAAATGGGCCGCTCTAAATGCGCCTGAACCGACGGCAATCCAGAGGAGCTGTCTATTAGGAGAGCCACAAAGACAGTTTCGGAAACTGAACTCCAGCTTCAGGGCTGCGGATTAGGGAGAGTGATGGGATTAGTGTTTAATGACTTGGGGCAGGAGACAAAGGGAATTTCGACAAAGAGGCTTAGATATGGAAGAATTAACACTCTCTGTTCCAACCAGGCCTCTGAAGACTTCCAGCATTCTTTTCAGACTCAAAAGCCAAGGGACAGGAAAAAAAAAAAGATGAGCAAAGCTTTAATACTTTCCTAACTTTTTTAAAAAAATGACAACAAATATACAGAGGAAAATAAAAGAACCCTCTTCACTCTCTTGCACTTGAAACCTCTTTTAAAAATAAGCATCTACAATTGTATAATTAGCCCCAAGGTGAGTCTGCCCAAGGTCTCAAGCATGTGCCAGGATGCCTCTCTTGCTGGGGCAGGTCCCAAACCAATGCAGACACGGAAGCAAAACTCAGGGTAGCAGACGCCCAGTTAAGTGGCTTTAAAAGTGCTTCCCTCTCCCTGGCTGTTTATGTTACAGGTGCAACCAAAGGGGCAGAGAGAAACGGCTTCATTGTAAAACCTCCTCCTGGCCCCATTTGGCTCAGACTCAAACGATTCCAGTGTCTATGGCCTGAGAAGTGCTTCATGAAATGAGGTGATTATCCTGCCTACGTGAGGGGATAACTTTGGAAATGTGCTTAAAGGGTGCAAGTGCTCTTGAAAAAGAATCAAGTCAACTTGGAGCAGGGCTGGCAATGTTGGAGCTTATCTATAGCATTTCCCCGGGCTTGGACAAGAGCACAAAGTCATTATCTAAACACGAAGCCAAATTTAAGTGGCTGACCCAGGAGTGGAGTCATATTGCCGAGGTTGTTAAGTAAATAGACTCTGAGCACCAAATGCCTTCCAGCAGTAAGGGTGTGATTATGCCCCGCTGCTGAGAATGGCAAAATGCAGGTGCAAATGTTACTGTAGGCAAAGGTACAATCCAAATAGTGCCGTAAATGATCTCGTGCTGTAAACCAATTCAACGTGTCCTTCTTTTTAACCCAACCAAATCACTTGCAGAAAAGCTGGGTATTCATTTCATGTATTAGCCTGTATGAAATGGTCCCGAAGCGGCTCTAGACACCAAGGTATTATTTAACCCGTGTGGTTTAGTGGGACAATGGCCGCCCCCCGCCGTAATCCATTCAGAGGTAATACCAGGAGTCAGTGTGAAATTAAATACATTACAGGGAAAGAGCTTAATGCGTTTTATAGGCAGTTGTTCATCCACGTCAAACTTTAGTTTTTAAAATCTGAACATTTGATCCCATGACAGAAGTGGTGCCTCAAGTCAGAGACTGCCACAGTGTGCTGCCAGGAGGGAGAAAAGACTTCAGGGATGCTATCATTGCCTGAAAAGAACCAATTCCAATCATCTTAGTTCTAGAGAGTTACCCCGATGCCAAAGGCCCAGGCAGCATTTGATCCACTTGCTACAGGGCTGGGACCTGCATTTATTGCCCCTTAGCTTTTCTGCTGAGGTTTTTGCTTGAGGGATCGATGTTTTCCTAGTGCAGTGAAACTCCCATTTCTCATAGCTAAATTGAAGTGGGGGTATATGGGCTTCCCTCACCTCACTCACAGTCCCTCTTGACCCCAGCATGATCTAGCAGTCTGTTCTTTGTTAAATTGAAAATGTGTAGAAATTTTTATAGAGATCCTCAGCTATATAAATAGCTTTGAAAATTGTTGTAACTTTAAAAACGGGTCAAAAAGGAAATTGAACAGCTAGTGAGTTTCATACCATCCAGTCAGCTTTTTGAAGGGTTACATTGGTCTTTCTAGTAAATGGTTGCTTTTATTGTTAGGGTTTCCACCTTTTTTTTTCCTCTCAGTGGCTTTTAATAGAAAAGAGAGCTTTGGTGGAATTTTCTGATAGAATGTCAAATATATCACTAATGGCTCCTGGTACTGCTTTCGAACGTCAGGATCGGGTTTTGGTCTTGGGAGTGTGACCTGCATGCCACTGCAAAACTGAGCATCCAGTTCATGGCGAATGTTACTTCTGATGGTGGGTGGTGACCCCAGTGTGGTCCCCAGGAAAGTTCCTGAATTTTTGCAGCTCACAGGTGGATCTTGTGTCCTCATAGATGATGGCCTTGTATTTTTGGAAACTTCAGACCAGACTCTGTTTGGGTACAAAAGCTTATCAAAGGGCTCTTTCATGGTATTTTCTTTAGAAGTAGACAAAGGGTTTAGAGCTCTTTAAAATATGGTAAAACTCAAAAGTGCTTTTTCTGTAGTATTGTATTGAAAGTCTGAGAGCTTAAAAACAGTGATTCTCAACCTCGGATAAGGGAGCCAAAATAATTACTGCTAGTGATCCATGAGTCTACTTAGTGTTTAAGCATTCTCTAGGGTCTGAATAAATAACATGTCTCACACATAGATTGTTATTTTAAAAAGAATATCAGTAGATGCTATTAGGATTAATAGCACTAAAACTATTTTAAAAGCTTTGAGATTACAGCCATTTTTATCATTACATGTTTGATCAAACCATGCTAAAAGTTCAATTCATAGCACATAGGAGTCTAAAGCAATTGGGGGAGGGCAGTTTGATATGAAAGTCTCCCAATTGCCAGTGATAAAATTTCAACTCAGACTAACTAAAGCCAAAAGGAAAAGTTATTGGCTCAGGTAACTCAGAGGTAAGCTGAATTCTGTATGCCTTTGCTTGGCTTCATCTTCAGGTGTGGTTTGTCCAAAGGGTGATGAGAGGGTCCTTGTCACATGATCATATGGTCCTGAAGACTTGTGAACTCAAGGGAGACTTTATCCCAACACCCGTATTAAACTCCAGCTATGATTAAACAAACTGTGATTGTCCAACACTACTTCATGGACTCCTCTCTGGACTAACCACAAGAGTAAGGTAGAGACGATCATCTGATTGGTCAGCATGAATTATGTGTTGACCCCTGAAAGGGGAGGAGAGATGAAATCCCTTGATTCACAGCCCTACTAGAGTCACATAGAGAGAGGGAGAGGCCAATTTCCAAACAAAAGGAGCTGATGCACAGACAAGCAATGCTTACCCTCTTCCAGAGCAGCTTTCATATTTACCTTATACTTACAAGGATTGGGAATTACTGTCCTAGAATAATTATCATTATCAATTGATCCTTTAACCAGGATCCTCTACCAGGTATCAGAAGTCAGCTAAGCCCTGATGAAACCAAGGGAAATACCCCGGGAGGCACTGTTTGCAGCCAACCTCAACTGTGGTATGTCTCTGCATATTTGAGTGGGAGGAGAGGAAACAGGAGCTGCCAAAACAAAAATCAAAATCCCCTTAAAATTCAAATCTCAATTCTCTTCTATGAATTTAAAGCACGATAGAACATACTCATGCCCCACTTCCCTGGTGGTACAGTGGATGGGAGTCTACCTGCCAGTGCAGGGTCATGGGCTTAATCCTTGGTTCAGGAAGACTCCACATGCCATTCAGCAGCTAAGCCTGTGCTTGCGAGCCACACCTGCCAAGCGCACGTGCTGCACCTACTGAAGCCTGTGTGTCCAGAGCCTGTGTTTCAGCACAAGAGAAGCCACTGCCGGGAGAAGCCTGTGCACTGAGACAAAAAGAAGCCCCTGCTCACTGCAACTAGAGAAAGACCAAGCAAGCAGCAGAGGCTCAGCACAGCCGGAAATAAGTAATTAATTAATAAAAAAAGAAACACCTTTATGAAAACAAATAAACACATGCCTTTATATATACACCTCTCCATCACCACCACCACCAAATGGATACAAGCTATAAGGGTTTATTTACAGAAAGACCAAGAACGTTTCTTTCTAAGCCTCTTCATTTGTCTTCAATTGTTGTGTTCTTTCCGTCTGGGTCCCTTGGTTAAGAAAGGTCATATCTGAGGACCAGAGCTCTGAATAACACGACTCTCCTTATTGCTACATCTTTGTGTTAAGTCCTGTCATGCTCTTTTTCCTGGGTAATTAATTTCTCTCCAGGAATCAGTAAAGAAAAGAAAATGCCCGTTTCTTTTCCTTATTTTTGTCTTCCAATCTTTTCCCTTACCCTTCTGGCATTACCCTTCATTTCCTTAATTTTCCCTATACTTTTACCATTCACCTTCTCAGCTACAGGCATTATGAACAACTGGTATGATATGAAGAGCAGATGGTCTGACTCTTACAATAATAATAGTGGTGAAGGTGATGATGAAAATGAACATTAATTGAACCTTTGTTGAGCTCTATATCATCTTATTAATCTCTGTATTATCTTATTTAATCCTTATACCAATCTTATAGAGTAGTGGAACCATGTGAGTTTTATTTGGAGAGTTGTCCAGCCTTTGAACTCGTTTTCTGTGTTTGAGAAATTACTGATAATATGAATTTAGATGGAATTTCTCAGTACAGAGGTTAAAAGTATTCAGATACTTGTTGTACCAGACTTCCTTGCAGCTGGGGTGTGGGCATATGACCTACACTCAGCCCAAGAGTGGTGTCTGCCTCAGACTTTAAGATGGTAGTTAAGGATACAAAAGGCAAGAAAGTTGAGGATTTGTTTCTCAGATAATGGTGGCATAGGTGGCTTCAGCATGCAGTTCCTAGGGGCTGCAGTGTTTACCGTGGCAGCCAGTGCCCAAGGCTAATAGTAGTGGTGGATAAATTCCACTATTCCGTGTCAGCAGCTGCAGTGACAAAGTCTCCACCAACTAGCTTTGGAGCGTCATTATGGCTGTGGTCTGGCTATTGCCTAGATCCCTTTCTTTCTCCCATTTCTGAGTCCGGTTCTCCAGTATTTGATGTTGTTAGAAACAAAATATAATATCGGTGCTGTTCCTGAAGTTGAACCACAAAGAAGCCTTCCCCTTGAGCTCCCTCCTATTCTTGCAGTAAATTCCCGCCTGCCTAAATCAACCTTTGTTTGTTTATATCACTCAAAACAAAGAACTCTGATGGATACAGGCATGTTATTTTTAATTTTATCTTAAAAGTGGTTACTGCTACTGCTAAGTCACTTCAGTTGTGTCCGACTCTGTGCGATAGACGGCAGCCCACCAGGCTTCCCCGTCCCTGAGATTCTCCAGGCAAGAACACTGGAGTGGGTTGCCATTTCCTTCTCCATGCATGAAAGTGAAAAGTGAAAGTGAAGTCACTCAGTCGTGTCCGACTCTTCACCACCCCATGGACTGCAGCCTACCAAGCTCCTCTGTCCATAGGATTTTCCAGGCAAGAACACTGGAGTGGGGTGCCATCGCCTTCTCCGACACACACACTATTCAGCCTTAAAAAGGAATGAAATTCTTCCATTTGCAGCAGTATGAATGGACCTGGAGATGATCATACTAAGTGACATAAATCAGAGAAAGGCACTCATATGTGGAATCTAAAAAGAGTAATACAAATGAATGCCTAGGCAAAACAGAAACAGACTCACAGATACAGAAAATAAACGTATGGTTACCAAAGGAAAGTGGAAGAGAGTGAAGAACAAAGTAGGTGTATAGAGTTAATAGATATAAACTACTATGTGTAAAATAGATCAGGAAAAAGAATACAGTAAAGGAAATTGTAGCCATTATCTTTGCAATAACCTAGAATGGAGTATAATCTGCAAAAATACCAAACCACTATGCTGTAGACCTGAAACTAATATAGTATTAGAAGTCAACTGTACTTCAATAAAAAAGAAAATGAAATTATTTTTAAAAAAAGAAAGAAAAAGATTTGGTAGCCCAGGATTAAGAAACAAATACACTATGCAAGCTCAAGCAAATGGTGTTAGAGCCAGGCTGACTTGAGAGCCCATATTCACTTCCCTTCATACAAGCAGGGAAGGAAAGACCAGGAAGTGAGACTGGTCTGATTATAACTTGGAAGAGGTAGACATCCTTGATTAAAGTCTCAGTTTGGCAAAGTCTTTCCCAAAGTCACAATTATTTGGGTAATCTTTCTGTGTCTAGAAAATGAAGTTTGGTCTAGATCAGTGGCTTCTAACTTTGGGGGATGGACTCATATCCCTCCATATTGCTAGCACCCAGTACAAGAGCTGATTCATAGGAAATGCTTAAGAAATAGTTGTTAAATGAATCTCAACCACCTAATGCATCTGACCAGGTTTGAACTTTCAATAAAGCATAGTACAGCCCCAGCAGTTTCTAAAATTCAATTTCTCTCGCCTCCAAACAGTAAGGCACTTAATGCAAACCTCCCTTCAGGATTTTAGTCTTAGGCTTGAGACTCTTTCAGAAGCTCATGGGGAGATACACTGCTGTATCCCAAAACCATGGATGACTCTTGATTAGGGTTTTAACTCAAGTTTAAGAAATGTGGTTACTTTTCCCCATAGCTTTTTTGTTGTTGTTGTTTGTTTGTGTGTTTATATCTCAAGGGCATGGAGAATAATCAAGTAGTAAAGTAGTAAAATAATCAAGTGGTAAATAACCCAAGTAGTGAAGACATCTCTTTCTTCCTCAAGCTGCTTCTGCTCAAAATAGTATCAAAAGGGCTTAGTGTTTCCTTTCTGTTTGCTGCCAATGGTGCTAAAAGATCAAGACAACAGTCTCCTTCCGTCTTGGGTGCAGAGGACACATTCCAGAGGCTGCTGCAGAAGGGAGAGACCCCTCTCCCGCTCCCATGTCCCCTGTCTTTCTCCTTTTCATTCCCTCTCCTGGTCTTCTCCCCTTCTCTTTTTGCTGCCCCCACCCTCCTTTTCTCTCAAACCCTACCCAGGGTTTATAGTAGCTGTCCGAGGAGCTGGGCATGCCCATTAGCTGCAGGCAAATCTTGTTTGCCAGCAGGAAGCTGTAGGAATTCTCCCCTAGTGGTGTTTTCACTCTTTATGTGAGCTTAATCCAGGGGATTAACAAATGGATCAGCTGGAGACCTCCTCTTACCATGACAATGGGCAAGTTCAAGCAGGAATAGTCCCTGAAGTCTCTGCTTCTGCTGGGAGCTAAGAGCACAGCACCAACCAGTCTCTGGGCAGGGTGTGTCCCCAGAGGAGGCCCCGGTCGCAGAGGAAATAGCTTTGCCAACTCGGAGCCTCTCGCTGCTGGCTTCCTATGCATCTTCCTTCTCCACTTGCTGCAGCCACTGTCTTTCAGCCCTAACACCACCCCTCTTTACCCCTATCTGGGCTCTAACACTCCCTTATCTCCTGCCACTTATAGGCTTTCCTGATGGTTCAGTTGGTAAGGAATCCACCTGCAATGCAGGAGATCACATTAAATGCAGGAGGCCTGGGTTCAGTCCCTGGGTTGGGAAGATCCCCTGGTAGAGGACATGGAAACCCACTCCAGTATTCTTGCCTGAGGAATCCTGTGGACAGAGGAGCCTGGCAGGCTACAGTCCATGGAGTTGCAAAGAGTTGGACTGACTTAACAACTATACCTCCGCCACCTGCCACTTACAAGCTTCATGGATTTTCCTGCTTCTTCCCTGTCCTTTCCAGACCCCGCCCAGAATCTGTCCTCTTCCTGCTGTGTCCCATGTTCTATGGTGTCTTAAGATGGGTTTCCCAGAAGCAGAGTGTGTGGTGGGGATTCTTGGTTAAGTGATTTTAGTGGGAAAGTGCTCTTAGGAGAAGGAGTACAAAGCAAGAAAGACAGAAGATGAGAACAAAGGAAGGATAGGGTCCCAGCTGGAGACTATCTTCAGAGTGACCCTATTGGCAGTGCTGGAGGATGAATTGCCACCCCCCCACCCCCCGCCACAATAGGATTTTTCTTTTTCTTTTTGGCTATGCTGGGTCTTTTTTGTGACACACAGGCTTAGTTGCAGAATGTGGGATCTTGGCTCCCCAACCAGGGATCGAACCCTAGGCTCCCTGCTTTGGGAGCAGGGAGTCTTATTCATTGGATGGCCAGGGAAATCCTACCAATCTTGAGGTAAGGGGCCTGGTATTTGGCACCACTATGCCAGTCATGTATTGGTTGCTGGCATGGGAAGACGAATACTTCTCCAGGGAGATGACTCCTGTTCATCCATGTGCCAAGTTGCTTAGTCATGTCCAACTCGTTGGGACCCCATGGACTGTAGATTGCCAGGCTCCTCTGTCCGTGGGGATTCTCCAGGCAAGAATACTAGAGTGGGATGCCATGCCCTCCCACAGGGGATCATCCCAACTCAAGGATCGAATCTTCATCTCTTACATTCTCTGCATTGGCAGACAGGTTCCATACCACTAGTGCCACCAGTTCATTCAGAAGAGGGAAGCTGAGGGATGGATGTACATCCCAGTGAAGTAGATCTGGATGGACACTCCAGCATCCACTGTATATGGATTTCAGAAGAGGGCTTCTGTGGCTTTAGATCAGTCCTAGCTCTTCTCAGAGCATAAAGCAAGCAGAGCATAGGGTGATGAGACAGATAGAAAAAGAAGAGCATCACTGCCCAGTTCAGTTCAGTTCAGTCAGTCGCTCAGTCGTGTCCGACTCTTTGTGACCCCATGAATCGCAGCACGCCAGGCCTCCCTGTCCATCACCAACTCCTGGAGTTCATTCAGACTCATGTCCATTGAGTCAGTGATGCCATCCAGCCATCTCATCCTCTGTCAGCCCCTTCTCCTCATGCCCCCAGTNGTAGAGAGATGCATTTACATCAGAGGACTGTGCGTGATGCTGCTGTGTAATTGGGTTGGCGGAGGGAAAGTCTTCACTTCTTACAGCAAAGAATTGCTCAGTGATTGTAAAACAAAACTACAGGGAAAACCAGCTGCCTGAAGACTAAGGTTTCAAATCACAAACTGAAGCAGTGATGAGGATAGCTCAACCCAAGGGAGTTTCAGGGGCATGAGGTTGGATGGGGGTAGTTGGGTGGTGGTTTAATAGTTTTCAAAGAATACTAAATATTAATCTAACCAAGGATCTTTTCTGAGGTCTCTCCCTTATCTAAAGCCCTCTGGTTTTCTTTTTTAAATCTCTAGCTAAGATTTTACCAAAAGCTTGTCTGGCATTTCCAAGTGGCACTAGGTTCAACTTAGGGAGGAATGGTCTATGGAGGAATTTTGACTTCCCTACTTCTCCTCTGCTGTGCAAAGGGGACATTGTTAGAGAAAATGTATGTAAAGCACTTGGTACTGCTACAGAAGGAGCAGCAAATATGTAGGAGATATGTCTTATTCTTCCTAATAATTTGAATTAAGAATATCTTATTCTTTTTTTTTTCCCCAAAGACTTTTCTGACCCAGACTGAATCAGGTGTTCCTTGCTGACTCCCAAAGAATCCCATAGCTTAATTTTTTTTAATATTTATTTTTATTTATTTGGCTGTGCCGGGTCTTAAGTTGCAGCACACAGGATCTTTGCTCTTTGTTGTGGCATGTGGGATCTAGTTCCCTGACCAGGGATGGATCCTGAGCCCACAGTTTTGGGAATGCGGACTCCCAGCCACTGGATCATCAGGGAAGTCCCAAGAATATCTTATTTTTATTAATGATGATGGTATCCCTATGCCAATATCACCTTCTACTGGTGTTTGAGAAGAATAAAATACATAATCTAAAGGACAAGCTCTTTGAATACATATAGTCCTGGTGGTGGTGGTTTAGTTGTTAATTCATGTCTGACTCTTGAGACCCTATGGACTGTAACCCACCAGGCGCCTCTGTCCATGGGATTCTACAGGCAAGAATACTAGAGTGGGTTGCCATTTCTTTCTCCAGAGAATCTTCCTGACCCAGGGATTGAACTCACATCTCCTATGTCTCTAGCACTGCAGGCAGATTTCCACTGAGCCACACTCTTACAGAGTTACTTTTTAGCAAGTAGGCCTGGTGGCAAAATTAAGATTTGGAGGCTATATTGGTGGAGCAAGTTCAGATGTTTAGTCATTAGATGGAGGATTACAGAAGATCCTCTGCATATTTCTTCAAGAAAGTAATACATGCCCACCCATCCAGAGTCAACTGAGGGTAGTTGTGACTTCTGAGTACTCCTTACCCACTGATTGCTGTCCTGGGGACTGCTAAGAAGGCATCCACTGGAACTTAAGGCTGCTTGCATATGGGAAATGCACTGAACACAACATGTTCACATCACTTATTCATAATTCATTCATATGGAGCTGTGAAAAATAGTTTTTGCCACGTGATATGTCCCCATAAATATTTGTTGAATGAATGTAGGAAGTGCAGGAAGCTAGTCAATAGATGTGTGACTATAGAATCTTAACACTGAAAGGAATCTTAGAATATTTCTGGTAAAAAATGAACAGTTGTTTTAATCTGTTCAGGCTGCGATAACAAATATCACAGACAGGGTGACTTATAAACAACAAAGATTTATTTCTTACCGTTCTAGGAGCTGCAAGTCCAAGGTCAGTGTACTGGCTTGGTCAAGTGAGGGGTCCCTTCCGCGTCACAGACTTATTGTATCCTCAAGTGGCAGAGGGGCTAGCTAGCTCCCTGAGGCCTTTTAAAAAAGTATTTATTTGGCTACACCCGGTCTTAGCTGTAGCCCACAGGATCTTTAGTTGCAGAATGTGAACTCAGTTGCCTCATATGGGAACTAGTTCCCTGATCAGGGATTGAACACAGGCCCCCCCACTGCATTAGGAGTGTGGAGTCTTAGCCCCTGGACCTTCAGGGAGGCCTTAAAAAAAAATCATCTATTCATCTCATTCAAGAGGGCTCCCTCATGACCTAATCACCTTCTAGAGGCCCTGGTTCCTAATACCTTGGGCATCTTGGGCATTAGGTTTTCAGTATATGAATTTGGGAGAGACAGACATTCAGACCACAACAACAACTCAACTATTTCTAATAGAAGATGTGCTAAATCAATTATGCAAACTGTGAAATAGACCTCTATTATAGCTGATTAAAAGGAGATGTGCCTTATGTATTGTCAGGGCAAGGTGTGCCCCAAATTTTATTTAAAAAAATAAAAAATACACTGTATACTTTTATTTGCATTTTTAAAGTACAATATAAATGTCTGAATAAGCCCAGAAATGTTCAAAGTGATAAAAGAAATTTGAACAGTGTTTATCACTAGGGTATAGGTTGGAGAGTGGATAAAACAAGAGAAATGAGGAGAAACTGTACCATTTTGTTTCATGAAATATTGTACCACCGATTTTAAAAAACAAGCATTTATTACTTTCACAACAATTAAACAGAAATTAAGAAATTCCACGTGATTCAGAATTCTTTTCTTTTAAAACTTAAAAAAATTTAATTTCAGCCTTGTTGTATAATTGAAAAAAATTAGATGATATGTAGTGTACATCTCAGTGATTTGATGAATGTCCTCGAAAGGATTAACCCCATCTAGTTAATTAACAAATCCATCATCTCACATATTTGTCTTTCTTTGGTAAGAACTTTTACATTTTACTCTTTTAGCAATTTTTATTTATATAATACAGTATCTTCAACTATAGTCATCATGTTTTACATTAGTAAACATCCTTAGACCTCATTCATCTTATAGCTGAAAGTTTGTATCCTTGTGCCAACCTCTCTCTATTTCCCTCACCCCTTTCCATTTTTCTACCCTCTGTTTCTCTGAGCTTGACTTTTTTAAAAGAGTATACATGGGGTATTTATCCATCAATGGATGAAGAGAATGTGGTATAAATATGCAGTGGAATATTAGCCCAGAGAAAGAAGGAAACCCTATCATTTGCAACAGCATGGATGAAGCTGGCGGGCATCATGCTAAATGAAGTAAGTCAGAGTACAACAACCACTTTATGGTATCACTTTATATATGGAGATATCTTGCTTCTTTCATAGAAGAAAAAACAAAAACTCAGAGAAATTCCCAAGGTATAAGCTTGTGGAAAAGACCCTGATGCCGGGAAAGACTGAAGGAAAGAAGAGGGCAGCAGAGGATGAGATGATTAAATAGCATCACTAACTCCATGGACATGAATTTGAGCAAACTCCGGGAGACAGTGAAGGACAGGAAAGCCTAGCATGCTGCAGTCCATGTGGTCACAGTAAGTTGGACACGATTCAGCTACTGAACAACAAACAATAACAACAAAGCTTGTGTAAATGAAAGACGATTCCACGATCATTGAGTCTCCCCTCCTCATGGTACAGATGATGAGACTGGGGCACAAAGAAGGGAACTGAATCATGGCTTCAAAAGCTAAAGCCTGGAGAGAAAAGGAAGTGGATACGCTGGGGTTGAAAAAATATAGAGTTACTTGGCAATGCTGTAAAATCTATTAGAACTGACTTAGTCTCATTTTGGATGATGTAGGTGTTAACTTCAGACAACTTAGTGAGCAGCATTTATTTTCCTATCTATTACTAATAAAATGTTGGGAAGGGTACCCATGGCACCTCCTAAAAGGCTTGCAGGTGGTGGTGTCCAAGTTACAATCCTCAAACCTCAAAGAGTATAAAAATTAACATTCTAGCCTAATGATAAAAATAATGTAGACTCAGGATACCAAAACAGGAACAGTTCAAAAAGAAAACTGTGAAAGTCAAAGGCTGACAAATATGTATCTATTTATATACACATATTTATATGAATTTATAAAATGCATGTACAATAAACCACATTTAAAAGCTACAGCGTATTAAACAGGAAAAGGCTAGACTTCAAAGACATTTGCTCTTTGAATAAATTCACCAATGCTCTTTCAATAATTTACTTCATCTCAAGTTACATTTTGTATATGTCCCAGTGGAAGACAATATTGCCACTGAAATTTTAACAGGAGCATAGAGAAATCAAAATTTATTTATACACTTTTGGATAATTGGTCATATTAATGCAAGAACACAGGGGTCATATTCTGATGCAGCGAGATTGTGTATTTTATTACATACTGCAAACCAGTCTTGTGCTAAGACATATTGCTCAGGGTTGGCTGAGTGGGTGCTGGTCTCATTGGCCGTGTCTATACTTCTGTCTGTGTTACACGTGGAGAAGTGGAAAATTGAGACCATTCCTTGAGTAGCTCTAGCCTCAAATGAATATTTGTGCAATAATCTGGATATTTTGATTGTAATAGAGTAATTCCCAATCTGCCCCAGTGTTTCGCCTAACTCTGTCCATGCAGAACATAAAATAAACCAAGTTAGCAAAAGAGCTGTTATCAGAAGAAAGGATGCCGAGAAGCCAATGTATCTACGTAGTGATTCAGCCAGAGATGCCGAGACAGTACCTATATTAAATCACGTGTCAGGGTCACATTTGAGCAGACTAGCTGTGTCCACCTTCCTCTGGCTTTCCACAAATTATCCCGAAGGAGATGTTGGCATTTTCATGTGCCAGGAAAATAGAAGCTGGAGTCAAGAAAACCACCGCATCTGGAACGGGAGGAAAAATTTCACTGGAAAGAACTTGACAAACTCTGAAAACAAAGTTCTAGACTTGACTAATTTATTTTGGCTGCAAAGCCGAGCTCAATGCAAAGCTCAAAGAGGATTTGTCCGAGGCTCCTTTCAAAGAAGGAAAAAGCCAACCCGCGCGAAAATTAATGCATCGACTGCATAAACAGTCAAGATAGTTATCTGATACTGAGGGAATCGAGCCATACTAGGCCTTTTTTGTTATTTATGGGATTATTATTGGAGGAAACAGAAGCAATTAGATATCCCCTTGCTTTCAGAGCAGGGGAAGGAAAAAAGGTGTCAAACATAGTTTTTCAATTTGGTCTCTTGATCATTTGGTTCTCGCTACATCTTAAAATCCAAGTATACATACACCCCCAGTGCCTCACGCACTGGGCTCTCAGCTGTTCCTTTGACAATTTCTCCTTTTTAGCCTTTGAAAACTCCATCGGCTTTGCATTTTTGCATGATGTATGGAAAGGATTTAAAATACTTTAAAAATAGAAGTTGTACCTTGAAAATCAAAGTACATTTATTATTGTACATGAGTACAAAAGAGTGAGTACACATACATATGTGTAGATATATACATTAGAAAACAAGAAAACAATCGCTTGTAGAAAACATTTGCCATCTTTTGTCTGCTCAGGTTTTGAAGCCCTTCCTCTTCCCTCCATTTTGGGAGGATTCCTCAAAGAGTGAGCCTTTTCGGGAGTCAAGTGAGGGTATGGTATGTACCCTTCTGCTTTTAATCTGGACAGAGTGTTACAGAAGCAGAGTAGGGAGCTGATCCCAGTGGTAGGAGTGTCCCGTCTGTTCTTCAGCAACTTCAGTGATGNGATGCCGGGAAAGACTGAAGGAAAGAAGAGGGCAGCAGAGGATGAGATGATTAAATAGCATCACTAACTCCATGGACATGAATTTGAGCAAACTCCGGGAGACAGTGAAGGACAGGAAAGCCTAGCATGCTGCAGTCCATGTGGTCACAGTAAGTTGGACACGATTCAGCTACTGAACAACAAACAATAACAACAAAGCTTGTGTAAATGAAAGACGATTCCACGATCATTGAGTCTCCCCTCCTCATGGTACAGATGATGAGACTGGGGCACAAAGAAGGGAACTGAATCATGGCTTCAAAAGCTAAAGCCTGGAGAGAAAAGGAAGTGGATACGCTGGGGTTGAAAAAATATAGAGTTACTTGGCAATGCTGTAAAATCTATTAGAACTGACTTAGTCTCATTTTGGATGATGTAGGTGTTAACTTCAGACAACTTAGTGAGCAGCATTTATTTTCCTATCTATTACTAATAAAATGTTGGGAAGGGTACCCATGGCACCTCCTAAAAGGCTTGCAGGTGGTGGTGTCCAAGTTACAATCCTCAAACCTCAAAGAGTATAAAAATTAACATTCTAGCCTAATGATAAAAATAATGTAGACTCAGGATACCAAAACAGGAACAGTTCAAAAAGAAAACTGTGAAAGTCAAAGGCTGACAAATATGTATCTATTTATATACACATATTTATATGAATTTATAAAATGCATGTACAATAAACCACATTTAAAAGCTACAGCATATTAAACAGGAAAAGGCTAGACTTCAAAGACATTTGCTCTTTGAATAAATTCACCAATGCTCTTTCAATAATTTACTTCATCTCAAGTTACATTTTGTATATGTCCCAGTGGAAGACAATATTGCCACTGAAATTTTAACAGGAGCATAGAGAAATCAAAATTTATTTATACACTTTTGGATAATTGGTCATATTAATGCAAGAACACAGGGGTCATATTCTGATGCAGCGAGATTGTGTATTTTATTACATACTGCAAACCAGTCTTGTGCTAAGACATATTGCTCAGGGTTGGCTGAGTGGGTGCTGGTCTCATTGGCCGTGTCTATACTTCTGTCTGTGTTACACGTGGAGAAGTGGAAAATTGAGACCATTCCTTGAGTAGCTCTAGCCTCAAATGAATATTTGTGCAATAATCTGGATATTTTGATTGTAATAGAGTAATTCCCAATCTGCCCCAGTGTTTCGCCTAACTCTGTCCATGCAGAACATAAAATAAACCAAGTTAGCAAAAGAGCTGTTATCAGAAGAAAGGATGCCGAGAAGCCAATGTATCTACGTAGTGATTCAGCCAGAGATGCCGAGACAGTACCTATATTAAATCACGTGTCAGGGTCACATTTGAGCAGACTAGCTGTGTCCACCTTCCTCTGGCTTTCCACAAATTATCCCGAAGGAGATGTTGGCATTTTCATGTGCCAGGAAAATAGAAGCTGGAGTCAAGAAAACCACCGCATCTGGAACGGGAGGAAAAATTTCACTGGAAAGAACTTGACAAACTCTGAAAACAAAGTTCTAGACTTGACTAATTTATTTTGGCTGCAAAGCCGAGCTCAATGCAAAGCTCAAAGAGGATTTGTCCGAGGCTCCTTTCAAAGAAGGAAAAAGCCAACCCGCGCGAAAATTAATGCATCGACTGCATAAACAGTCAAGATAGTTATCTGATACTGAGGGAATCGAGCCATACTAGGCCTTTTTTGTTATTTATGGGATTATTATTGGAGGAAACAGAAGCAATTAGATATCCCCTTGCTTTCAGAGCAGGGGAAGGAAAAAAGGTGTCAAACATAGTTTTTCAATTTGGTCTCTTGATCATTTGGTTCTCGCTACATCTTAAAATCCAAGTATACATACACCCCCAGTGCCTCACGCACTGGGCTCTCAGCTGTTCCTTTGACAATTTCTCCTTTTTAGCCTTTGAAAACTCCATCGGCTTTGCATTTTTGCATGATGTATGGAAAGGATTTAAAATACTTTAAAAATAGAAGTTGTACCTTGAAAATCAAAGTACATTTATTATTGTACATGAGTACAAAAGAGTGAGTACACATACATATGTGTAGATATATACATTAGAAAACAAGAAAACAATCGCTTGTAGAAAACATTTGCCATCTTTTGTCTGCTCAGGTTTTGAAGCCCTTCCTCTTCCCTCCATTTTGGGAGGATTCCTCAAAGAGTGAGCCTTTTCGGGAGTCAAGTGAGGGTATGGTATGTACCCTTCTGCTTTTAATCTGGACAGAGTGTTACAGAAGCAGAGTAGGGAGCTGATCCCAGTGGTAGGAGTGTCCCGTCTGTTCTTCAGCAACTTCAGTGATGGGATGTGGCATCTGTCCAGTGTTGACAAGGGCCCGTGGTGCCCACTGGGACCTCCAGGTACGATGGCAGAAGTGGCAGAGTTTCTCACCCTGTGGACTCTGTGGGGCGACTGGACTGTGGTCCTGGCTACAGAGGGTTTCCTTCCCCAGGTCGGTCTCCCAGGCCTGCCCTTTGGATTCTCCAGTGCTCCCTCAGGCTCCCCAGTATCCATCCATTCCTCTTCTGCTTGATCTTGGCAGGGAAGGTTTGTGTTGCTTGCAAGTTAGAACCAGGATGGGGCTTCCTATAATAGCTTTACCAAAGATACCCCTCCACCCCCCGAATATCTTAACAGATAATGCTCTGTTTCTTCTGGACATATTTTGCCACTTGAGGACAGAGTTCTTGATTGCTGGTTGGGAAAGCAACATGAGAGACTTACCTTGCCTTAGACGTGCAGATGGGGTGGAAGGGAATGTGTATTTCCCATTTTCCTCGGAGATCCAAAGGCGTATTTGCAATTTTCCTTAGTTTTCAGCCAACATGACTGGGGATAAAACATTCCAGAGTAAGCACTGGGACAATAGAAACATGTGATATTTTCCTCTAATCATAATGGTAAGAGTTCTGACCTCATCTCTGAGTGCCTACTATTTCCTGGGTCCTTTATTGAGTGCCTTACAGAATTTAGTGCATTTTTTTCTCATAAATTTCCTAGGAAGTAGCTACTGGTTTATTAAATCATCATAGTATCCCATGAGGCAGGCATTTTTATTGCTCCCACTTTCAGTTCAGTTCAGTCACTCAGTCGTGTCCAACTCTTTGCAACCCTATGAATCGCAGCACACTAGGCCTCCCTGTCCATCACCATCTCCCGGAGCTCACTCAAACTCACATCCGTTGAGTCAGTGATGCCATCTAGCCATCCCTTTCTCCTCCTGCCCCCAATCCCTCCCAGCATCAGAGTCTTTTCCAAAGAGTCAACTCTTCGCATGAGGTGGCCAAAGTACTGGAGTTTCAGCTTTAGCATCATTCCTTCCAAAGAAATCCCAGGGCGGATCTCCTTCAAAATGGACTTGTTAGATCTCCTTGCAGTCCAAGGGACTCTCAAGAGTCTTCTCCAACATCACAGTTCAAAAGCATCAATTCTTCAGTGTTCAGCTTTCTTCAGTCCAACTCTCACATTCATACATGACCACTAGAAAAACCATAGCCTTGACTAGAGGGACCTTTGTTGGCAAAGTAATGTCTCTGCTTTTGAATATGCTATCCAGGTTGGTTATAACTTTTCTTCCAAGGAGTATGCGTCTTTTAATTTCATGGCTGCAATCACCATCTGCAGTGATTTTGGAGCCCCCTAAAATAAAGTCTGACACCGTTTCCACTTTCCCCATCTATTTCCCATGAGGTGTTGGGACCAGATGCCATGATCTTCATTTTCTGAATGTTGAGCTTTAAGCCAACTTTTTCACTCTCCACTTTCACTTTCATCAAGAGGCTTTTTATTTCCTCTTCACTTTCTGCCATAAAGGTGGTGTCATCTGCATATCTGAGGTTATTGATATTTCTCTGGGCAATCTTAATTCCAGCTTGTGCTTCTTCCAGCCCAGCGTTTCTCATGATGTACTCTGCATATAAGTTAAATAAGCAGGGTGACAAGATACAACTGATAGTGAATAGGTGAAGGGAATTTCAGTACTGAGTTATCTATACGTGTATCTTTCAGCTGTCTATATTGAGTTTGAGGGGATATCTTTTTAAATCTTGACATGATTGATGGACTTGACATCATTGGTTCCTGTTCAAATTGAATGTTCTGCAAAGATTGGGTCAACAGTGAAAGTGAAAGTGAAATTCACTCGGTCATGTCCAACTCTTGCCTCTTTGCAATCCCATGGATTGTAGCCCACCAGGCTCCTCTGTCCATAGAATTTTCCAGGCAAGTATCCTGGAGTGCATAGCCATTCCCTTCTCCAGTGAATCTTCCCAACCCAGGGCTTAAGCCCAAGTCTCCTGCAATGCAGGCAGATTCTTTACCATATGAACCACAAGGGAAGTTCAACAAGAGGCTTAATAAAAACTGCATCAGAGCCACGATGTACCATCACCACTTACCTCTATGAAACAGCCCCAACACCAGGTCTTATTCCTGGCTCATGATGAGCCCATTACGGACACAACCATTCTGTCCTTGTTCTCAATGAGCCTTAAGTTTGTGGGGAAAGAGATAAATGTGAAAGAATGGGGTGGGGGAGGTACTCAGGCAGTTCTAACTTGGAGGCAGGCTTCATGGAGGCAAGTGTGATAAGTGATGTTTCCTGGTGCTTTAAGTAACAAAACCCCATTGGAAAGACACATGTTCTAGCAAATTTGTGGTTTTCAGGTCAGTTATGACAAAGCTCCCTTAGATATGTTGTAAACAGACTATCAGTCGGGTTGGAAATCTTTGCCAGAGACCTTAAAGCACCCATAATTTTGAAGAAGTACAATCCAAGTGCAATTGCTTTGCGTCAGAATAAAGGAATTTCTTGCTAAAACAAAGAATGGCCAAATGCTTGCTCTCTCTGTTTTCTTTTTTCCCTCTAAATTGCTTTCTTTCCCTCCAAATAATGAAACTTGAATAACTGAGAGTCATAAGGTAACTGTAAGTGCCACCAGTCTCCCCACCCTCTCCTTTTTCTTAATGAGTTTACATTTTCTTCGTAACTCTATTTGAAAGTCACATTCTTTTTTTCTTTTTTTTTTTTTTGAGATGAAAGGAGACCAGTGGGGCAGAAAGCGCATCTGCGGAGGTGGTGGCAGGAACTGGCAACCTCTGGACAGTGATTACTATACTCTTCACTCTTCCTGCCAGAGGTTTCCTCCCCTGGTGAGAATGCAGACGAGAAGCATAAAGCTATTTGGAGAATCTGGGCAGGTGCCAAATCTGAGCATCTAGCTTTAATTGGCCACAAACTAAGACATTCTCAAGGGAAAATTTGAAGATAGTGATTTTGTCAATAACTCCCTATTGTCATGTAAATTAAACACAAGGACATTGACTCAGTAGCCTTGAATGGGTCTGTGTAAATGAAGTGTCGTGCTGAGGCCAGCTCCTGCTGATGATTTTGCAGGGCAAAAACAAATCTCTCCCACCTACAGTTCCTGTGTATTGCTGCAGCCCTTCCTGCCCCATCCATAGTGAACCAGGAGGTACTGTGCATTAGAAGGGAAACTGTCACAGGAAAGAGAATCTGTCTGGTCTTCCACATTGAATGCAACGGCTATTTTGTCTTAATAGTTGTTATATGTCCTCTGAATTTCTCTGCAATGGCTGGAGGTCAGAAATGGTGTGGCCACCAGAGTGTTCTTCCCTGGGCTCCCCTGCTAAAGCAGGCAGCATTTAGTTCATAGGCAGATGAAGTTTCCACAAACTGCAACATCCAAATGGGGCTTCTACAGGGCTGCCTGTGGCTCCAGTTCCAGAGTAGAGAAGGTGGGAGGTATAGCATCCAGATCTGAGATATTTGGCCAGACATGAAAAGGAGCTGGCATTCTCCTATCTTCTGGGGGCCTGCTGGTGCACTCACCGAGTTGGACATAAGAAGAGCTGGTTTCTGAAACAGTGACTTTCCACATCTACCCCAGAGCCTGAATGCCAGTGTGGCATCTGATCCACTGGGCTCTGCCCATCCTTCAAGGATCAGTTCCCATCACCCTGCCACACTATAAGAGTCTTCTCTGTAATTACACACCACTTATTGTCCAAATCACTCAGAGGACAAATGCCTTTCGTGGCAATATATTCTTATTTGTCTCTCCAGTGTCTCAGGACCTGCAAAATTGAAGTATTAATAGTTCTCTGAGAGACAGCAGGATCCAGCGAAGTGGTTATCAATGCCCATCATTTGTGACTTGACTTTTCAACTATTGCCCAAAGTATCAAACACATGATATTTTTATTTATATTAGCTTTCTTTATCATATATTTTGTTGTCACTATTTTGAATGTTCTTTTTTAAAATTAAGGAATAACATAGTAAAATGAATTGATTTTAAGTGTACTGTTCAGCAAATTTTCATATGTGTACACATGACACATATATATGACCAAACCTAGATATGGAGAACTTTAAGTTGTTGTTGTTGTTGTTTTAGGAAACATGTTTTGTCTACTACTGTATCTTCAAAATCGTGTTTTGATGTGCTAATTGAACTTTTTCTAATACCCTGAACTTTTTCTAATACCACATTCTGTCAGACCTCTCCACCATGACCCTCTTGTCTTGGGTGGCCCCACAGGGCATGGCTTAGTTTCATTGAGTTAGACAAGGCTGTGGTCCATGTGATCAGATTGGCTAGTTTTCTGTGATTATGATTTCAGTGTGTCTGCCTCTAATGCCCTCTCGCAACACCTACTGTCTCATTTGGGTTTCTCTTACCTTGGACGTGGGGTATCTCTTTATGGCTGCTCCAGAAAGCACAGCCGCTGCTCCTTACCTTGGACAAAGGGTATCTCCTCAAAATTAGCATAGTGTTTACTAATATTCCAGTAATTAATGAACAATATGTGTCATTAAAAGAACTAACTAAATTATGAATGTTTCTGTTTCATCTAAAGGCATCTTGTGTAGTACTAGGTATTGTTATATCATTCACTTATTCATCTGTTTGAAATTTTTATTGAGTACTTACTATGTGAAGGCATTGTTCTAAGCACAAGGTGGGGAGAAGATATAGCAACAAATAAAACCTGACCAAAGTTCCTGTTCTAAGTACTTTCTAACAGGGAAAGACACAATGAACAGAATGTGTGTATGTGTGTGTGTGTGTGTGTGTGTGCACGCGCGTTCAGTCATATCTGACTGACCACATGGACTGTAGCCACCCAGGCTCCTCTGTCCATGGACTTTTCCAGGCAAGAATACTGGAGTGGATTGCCATTTGCTCCTCCAGGAGATCTTCCTGACCCAGGGATAGAACTAGCATCTCTTGCATCTCCTGCATTGGCAGGCCAGTTCTTTACCACTGCACCACCTGGGAAGCCCATGAACACAATAAAGAAGGACGAGAATGCAATACGTCCGATGAAAATAAGGCTTCAGAACAAAATAAAGCAGAAGAGCAGAGGGAGTGCTTGGTTTGACTGGGGGGATTGGGTTTGAAATTTTAAATAAGGTGGTCGGACAAGGCCTAGTATTTGAACATAGATTTGAAGGTGGCAAGGGAAAAGCAATTATGGGAGATGAGATTTCCAGTTAGAGGAAGCAGCAAGTGTGTAGACCTTTAGGCAGCAGGAAGCTTGAGAAGCAGGAAGAGGTCTAGTGCTACACTCTTGGAAGTGGGGGTGCATTGGAGTGGATAAGCAGGGCTATAGGTATTTGACACACACAGGTTCTTACTTTGTCTTTACCACCCTTTGAATGTCTGGGCAAGTTAGTTAATCTCTCAATAATACAGAACCTGAAATTGGAAGAAGAAAAATTCTATCTTATAATTGTGTTCTAGATTAAAGAGAATATATGAAAAGCAATGAGTGTAGTATCTGCTACATGTTAGGGGATTGGTAAATTACAGCTGTTATTGTACATAACAGATACTTTAGAAAGTATAATGTTGATATGGAGATTGGCAGTGTATCTTCAAAATTAGCATCAGTTCAGTTCAATTAAGTCACTTAGTTGTGTCTGACTCTGCGACCCCATGAACTGCAGCACACCAGGCCTTCCTGTCCATCACCAACTCCAGGAGTTCACTCANGGACCACGTTCTGTCAGCCCTCTCCACCATGACCTGCCTGTCTTGGGTTGCCCCACAGGCATGGCTTGGTTTCACTGAGTTAGACAAGGCTGTGGTCCTAGTGTGATTAGATTGCCTAGTTTTCTGTGAGAATGGTTTTAGTGTGTCTTCCCTCTGATGCCCTCTTGCAACACCTACCATCTTACTTTGGTTTCTCTTACCTTGGGTGTGGGGTATCTCTTTAAGGCTGCTCCAGCAAATCACAGTTGCTGCTCCTTACCTTGGATGAAGGGTATCTCCCTACCACCACCGTTCCTGACTTTCAATGTGGGATAGCTCCTCTAGGCCCTCCTGTGCCTGCACAGCCACTGCTCCTCGGGTTGCTCCTCCCAGCTGCCGCCCCTGGCCTGGGGGATCGGGGTGGCTCCTCAGGGTCTCTGCCCCTGGCCTCCTCGGGCACGAGGTGGCTCCTCCTAGCTGCTGTCCCTGGTCTCGGGCTCGAGGTGGCTCCTCAGGGTCACTACCCCTGGCCTCGAGCACAAGGTGGCTTCTTCTAACTGCCCCGGCCTCAGACGCAAGGTGTCTCCCCGGGATGGCCCCTGACCTCCGACGTGGGGTGTCTCCTACCAGCCTTCCCTGGCCTCAAACACGGGGTAGCTCCACCCAGCAGCCGCCCTGTCTTTGGGCACGGGGTGTCTCCTTCCTGCCGCCCCTGACCTCAGATGCGGGGTGTCTCCCCCCGGCCGCCCCTGACCTTGGATGCAGGGTTTCCTCCCCCAGCCGCCACTGACCTCGGATGCAGGGTGTCTCTTCCCGGCCGCCACTGACCTCGGATGTGGGGTAGGTCCTCTCAGCCACGCTTAGTGTGCCAGCCTGGCTCTCGCCAGCTGCCTGGCCTCCTTATGCCAAGAGTTGACTCATTGGAAAATACTCTGATGCTGGGAGGGATTGAGGGCAGGAGAAGAAGAGGACAACAGAGGATGAGATGGTTGGATGGCATCACCGACTCAATGGGTGTGAGTTTGGTGAACTCCAGTGTCTTGATCTTGAACTCAAAGCTTTCAAAATGATGAGAAATAAATGTTTATTGTGTAAGATATCTAGTCCATGGTACATTGTTATAACAGGCAAACCCAATAAAACAATGGCATAATAAAATGTAATAATGTTTGTATGAGATCTTGGAATAAACAGGAGGAGAGCTGGGTATATTTGTAGAATTAACAAAAGTAAATTTATTACATTTCCATTTTAAAATTATAATAAAATAGATAAAAATTTTAGAGTGATCATATATACCAGATCATATGGCACTCAATATAGCTTTGAGGAGCTTATCTTGAATTCTTTACATTAAGGGAAATATTATCAACATACTTAGAAGTTTTAGCAGTCTTCCAATACTCTAAATGTTGGAAATCAAAATGATTGACAATAAATATGTCTCTGGAAAATATATCAACAAATGTAATATGATAAAGTAAAATTATTTATTCCTATTAAAAAGAAAACATCTTCTATAAGCAAATATATTGATTTCTGTAAGTTCTAAATTATTTTCTCAATACTTTTCATTAATTATATGACTAATTAGAACTTTAGGAAAAATCCCACTGAAAAACTGCCTATGTTCCTGAAAACATTGATGTTAGAAACAAATTACTCGAGGAGGGAATTGTTTGGTATTTTGAATAGACATGGAGTCCCAGGGGCTTTTTAAACATCAACAAGGACCATTTTTGTCATGCTTTTGTTCCTTTTCAATGTGGTTGAGTCAGCTGACAAGCAATCTCCATGCTACAGCACACAGATTCCCCAGACACCACAGGCTTTCAACAATCTTAATCCAACAGTTTGGATTTCAAAAGAGTTACAGTAATTCAGAGAAATCAGAAGCCTTCTTTTCTCCATGTGCACTGCAACAAGAATCACCACATTATTGCAAAACTGAAGAGGATTAGTGATTATGCCATATGGCTTCATTTTTAATAATAATAATCATATTATTATTATTGCTGTTAGAACACAATTTTTATTCTCAAGTAAAGTAAGTTTGGGAATTCTTAACTCAGTATCAAAGTTCTACCATATCATAACAGAAACAAATCAGTTTTTCATTTGTTTTAATGTAATACAGATGACAAGAGCCTAGAAAATGTTTGACTTTGTTACATTCCCAGGTAGCTCAAACAGTAAAGGACCTATCCACAAAGCAAGAGACCTGGGTTCAATTCCTGGGTCAGCAAGATCCTGGAGAAGGACATGGCAATCCACTGTACAATTCTTGCCTGGAGAATTCAATGAACAGAGGAGCCTGGCAGGCTACAGTCCATGAGTCGCAGAGTTGGACACGACTGAGTGACTAACACATTTAATTTCATTTCACTTTCACATTAGAAATTAAATCCTGTACTTTTTTCTCTGATACAGTTTAGAAAGCAACAGAACTTTGAATAATGTTGTACTTTTCCTCTGATACAATTTAGGAACCAATAAACTTTAACTAATGTCCTTTACAACAATTCCCCATGATATTTCAATGGACACATTGTTTATTGTTGCTAAGTAGTGTATTGATTATTTGTGACTCCATAGACTGCAGCATGTCAGGGTCCCCTGTCCACTATCTCACAGAGTTCACTGAGATTCATGTCCCTTGAGTCAGTGATGCTTTCTAACCACCTCATCCTCCGCTGCCCTCTTCTCCTTTTGCCTTCAGTCTTTCCCAGCATCAGAATCTTTTCCAGTGAGTCAACATTTCACATAAGTTCTAATGCCAAAATATTGGAGCTTCAGCTTCATCATCAGACGTTCCAATGAATATTCATGGTTGGTTTCCTTTGGGATTGACTTGTTTGTATCACCTCGACAAGGTTAGCATTGCCTTTTGCTTGGACTAACAAAGTAGCCTCATTATCAGTCTTCCTCCTCTAAGTTGTATTCCATGCATAGGTGTCATATGAAAATCCACATGCAAGAATTCTCTGGCAGTCCAGTGGTTAAGACTCTAACCTTCCAAAGCAGGGGACACAGTTCTCTGCATCAGAGAATTAATATCCTGCATGTCATAGTGCAGCTGAATAACATAATTTTTTAAATAAATGAATAAAATAATTTAAAACATAAAATTATAAAAAATAAAAGAAAATCCAAATAAGGTTCTCTTTCTCCTTTCCTTGAAATCTGTAAGAGCTTTCATTTGCTTTTCTGCTGGGATCCTTTAAATCTTTGGAATCTCTGTAACAATAGCCTGAACACCCTCTTGTTGTTACAATGCCCACACTTAGTTCCAACATGAATCTTCATGTAGCAAATACTGCTTTTCTCTTTTCTTGAACAACTCCCTCCTCACATTCACCCAGCTCAACCTTCAACACATTCCTGAGTTCCTCAGGGCTTCCCAGGTAGCTCAGTGGTAAAGAATTTTCCTGCCAGTGCAAAGAGATTCAGGAGACTCAGGTTCAGTCCCTGTGTTGGGAAAATCCCCTGGATGAGGAAATGCCAACCCATTTCAGTGTTCTTTCTGGGAAATCCCATGGACAGAGGAGTCTATACAATCCATGGGAATTTCAAAGAGTCAGATACGACTTTTGCAAGTAAAAAGCAACAACAACAAAATCAGGGGAATGGAGTGGAGAGAAATGCACATGCAATGGGTGCTGTCTTTGATGAAGATGATTAAAATACTCTAAAAGCATTTGAGGTGATAGTTGCATAATTCTGCAAATGCAGTAAAGTCACTTAATTGTACAATTTAAATGAGTGAATTGTGGAGAATATGAATTATATCTTAAAATTATTGGATGAAATTTTTTCAGTAAAAGGGTATAACATATAATCTCTCATGTTTCAGATTCACTTTTTTAATGGGTCATGAAAAGACACTGTTCTAGGATCCAGAGTTTCAACTATCATTAAACAGATAGTAGACTTCTATCATTAACTTCAAGGCTTCCTTAGTGGCTCAACAGTAAAGAACCCGCATGCCAATTCAAGAGATGTGGATTGGATTCCTGAGTTGGGAGGATGCCCTGGAGAAGGAAATGGCAACCCACTCCAGTATTGTTGCCTGGAAAATTCCATGGACAAAGGAGCCTAGCAGGCTACAGTCCATGCGGTTGCAGAGTCAGACACGACTGAGCATGCATGCACTCAGTTCCTTATCTCAATAGTCCCATGATCAAGGAGATCTTTCCTAACCTCTGAGATTTAGCAGTTACACATTTGATAATCCCTATATTTCTCTTTTGTAACAATTGTGAACAAATAACTGTGTATTTAGTCAGCTGATGCCTGTAGTACTTGCTAAAACTTAAATTTGATGAGACCAAATCTAGGGAACCATTAGCATCATGCATAGTAGAAGCCCAATAAATATTTGTTGAATATGCAAACTAGCACTATTCATAAATCCAACTGCCATATCATGACAGTGTATAAAAGAATAAACCAAATTTTAATTATTATCCTAAGGTACCCAAAGTGCTGTCTTAGAGAAGTTAGGTGGCCCAAGGAATATCAAGTCCTTAACAATCAAAGTAGCTTGTCATTTATAATACTATTGTTATTACTCCTACATTACTAAATGCAACTTAAAATAAAATTTCAGCCAGTTTAAATCAAATAGAAAACACTGGCAACTCTTCACCCTTTGTATATATATATACTGAAGCACTTACATTTTCTAAACATTTTTTCATAGCTAACAAAAAAAGCTTATTACACTATTAAAACTTCAACTTAGAATGATAAAATTGATTGTCAATTCCAGATGAACAGGCTACAGAACTAGAATGTGTTTTGTGGAAAAGCAAAATGAGAACAAAATATAAAATATGGCATAAATATTATCAAACATGATTTATGAACAAATAAAAAGCTCTGTATTTTGTNTACTGGGCACCTACTCACCCAGGGATTTCCCCTTTCAGTATCCTATCATTTTGCCTTTTCATACTGTTCATGGGGTTCTCAAGGCAAGAATACTGACGTGGTTTGCCATTCCCTTCTCCAGCAGACCACATTCTGTCAGACCTCTCCACCATGACCCTCCTGTCTTGGGTGGCCCCACAGGGCATGGCTTAGTTTCATTGAGTTAGACAAGGCTGTGATCCATGTGATCAGATTGGCTAGTTTTTTGTGATTATGATTTCAGTGTGTCTGCCTCTAATGCCCTCTCGCAACACCTACTGTCTCATTTGGGTTTCTCTTACCTTGGACGTGGGATATCTCTTTATGGCTGCTCCAGAAAGCACAGCTGCTGCTCCTTACCTTGGACAAGGGGTATCTCCTCAAAATTAGCATAGTGTTTACTAATATTTCTGTAATTAATGAACAATATGTGTCATGCAAAGCACTGGGCAACACTGATTTCAAGTGAAATATGACTTGATTTCTCGCCTTTGGGAAAGTCTCATGTGGTTGGGGAGATAAGAAGGGTAGATATTAAGACTGTAGACAAATGATTTAGGTTTCCTTTTAGGTAAATAGAAGGATTTAATTTCTCTGCCCTTTGGAAGTTAGGTGTTCATGTGACTTACTTTTCCCATGAAATAAGCATACTATTGATATATGTTAATTTCTGGGAAAAGCTTTAAACATAAGAGCATAATTTGCCCAAAGCAAGTGTTGAGATGGAGTCTCCATTATTCTGGGTCACTGGATGATTACAGTGAACTAAGCATCCCTACTGACCCATACAGAAAATGCAGAGCGAGCAAGAAAAAAATCTGTTGTGTCAAACCACTGATGTGGGGCTCGTTTGTTACTGTCATTTAAAGTGCCCTGTCCTGACTGATACCACCTGTAGAACAATCATAGAACATAATCCAGGATTTATATCTCATCTTTATCAGGGTGATAACAATATAATAATGAAATCAGGATCATATTCTAGGATGAGAAAGATGTGAAGAGAGAGATATATATTATTACTGGGTTGAAAAAAAGAGTTGAAAAATGCAATATATCATGGCTTTATAAAAAATGTCTAAACTATAAATTGACCTGAAAACACCTCTAGTGTACTAAAATATCTCTTTCCCAGTTCCTGAATTTCACTAACATTTTCTTTCATGGATTTTATAATTTAGTAATTGTGTTTCATTTGCAGTCCAAAAAGGTGCACAGTAGTTTAATACTAAAGGCACTGATAAAGAAGGCTAAAAAATATTACTAGAATAGAAACAGTGTACTACTAAAGGAAAAAAGTTTTGAGATGAATCCTTTTAAAACCTTGTACTAGCCAAATACAGGATCTAAGTGTCACACTTTCCCCAAATAAACAGGAATACAAGAAACGGCCCATGAACCACTGGTTCCTGGCTATGTGTCTTTGAGAACTCACCTGCCCTTCAGCTACTGAGTTTTTTTTTTTTTAATAAATGAATAATACAGATATTTATTAGAGAATTATCTAGCTTACTTTTTTTTAATTTCTTTTTTTTTTAATTTTTTTACTTTATTTTACTTTACAATACTCTATTGGCTTTGCCATACATCGACATGAATCCACCACAGGTGTACACGAGCTCCCAATACTGAATCCCCCTCCCACCTCCCACCCCACAACGTCTCTCTGGATCATCCCCGTGCACCAGCCCCAAGAATCCTGCATCCTGCATCGAACATAGTCAGGTGCCTCATTTCTTACATGATAGTATACATGCTTCAATGCCATTCTCCCAAATCATCCCACCCTCTCCCTCTCCCTCAGAGGCCAAAAGTCCGTTCTATATGTCTGTGTCTCTTTTGTTGTCTCACATACAGGGTCATCATTACTATCTTTCTAAATTCCATATATATGTGTCAGTATACTGTATTGGTGTTTTTCTTTCTGGCTTACTTCACTCTGTATAATAGGCTCCAGTTTCATCCATCTCATTAGAACTGATTCAAATGTATTCTTTTTAATGGCTGAGTAATACTCCATTGTGTATATGTACCACAGCTTTCTTATCCATTCATCTGCTGATGGACATCTAGGTTGTTTCCATGTCCTGGCTATTATAAACAGTGCTGCAATGAACATTGGGGTACATGTGTCTCTTTCAATTCTGGTTTCCTCGGTGTGTATGCCCAGCAGTGGGATTGCTGGGTCATAAGGCAGTTCTATTTGCAATTTTTTAAGGAATCTCCACACTGTTTTCCATAGTGGCTGTACTAGTTTGCATTCCCACCAACAGTGTAAGAGGGTTCCCTTTTCTCCACACCCTCTCCAGCATTTATTGCTTGTAGACTTTTGGATCGCAGCCATTCTGACTGGTGTGAAATGGTACCTCATTGTGGTCTTGATTTGCATTTCTCTGATGATGAGTGATGTTGAGCATCTTTTCATGTGTTTGTTAGCCATCCGTATGTCTTCTTTGGAGAAATGCCTATTTAGTTCTTTGGCCCATTTTTTGATTGGGTCGTTTATTTTTCTGGAGTTGAGCTGCATAAGTTGCTTGTTTCTTTGTTAATAATTTTGACTCCTTCTACACTCATTTTAAATGCCTTTCTTTCCCTGATTCATCCTATCATCACAGGTTTTGGATAAAGCCTGTGATGTTAGCATTAACTAGGGGTTTAATGATGACCCTTTTGAGAACTTTCATCTTATGGTATTCATACCAAATTGGGATGTGAAGATTTTGTTTTTTCATGTACCTCTGTTCTTTTAGGGCCTTCCCAGGGGCTCAGTGGTAAAGAATCCACCTGCCAATGCAGGAGACGTGTGTTTGAACCCTGGGTCAGGAAGATCGCCTGGAGAAGTAAATGGCAACACATTTGAGTTGTTTGGGAAACCCCATTGACAGAGGAGCCTGGTGGGCTATATAATCCATGAGGTCACAAAGAGTTGGACCCTACTGAGTGACTGAGAGTGCACACACACACACACACAAATTTTCAAACCTGAATAAAATTGCTCAAATCTGTGCTTCACTGAATACAATGCAGAGCTCCAAAAGGGGGGAAAATCCCATTTGGAAAAGAACACAAATACTAAGGAATTTATTTTCAACTTTCCAAAACATAGAAGGCTAAACATGATTTTTTAAGTATAAACTTTTTTATAAAATATACTCGAAATCTAGAATGCTAAAAGTAGTCTAAACATGGTACCAAATTGATCTTAGAGTCTACATGTTTCAATTTATTCTCCTTTAATCCTCAATGATATTTCTATTTTTGGTTGGATTTAGTCCATCCAAAGAGTTGATGTTGTCCTTTCCTCAGATAATATTTTTCTCTTCTTATTACTTTCCATTGAATTGTCAGGTGAGAATTTGCCCTTACAAGCATTAATTTCTTTTTTTCCCTCCTATTCACTGACAGACTCTTTGCATTCTGTTATCTTTCCTCTTTTCATACCACTCCCATCTGCTATCCCTTTTATCTGAAGAAGCTCCATACCCAAAAGTTGTTAATTTCAAGAATGAGAACTGGACTTACTGTTGTTCATTCACCAAATCATGTCGGACTCTTCATGACCCCATGGACTGTAGGAAACCAGGCTTCCCTGTCACTCACCATCTCCTGTAGTTTGCCCAAGTTCNTCTTTTCATACCACTCCCATCTGCTATCCCTTTTATCTGAAGAAGCTCCATACCCAAAAGTTGTTAATTTCAAGAATGAGAACTGGACTTACTGTTGTTCATTCACCAAATCATGTCGGACTCTTCATGACCCCATGGACTGTAGGAAACCAGGCTTCCCTGTCACTCACCATCTCCTGTAGTTTGCCCAAGTTCAGGTTCATTGCATCGGTGATGCTATCCAACCATCTCATCCTCTAAGACTGTTAATATTCACCCTTGGAGAAGATATCAACGGTGAGTTCCTCAAAGTAGCAAGGTCACTGAAAAGAGAGTGGGTCAACTGGGCTGGTGAATCAGCTCTGCAAAGTGTGAATTTTGATCTCCATCTTGGCTCTGCGTAGAGACAACACTGCCTAGGGAGCAGGTCTCAGTACACATGGAGGTTGCCCTGGCTTTCTCCCTGCAAAGGGTGGCTGCTACTGCAGTCTGTGCTCTTCCCAGACTCCTTTAATTCTGTCTTCCTATTGGCTCCCATGTTAGCCCTGGTGGTTCAGATCCCTCCTCCATGCCCCTTGCTTCTCAGACCCAACTGGCCACTGTTTGGCTTAGCCCCCAACTCAGATTTGGGAAGTGTAGCCCCTGACTCTGTGTCAATCTTTCTAAGCCTCTTCCTGGTGTTGGGAACATGCCTTACTTAGATCTCTAGTAAAACCACACCTAGGGATGGACGAGGGAAGCCATTTGATTCACACTGAAGCACAAATGGGATTTTGAGACATAAGGAAATGTGGGTAGCACCAGTGCAGGAGGCAGGGTGTAGAGGAGGCAGTGAGCAGCTTGAGGTCTCTGGGTCATGGTGGTGGGCTTCAGATTCACCTGGCTCTGGTCTTGTTCACCCTGACCATCACCTTCTGCTCTTCTTCTTTCGCTCTGGAAAGTTAAGGAGTCTTCTAGTGAAATTCCTCTGTTCACAGGAATTATTTCCAAATGGCTGGAGAGGAGAAGAAAAAGGAATAAACAAGCAAACAAACTTCCCCATCTCCTGAATTTTTCCACCAAGCATGTAAAAAGATAAACTGAAATGTGAATGAAATCTTCTTGTTCAGAAAATCACGACTGCATCTATCATCTTTAATTTTAATGTTTAAATTCCCTTGTACATATTTTATACTTTTTTAATAGCAAAATAGTTGCTGAGACTGGCTTAGCTGTGAAACTATGAAACACTATAAAAAGACAGTGTAAAGTGCTCTTCTGGTGGCCCTTTTAGTCATGTATAGGGCCCAGGTTAACTAAAGTTGGAGAAAATGGAAATGTTGACATTTCTTTAAACAATAAAAACTACAAGTGATTGCCAAAGTGCCACAGGCTGACATTTACAGAGATTGTTCACCGATTACATAGATGAAAAATCATAAGTAATTAGCTCATGGTGATTACCTGCCCCTTGTTATTTTGCTTTTAGAATATTTTTAAAGCTTAGGTTACTAAAATTTCAAATAATCCTGGGCTGTGCTGTCATGGGTCTTTATCCAAATGAATCGTGGTCTCTTGTAAACAGTCCTATGATCTGATTTCCATTGGGACAGGAGTTGTAAAAGGCAAGGATTTTCGATGGATTTACACATATACTGTTTCAGTTAAGTTACCAGGGTTGACTTAACAGCCCTTTTCCTCAGAGTCTTAAATACATTTGCCACCCAGTCTTTTTCTACCATATTTGAGGGGCTGGGTGATGAGATTAAAAGGGGCTTGAGGTGAGGCGGGGGTGGATTCTGACTCCGTGAAATTTCCAACTTGAATTCCTTCTGCCATCAGTGGTCTCGGTTAACTAGCTTGGTGGCATTTGTGGCTGGAAAGCTGACCCTCAAAGACATGTCAATGTAGGGGCATGTGCTAGAGCATTTTTCTTTTGGAAAGCCCTGTTCTGCTGATACCATTTTGCAAGGAAGAGACGCTTGGGAAGAAGGCTGGCAATTGGAATTTGGTTGTCTATGAAGGCATTGAAGCAGGGCAACCAAGATTCTCCATTTGGTCTCTCCCCACTTTCTGAACACAACAAGAGATGGGGTGGCTTTTTTCAGATTTGCTCAGCTTAGGCTGAAATCTTTACAAACAAATATTAATGATGCTCCATTACTGGCTACATTTTCAATGAAGTTTAAATAGTCTGAGTTATGATGATTAGCGAGAAATGCATGGATAATAAAGGTAAATGAGATTCATATTTAATCCCCAACTCTAAATGACTGGTTTGATTGTCTCATTCACTTGGCAAACAATATTGCTTCTAAATGTTATTTCAGCCACAGATATAATTTCTGTAACACAGCAGAAAGGAGGAGATTAAAATAAGAGAGAGGCAGCACTTACCTTAGACTGATTAATAGGCTCTGGCTGGTCCCCTGCTGCCATGCTTAAAAGCATCAAGACATTCTGTGCTATCCCAGCCTATATATATTGATATGTACTAGGTTCCAGGAAAACCTCTTTGATTAGTCACACTAAACTGCCCCTTAAGTGGTGTGCATGCCACGAACATACACTCTCCTTAATCAAGTCATAAATTTGGGGACTCTCAGACACAGCACCCTTTTCTGTAAGGAGGTAGCAGGGGTAAGTTCACTGGGAGTTCTCTCACCCTTAACCTGCCTTCCAAGTAGCTCCTCAGCTATATAGACAAAATCATAGGCTGACTGGAATGAAAAAAACAAAATCAAAATCTATGGCATTTCATCCGTATGACCCGATGAGGCCAATGATTCAGACTAAATAAGCCACCTATGTATCGATAGCAGAGAGGGAGGTGAAAGGTTTGGGGGAGGGGCTTCGACATTTGTCATAAGTTTTACCTAAGTTTTGCTGATGTCACAAGACAGAGGGACCATTATTTATAGCTTAGAGCCAGACAGCGTGACGATGGTTTTCTAGAAATACAAACTGGTATGAATGCTCTGAAATCTGATTCCTATCTTAAGGGAACTTCTAAATAATCCTATTCTTATTTCCTGAGGCATACTTCTCCAAGGACTCTAGGAAGAAAATGCTTTTCCAGTTAACGTGTAATCCTCAAAGTAAAACGAGTGAATTGCCTTTTTCAATCTCCCCACTCCCTCTCCTGTCTCTCTCCATGAAACTTTCCAAGCCAGAGTATCTCTTCCTCCCATTTGGCATCTCTGAGAACAAAACATCAACTCTGAGTAATCGTGACGTGCAAAGAGAACTTTGAACTCGCTATGAGTATGGTAAACCGGGAGAACCATAAAGTATTCCTCAGCCCCATGGTGGAAAAGGACAGCATTCTTTAAAAGTCTGCGTGAAATTCAATCTAATTCTTCTTTTCTCAGATTACAGGATCCTTGGTGAAAAATATTACGTTTTTAAGCAAAAGTGCAGAATTAATCTATCATAGTGCACCTCCAGGAGAGATTTATTACAGATCACTTTCTAAAAATGGTGTGCTCACTCTGCATATGTGGGCCATATTCATCTTACTATATTCCAGTCAAAAAACTCCCAGTGTATGCGATGCCTGAGAAGTAAGAGTGAGCAAGCCTACAGAATATGACACTTATGCTAATCTGTGCCCTGCTGTGGAAAAACATACACAAGGACTCCATTACCACGTTCATTAGGCTCCAACACACTCCATTCTGAATAGGGATTATGAACCACAATAGACCGAAAGCAGTTGATTGAGCCCACTTAAGCCAAATCACTCTGACATTGGCCAAATACATAGGCACTGGGAAGAGCACCAGCTCAGACTTTGTGGAGGATGTTGCTAGTTGAAAGTTTGTCCTTCCTGGAGACTGTCACATCAGTCAGCTCATGGGATATGCCATTAGCTGAAATCGTGAAAGCTGGAAGTTATGCAGTATTTATGATTGGAATCTGGAAGAATGGTTTGAGAGGCGCAACCCAGCTCTCTCTGTGCACCTGTCATGTGGTGCCTCTGACCCTCCCCACCCACACTTCTTTCCTGCTTACATTCAGAGCATGAGTTGTGTGGTGATAGAATCGTGGAGCTAGAAAAGAAATTAGAGTCAGATGGAAAGGCCAGTTCAGCACTCAGCTCGCCCACGTCTCCTCTCTCTGGTTTTCTGTGCTACTGGACGCAGTTGCTGCCTTTCGGCCCAATCTTTCTGCAGTGGCAGAAATATTTGCCACTAGTGAGCTAAAAATATTTTTAAATATTGTCAGAAATAATCAAGAAAGGAAGGCAAGTTACTGCTCAGGAGGTGTTATGGAATCTGGCTATGTAAGCAGAGGGAAAAGATTTCAATCACAACCACTAAGAAGATAATAATAAAAACCTTCTGTGTGAAACAGGCTTTCAGCTTGGGGTTGAAACTTCTGTCTAGGGTTTTCTTCTTCACTTTGGGAATTTAACAAGAGGTTGTTAAGAGAAGCTGTACCCAACACCTTGATTTATATCACTGATGTGTTTCTGAAAAGCTGCAGATAAATTGAATTTTGTTTTTGTAAAGGGAATCTCAGTTGTATTCGACTCTTTGCAATCCCATGGACTGTAGCCCACCAGGCTCCTCTGTCCATGGGATTTTCCAGGCAAGAATANAAAGCTGCAGATAAATTGAATTTTGTTTTTGTAAAGGGAATCTCAGTTGTATTCGACTCTTTGCAATCCCATGGACTGTAGCCCACCAGGCTCCTCTGTCCATGGGATTTTCCAGGCAAGAATACTGGAGTGGGTTGCCATTTCCTTCTCCAGGGAGTCTTCCCGACCCAGGGATCAAACCTGTGGCTCCTGTGTCTCCTGCATTGCAGGCAGATTATTTTACCCACTGAGCCATCAGGGAGAGATAAAGCTGCAGATAAGTCAAATTTTGTTTTTGTAAACTGAATCTCATACATGTTCTAGGAAGCTTCTTTCAGCCCAACTAACTCTGCCCTGAATCCTTACTTGTAAGTAAAGTGAAGGATATAATCTTATACTTCAAAATACAAATATGAACTGCTGAGTTTCTTATCCAACTGCTATGTTCCAAGTTTACCTTACTGGGTTTCCCACAAATGGAACTGTTGATCTGAAATGATCATGGCCTTTTCCCCTCCTCTTGAGAAAGTGGAAATGTGGGAAGGGTGATGATCCTCATTTTTCTTCACATACTTAGGGTTGCATCATGTGATTTGGAAAGGCATAACTAACCCCTTGAGTTTTCTAAACACAAGCCCCATCGATACAAGCTCGTGATGCCCATAAAGGCAGGGGAGGAAATACAGATGGTCCTGCCTACTTCTACAGCAGAGCCAAGGCATCACTGAGAAGCTGCGGCTGCCACTATTCTCCTGCTGCGAACTCCCATCTTAGAAGTCAGTCTCACACTTGGTCCCGCCAGCAGCTCTTTGACAGAACCAGACACATGTGGACAGTGGAAAAGAGGAACTGCAGGAGAAGTTCTGGCATCTTCCTCTTCCGTGGGATGCAGCTCCTCAGCCCCACCTTTCTAGAGCATCCTCTTCATGGAGTCCTGCCCTGTATCTTTCTGTTCCCTGAGATACCAGGACTCATCAAACAGGTTGGAGGAGGCTGTTTTCTTGCCAGGGGAACATGGCCCTTTGCACTGCGATTGTAATACAATCTTTCCTCTCTGGGGCTGCGAATGCTACAGTGCAAAAGCGTGTTTGAAAACCTCTTTTATCATTCATCGTCTCCAGACTGAAATCATTTTTGACAACCTCTGCAGAAAACAAGCAGCTTTCTGGCTACTGGCGAGTCGATTAAAGGGAGGAAACACATGTTCACTGTCAGACGAAGCCCCTGGAGAAAGCACTGACAACCTTTTAACCCGTTTTCCCAGGGAAAGGGCCCAAATGTTTCTCTGGAACAAAATCACCACATTCTCTTAAGCATCTTTTCATTTCAGGTATCTTTTTATTTCTTCTTAAGATGAGACACCTAAAAATAATCATCCCCAGCACCTGCATTTTTATTGTGGATATGAACAGACCTATTTTATACCCTGTCTGGAAAGGCAGGGAAAAAAGCATCATTTAATGAAGGTATTTTATGAACTAACCAATCTCTTGATTTTTTTTTTCCCCACTGTCTGACCAGAGTTTAAATACTAGCACACTGACAAGTTCACCCACCTTATATAATGACTCCATGAAACCAGCCAAAAAGCCACAGGAGTGAAATTTTCTGATCAGTAGGAAGGCCTGACTAGCCAACCTTGTTAACAAACTGAGAATAAGATTGGGCCATGGAAACATTTGTGCATTTTGAGACCCTGCTCCTGAGATGCCCATTCATTCCTTATGCATATGTTGTCAAGCAGAGTTATTTCCAAGGGACAGAATAAGAATGGGAGATGGAAAGTCCCATACACAGTTCAACATGAGTGCTAGGAATGGGGGTTTGCTTTCTAAAAAAAAAGTGGGGGGGGGGGGATAGCTGTTTTCAAATGCCAGTTCTATAATCATCACAATTACAAAAGTCTCCATCCAGCACTCGGTTCCTTAACCTATAACCTTAGTATTTTTTAACCTCAGTATCACTGACCTGGGTGGTTTGGTCTATTACAAGAAAATGATCCCCCTCACGTGCACCCCCCTCAAAATTACATATTTGCTTTTACAGCCAAAAGGCAGAGTGAGAGGTAGGGGTGGCGGGCCCCAGCTTTAAAGTTGCTACCTGGAGGAGGAGGCCACATGGGGAATGCCAGGAGCACTGAGGGGGTCTCAGATGAAAGACAGAGGAGCAGCTTCTCTCATGTGAACTGACGTGTGGGCCACATCTCTGCTATATTCTACCAGACCTCTTTGGGGTTTTTTTTGGTGGTGGTTGTCATTAATTGCTTTTAAACTGGTTTATATTTATTCAATTATTTTAAAAGTTAAGGTGAAATAGGAATATAGTAAAATTAACATTTAAGAGTGATCTATGCAGACATTTAGTAAAATTCCCAATCTTGGCTAACTTTCCCTTCTATCTAATTCCAAACACATTCATCACCCCAAGATAAAACTTTGTGCCCATTACATAGTTAATCCCAGCTTCCCTTACCCCTCAGCCCTTGACAATCACAGAATAATTTTCTGTTTCTATGAATTTATCTACTCTGGATATTTCCTATAAGTAGAATAATACAATATGTAACCGTTTGTGTCTGACTTCTTTCACTTATGATATTTTTGAGGTTCATTCATATTATAGCTTTCATAAGTTACATAAGCTTCATCTTTTCATAGCTGAATTAATATTCCACTTAGGGTATATACTATAATTTGTTTATCTCGTCATCTGTCAATGAACATTTAGTTTGGCTATTGTGAATAGTGTTGCTGTGAACTTTAATGTACAAGTATTTGAGGATAAGTTGAAAATAGGCATTTTCAATTCTTTGCGGGATATACCTCAGAGCTGAATTGCTAGGTCACATGGTAATTCTATGTCTCACTTTTTGAGGTGCTGCCAAACCATTTCTGTGGTGGCTAAATCATTTTATATTCCCACCATCAACGCACAGTTTCCTAGAGGGCATGAAGTGGTATCTTGCTGTGGATTTGATTTACATTTTCCTGATGACTAATGGGGAGCATCTTTTCATGTGTCTATTGACTACTCATATACTTCCTTTGGAGAAGTCTCTTCAAGTGCTTTACCCGTTTATGAACAGTTTGTCTTTCTTTGTTGAATTATAAGAGTTACTTATACATTCGGGATACTACGACCATTATCAGATATGTGATTAGTACGTATTTTGTTCTATATTGCAGGTTTTCTTTTCATTTTCTTGATAATGTCCTTTGATGCACAAAATCCTTAATTTTGAGATAGTCCAACTTAAATATTTTAATTCCTGCTTTGGAGGTGTCATACAAAGAAATCCATTGCCATATTCAAGTTTATGAAAATTTACCCCTCTCGTTTATTCTGAGAGTTTGATCATTTTAGCTCTTCCAGTGAGATCTTGTATCTATTTTGAGTTAAATTCTGTATGTGGTGTGAGGTAGGGGTCCAGCTTTATTGTATTGTGTGTGGCTATCTAGTTGTCCCAATATTCTTTGCTGAAAATGCTATTGTTTCCTCACTGAATAGTCTTGGTACTCTTGTTAAAAAGCAATGAGCCATAGATGTGCAGAGTCTCAATTCTATTCCATTGGTATATATCTACTGTTATGCCAGTATCATACTTTTTTGATCACATCACTGTAGCTTTGTAATAAGTTGTTAAATTCAAAAGTGGGAGTCCTCCAGCTTTGTATTAACTTTGTTGAGCTTATCATAATGAGTCTATAATTCAGGCACAGATATTTCAATCCTTCTCTGCTTCCCTGAAAAGTCTTCAGATGAAAAAAATCAAATATATCTCCAAACACACTATCTTTAACATATTGTTTAAAAAAAAATCTGACTCTTTAATTTTACAGCCAACCAGTACTTCTTCATTAGAGATTCTTTTCATGTTATCATTCTAAAGTGATAGTTGACAAGAAGTGACTTCAAGAGCAGTTGGATTTCTGTTATTTGAAAAATTTATGCCCCAAGTTTTTTCTAACACTATGATTGAATTACTTTCTTGAGTGTATTCAAAGATACATAACTGGTGTTGGTCAGTAGGAAACTGCAAAAATACCGATGTCTGCTTGAAGAATGAACTGTGTGGTAATGTTTTTCCTGCAATGCTACCTTCTGCTCATCCTTCTATCAGACAATTTGAGTTTACCCCAGTTTCTGTACTAAGCTTACTGAAAGGTTCCTGGCTATAAATATCACACCAAGTTCTATAAATATGTGATATGCATATATGCCTCTGTGTTCTGGGTCTCTACTTGACTTTGCATGGACAGAAGGAGGTCTTGGGTTTATTTCTGTCAAGCCATTTGTATCTCCAGAATTTACATACTTCACCACCTAGAAAGGCACTGAGGGTAAAATTTAAATCTCTCATATGTTCATGATGACTGAAATTACTCATACAAGGTAAAGCCTCTTCCATGGTGAAAACTCAGCTTTAAAATCAAAGCTTTAAATGCCACCTGAGAGAAGTTGCCTGTTGCTTTCAGGGAAAAATAGAACAACTATGACCACTATATGGAATATTCTAAGCAGAAGTAACATTACATCATCCAATGCCTGGTTTCACCTGAGGAAATGGGGCTCAGAAAATGAGCCTTGCACAACTGTGTTATGTGGTGAAGAGACAACATTTTTGATTAGAGATAGATGAAAGAGAAAGATGTCAGTTCAGAGGAAGCACCCAAGAATTCAAACCCCTGCAGTGAAATGGCTGATTTAAATCTTAGCAGAGGCTGGCCTGGCAAACGTTGTGTGCAATGAAAAGGAGACTGCCTGCTGAGAGCAAATGGCCAGTACACTGGAGAATTCAAATCTAATTTCCAAACTCGGTGATGCTAAGTGAGGACTGGGTGGCTGGTTCTACTTTTGATTCTTTTCAAAAACCCCACCTACAAAACCAATACAGTATTGTAAAGTAGAATAAAGTAAAACAATAAATTAATTTTAAAAAACCCACCTAGTAGATGAAGTTTGATAAAGTGGCAGATGTTGGAAAGGAGACAAAGTGATGGGGAAGGCCTTCCTGAGGGCTTTTGGTGAACTTTTTTTTTTTTTCTTCCTAGCTTTTTGAAAAATGAAATGACATTTTTATCTTAAATATCAATGGCTATTGGCTACTTACTATGTGCTTAAAATTGCATTTGCTTCCTTACAATTACTGTAAAAAATGCGACAATATACTAATTCCCATTCTACAGATGAGGCAAGTAAGGTACAAAGGTGAAGACAGCTGATCAAGAGAGCACAGCTGAAAAGTGATAAACCATTTTGGGGGACTAATGAGTAATACATGCTCATTGTAGAAAAGTTGGAAAATGGAGAAAAAGCATAAAAATGGAAATAAAAGTCAGCTATAATATGACTCAACCACTCATAAATAACCCAAATAATCTCTTTTGTCTAAAATGTGCTTGCATTGAATTCCAGAATGTCTAAGCCATAGGTAAGATCTGTGTGCAGCAGTCTCATGATCATGTCTGGGAGTCTGTGCTATTTTGTTTCTTCTCTGCCATTCTCAATTTTTCCTTTTCTGTCTGCCTTTCCTATCCTTCACTCCCAGTTGTTCTCTTTATGGCACCTCTTTAACTGGGAAGCTGAAAGGAGGGTTCCCAGTGGGTGGCAGGAAAGACATCATACTTCCCCCTCCCTCAATGCTGTATTCCAGGGCACTTCACAAATTCCTTCCCACCCTTACTTCCCGGCTCTGATTGGCCTGTGGATAAATGACATGTAGGCTGAACACGATGACGTTACAAAGCTGGACATCCATGTTTACAAGCAACAGATGGTGGGAGTAAACACAGCCAAACAGTTTTTCATCCATAGCACATAGTATTGACTCTTCTCTAATTAAAACAGTCCTTGTTGTCATGCCCTTGTTTCTCATCTTTTATATTTTAAATAGGATCCAGCTTGCCTGGTGAGGACTCAGCCATAGTCTTTCTCTCATCCTTGTCCCTTCCTCCCAGTTGAATGCCAACCTTACTCTGGGGTTTTGGGGGGAAGATCTCCACTCTTATTAATCTCCATTAAATCTTCAGGCTTCAGGCTTCCTCACTCAAGCATAGGTGACCCATGGGCCCTGGCACCAAACCCCATCACAGTCACTGTAACTGGAAGCTTGAGGGATCTGTTTCTGCGATTCCTCATTGTTGACTGTCATTTGAGTTAACAGCTGGACTTGTGATCTGGAAGATTTCTTCATCAGTCAGAATGCCACAGGCTCTGCCTTGTCACTCCCCCAACCTTGCTGTCCCCCGGTGGCCCAAAGAGAGCCAGCAGCAATTGGGGAGGGCAGACTTTCTGTTTCAGGCTGGAAGCAGGCATGGAACAGTTGGTCTCTAGCCCCTGCGTGGAATAAATAGTCCTGGGTGGGGACCCAGGAAAGCCATCTGCCCGCAGATCTTTATAGGAGACTGGAAATGATGGACAAAAATATTGAAAAGAAGCAAATTTCTTGTTTGATGCCTAAGCAAATAGGAAGAGTCCCTGAGGAGTGGGTTATCTGCCTGTTGAGGCTTCCTGGTGGTTTGGCAGGCTGGAGAGCATGTTAGGAACAGAGTCACCACATCCTTGCCACTAACTGGCTTTGTGGCCTTAAACCAACACTGAACACTTCTGGCTTTCAGCTTTCTCTTCTATGAGAGGAAGAGATACTACCTATGAGCAGTTTAAGCGTACCATGGAGTCCTTGGAGGCTGGAGGAAAGAGGTCTGGATGCCATAATCCTATAATCTGCAACAATTTTATATATAATTTCTAGGCCTTGGGGAGATAGATATTGGGGAATAAGAGATTAACTTCATACCTTTAAGGAGTTTAGGTTAACATCTTAGTGAAATGTAAAGAAACAAACAGATGTATACTGTAATGTCAAGAAGCAGCAGGTGAAATACAGAGAGAACTGTTTTGGAGATGTACTGCTCCTAAGAGATGGGTGTTTGGCTCTGTCTCCAGGGCATGTCTCTGGCGCATGTGGAGCTCAGTGGTAAAGAATCTGCCTGTAAATACAAGAGACATGGGTTCAGTCCTTGGGTTGGGAAGATCTCCTGGAGAAGGACATGGCAATCTATTCTAGTTTTCTTGCCTGGAGAATCCCATGGACAGAGGAGCCTGCCATGCTGTGGTTCATGGGGGTCACAAAAGAGTCAGACACAACTGGTGACTAAACAGCAACTGGGGCATGTAGAGCTCAGAGTGAATTGTATGATGTGTTCCCCTTTTTCCACACCTACCACTCAGCAGAGGTTTTTATAAATCAAAGAGAGACTTGAGACCAAAATGGCAGCATATAA
Organism: Neotragus pygmaeus; assembly: GCA_006410875.1. Taxonomy (NCBI): domain Eukaryota; kingdom Metazoa; phylum Chordata; class Mammalia; order Artiodactyla; family Bovidae; genus Neotragus; species Neotragus pygmaeus. The sequence goes on along the minus strand of SJYV01018828.1, from coordinate 2,099,200 downwards.
AGATTACATAGGATGAACGCACACAATTACAAGAGTGGAACTGATCCTTCTACTTTCCTTGGGGACCAGAGTAAGTGGAGATCAGTGATTTCAGGCTGAAAGTGCAGGAGTTTCTCAAGTCAGCATATAGCTAGCTCTCCTTTTTGCTAATGACTATCTTTCTGAGCCACTGCCTTGTATGGGGTCCCTAGTGCTTGGAACCTGAGCCAACTGCCCATATTCCATGACTGTTTATCATTGGAGCTAGATTGACAAATTTTAATAGCTCAAGTCAAGTCCATAAATTTGAGTAGAAATAATTATGTGTATTATTATTGGGAGGCAAAATATGCTGAAGATTTGAAGCGTCTTTAATTCATCTCTTCCGATTTTCATTTTAGAGCTAAAGACATTGAGGAGCACAGAGTCTGAAGGAACAAAGCCTAGATCACACATTCGCTTGGCCCTGTTAGAGCTGAGTGACTCCAGGCCTGGGCTGCCAAGACTATGGACACCACTCAGCTGTGGGCCTAGCTATTGGCTTACAGATCGGTTACACAAATAGTTAGAATCAAAGTGTTTTCCTAAGTGACTGGTCTGCTAAATTATCCAACAAGAATCAGTAGCTATTCACCCAGGCTCGCATCTCTAATACGCTCCTAATTTAATTCTCTTCTAGTTAGTCTCATCAGGCTATCTGTTTCTTTCTAGGATAGAATCTAAATTATACATGCAGTCCCAGTTCACGAGTAGAACGGGGATCTGAGGCATTGAAGAATAACATGGCACTCACCTGATACAACTGGACTATAAAGATTTTCCATTTAAATGAGGCTGAAAGTAAAAAAAAAAAAAAAAGCCTCTGGATGAATTTGACACAGCAGGTGGCCATGGTTTCCACCTCTTCAGTTTATGGAGTTGAACCCTTTAAATATGCAAAGCAAGCTCTATTGAGATAATCTGCTATTTGGAAGGCTCCCAAATTTCTCTCTAACTGAAAGGAAAAAAAAAAGGATACAGATCTGCAGGAGGAAACGAAGGCCTTCTGTAAGGGATTATATGGACTACTGAGTTTAAATTCAGGAAACAATCCCTTGTATGGAGATGATGCTTTACAGTTTAGAAAGCACTTTCAAATGGTCTCTTCAGTCCTCAGAATAGTCCAAGGATGTTTCAGGGGGTCTTTGGTGGCACATAGAAGTGCCAGAAACATTGACCAGAGATACCAGAGGCACACAGCAGAGACTGAAGCCTAGAATTACAAGAATTTTCACTTTTGGAAAAGCGACTTCAGATATTGTGTAGGTAAATGACCCCCAAGCCCATCAGCAGCAGTAATTGTTTAACAACATCTCTGAGAACTGTGGATACGAGTCCATGCATGAGTGTCTCAAAGATGAGTGCCTTGTTCAGAATGCAACAGAGCAGTTCATTCCATTCAAAAAAGTAGGTCAGGTTGTTAGATTGGAAAAAAAAAGAGAGAGATCAACTCTGTCTTTCCGTGGTTTTTACTCATTGGTACTGACTAGCATATCGGGTGTCACACAGAGTAGCTAGGTAATACAAAGTACCATGTAGAAAGGACCACGTATCTATATAATACTTCAATCGCTATGAACCCTTTCAAGATGAGTATTATCTTCTATTTTTCCCTTTTTAAATTTAAGCGTGTGCTCAGTCATGTCTGACTCTGTGTGATCTTATGGACTGTAGCCCTCCAGGCTCCTCTGTCTACGGGAGTTTTCTCAGCAAGAATGCTGGAGTGGGTTGCCATTTCCTTCTCCAGGGGATCTTCCCAACCCAGGGGTTAAACCCGCATCGTCTGCGTCTCCTGCTTTGCAGGTGGATTCTTTACTGCTGAGCTGTGGGGGAAGCCATTCATGGAAGTATATTTGATTTACAATATTGTGTTAGTTTCTGATGTACAGCGAAGTGTTCTCTCTCTCTATCCCTATACACACACACACACTTACTTTTCATATATATATATTCACTTTTACCAGTATGTTTTATTACAGAATATTGAATATAATTTCCTGTGCTATACAGGAGATCCTTGTTTATCTGTTTTATACATAGTAGTTTGTATCTGGGTTTCCCTGGTGGCTCAGTGGTAAAGAATCTGCCTGCAATGCAGGAGACCTGGGTTTGATCCCTGGATCAAGAAAATACGCTGGAGGAGGGCATGGCAATCCAGTCTAGTACTCTTGCCTAGAGAATCCCATGGACAGAGGAGCCTTGCAGGCTGCAGTCCATACATAGGGTTTCACAGACTCAGACATGACTGAAGCGAATAAGCAGCAGTTTTTATTTGTTAATCCCAAACTTCCTATTAATCCATCCCTTACCCCCTTTCCTACTGGGTAACCATTTGTTTTCGATGTCTGTGAGTCTGTTTCTTTTGTGTGAATAAGATCATTTGTATCATATTTAAGATTCCATATGTAAATGGTATGATATTTGTCTTTTTCTTTCTGATTTGCTTCCCTTAGTGTGATGATATCTAGGTCCATCCATGTTGCTGCAAATGGCATGATTTCATTCTCTTCATGACTGAGTAGTATTCCATCATACACATGTATTTTACATTTATCCATTCATCTGTTGATGGACATTTAGTTTGCTTCCATGTATTGGCTAAGAAACAGATGACCAGAGAGATTAAATTAAGTATGAAAAGATGCATAATTAGTGGCAAAGCTAGCATTTGAACCTAGATCTCTCTTGTTTTACCAGAACACATTGCCCGAGGGAAGTCTAATTTTTTGTACAGTGTTGCTTTCCAAAATCTAAAGTTGATCTAAGAAATCCTGTCAACATCTCTGTCTCATGTTGGATAGAGTATCCTTTTATTTGAGGTCCTTTTCTGGGCGGGGAACCAGGAAAATGCATCAAGCTCTAATATACACATCTTACTTCAGGTTCCTGTATTCCAGCTTAAAAACGCATGACTATTCCTCCAGGCATTCTCCAGCAGTGTGAGTTTCTGCTCACTCATTGCTCTCACAGTTATGGTACTCTGAAGCTGTCTTTGTTTGTCAATGTCCTCATTTTACGTGTTGCCCAGGACTAAGCACACTGCTCTGGGATGCCAGTAAAGCTCACTGGATGGCAGAGAATTCCAAATCAACAGCACTCCTGCTCTGTTCTGCACACTCTGCTCACTAAATCTCAGTGACATGAGTGAGGTCACCAGTAATTCCTGGTTTCATGCCTTTTGATTCCAGCTCCAGGGCTTTTTTGTCTCATGAGATGAAGTTCACCCCTGGGGCAAAAAGATACTTCTCAAGTCACATCCAAAGCCATGTAGACAATTTCTTTGAACACAGTATAAGTTTGTTTTGCTTTATGCTATTCCCTGAGACTACAGGAGACAGATGCCTGGAGTAAGCAAGCCCCTGTGGAATCTCTGCCCAGCAAGAACATCCACTAGGTATGGGAGTGTATTTCATTTAGTCTTGCTACCCTGGTTCCTCCAAGAAAGACCTTGTTGCCTCTCTGTTTCTTTTTCACACAGTAACTTTAAAAAAAAATCCTAAAGGAAATCAATCCTGAATATTCATTGGAAGGACTGATGTTGAAGTTGAAACTCCAATACTTTGGCTACCTGATGCGAAGAGCTGACTCATTTGAAAAGACCCTGATGCTGGGAAAGATTGAAGGCAGGAGGAGAAGGGGACGACAGAGGATGAGATGGTTGGATGGCATCACTGACTCAATGGACATGAGTTTGAGTAAACTCTGGGAGTTGGTGATGGACAGGGAAGCCTGGCGTGCTGCAGTCCATGGGGTCACAAAGAGTCGGACACAACTGAGTGACTGAACTGAACTGAACCTTAAAAAGAAGTAGCATGACCAGTCCACATAGATTATTTGTTTTCTGCTTTCCAGTAAATGAACCCAAATTTTTACCATAAATTCTACACGATGGGCTGCTTCCTCTAATGGTCAGACTTTCTTGGGTTGGCAGGTGTCTTGCCTTTAGAAGAGACCATGCTGAGATGGTTTTGCTCATCTCTGTGCTTCTAACCTGGATGGAGAAGAGGAAAGGAGGACAGCAAGGAGATGGAGACCATATTAAATAGATAAAACAATGCTGTTGTAGAACTCATTCAGGAACTCAGTTGATGCTGATGTCTCTCCCTCATCCTTGAAACTTTCTTTGATTGGTTTCCAATACAACACTTTCTTGATTTTCTCTCTACATTTCTCATTTTCTGTTGTTAGTTTGTTCTGTTATCCCCACCTTTTACTGTTTGGGTGGCCCAGGGCTTATTTCTTGATCATTTCCTTTAAACTCATTCCCTTAGAGATTTCTTCTAGTTTCATAGTTTTAAACACTATGTATGTGTGGATGCTGCCGCTGCCGCTGCTAAGTCGTTTCAATCATGTCTGACTCTGTGAGACCCCATAGACGGCAGCCCACCAGGCTCCGCCGTCCCTGGAATTTTCCAGGCAAGAACACTGGAGTGGGTTGCCATTTCCTTCTCCAATGCATGAAAGTGAAAAGTGAAAGTTAAGTCACTGAGTCATGTCCAACTCTCAGTGACCCCATGGACTGCAGCCCACCAGGCTCCTCCGTCCATGGGATTTTCCAGGCAAGAGTACTGGAGTGGGGTGCCACTACCTTCTCCGATGTGTGGATGACTTCCCCATAATTATAACTTCCGTCTGGACCTCTCTCTCAAGCTCCAGGCATATGTACCCAGGTTCCTACTTAATGTTTCCACTCGGATGCCCAACAGACGTCTCTGTTCAAAACTAAACTCCTGATCTTCCCTTAAAAAATACACCACTTATAGCCTTTCCCATCTCCATTGATCTCTCAGTTTCTCAGGTCACAAAATCTTCACGTCACCACTGAATTTTCTCCAAGCCAACATGAAATGTGGGAGCAGATCCTGTCTAGAATCTGATAGGATTTGTATCCAGAATCTGATCCCTCCCCACTGTTTTGCTCTATGTCACCATCAGTTCTCATTTGGAATCTTTCAATACACACCAGCCAATCTTCCTGTCCCTACATGAGTCTCCCTGGTCTACTCTTAACACAGTGCAAGCATGGTCTTCTTAAAACATTAAATCAGGTTATGTCACTTTCTGCTTAAAACTAGTAAAAAGTAGAATCTTCCCATTGACTTATGTGATCTGGCCCCAGATTTTACTGGCTTCCTCTTTTTCTCATTCATTCTCCCCCAGGCACGCTTACCTCCTAACTAACTCTCTCAGCCCCTTCAAGTATCACTCGACTGTCATCTTGTTACTGAAGCCAACCACTCCCCAACGAGTGCACACACATCCTGCATGCCTGGTCTTCTCACTCAACTCTACTCTCTGTTGCTTCCAACATGTCTAGCGCTTGCTTCTCCATGATGCCTACTGCTTGCTGTCTGCCCTTCTCCACTAGAATGTAAACTCCACAAGGGCCGAGATGTTCATCTGATTAATTCATTTGTACATCATTATCTTGGCAATGAGAACAGAGCCTTATTGAGAGCCTTGGAAAACAGAACAGGTCCAGAGGAGACAATTAAAAAGTACCTGTTGAGTAAAGCAATTAACTAATAAATGAATAAATATGTGAGCAAAAAGCAAGAAGGTCCATTTTGCTGTTCCTATATATGAAATTAGTATTAACAACTGCAGTGACATACCTGGATGAAAAACAGATGTATTCCTATTATAGTGCTTTTAGGATGTGTGGCGTAATCATCCCACACTTCTCCATCTGGGGTTCAAGTGTCTCCAGGTGAATATGGCAGTGTGCTTTGAATATCAAAAACCTATTAGAAGAATGGCACGTCACCCTTTTGTTTTTCATTTTCTCAAGTTTTGGGTCAAAATATTTCTTTCTTATAAGTACAAACATAAGGAAATAGACTACAAATGTTGCATGAATCCTAAAGATGAAAGCCAAGATTTCACAGAAATAGCTCTGTTCTAGATTCTACCATATGTTTGCTTTCCTCTGCCCTAAATGGTAATTTATGGAAAATGCTGAATAATATTTTAATATTAAGCCCAAATCTCAGCAGAGAAGTTTTCCCTATGTTAAAGGCATTTACTGAGTTCACCAAATACTTTGCAAAGCATCTTATTCTCAATCCTATGGATCACAAAGTCTCCTATCATCACCATTAGCTTAATATCCTCTTGGGAGCATTTCTACTGTAGGAAACCAAGGCTACACTAAGAGCTGAAAACCATCCAGCAACTCAGTGAAGAAAACAAGCTACTCTACAGCCATTGACCAAATGTTAAGCATTCTGAGTCTGTTACAGAATTCATATCTGATTCGTTAACTTTTTCTGGTCTGAATAAAGCAATGTCTTTTTTTGTTTTTCATTTTTTAGTAGTTTATTTTTATGCAATTTTAAAGGTTATACTCCATTTGCAGTTATTTTGAAAATATTGGCTATATTCTCTGTGTTGTACAATGCATCCCTGGAGCTATCTTACACCCAGTAGTTTGTGCCTCCTGCTCCCTCATCCCTATATTGTCCTCCCCTTCCTACTGGTAACCACTAGTTTGTTCTCTGTATCTGTGATTCTGCTTCAAACTAGTTATATTCATTAACATATTTTTTTGGATTCCACACACAAGTGATATCATACAGTATTTATCTCTCTAGCTTATTTTACTTAGTGTAATGCCCTCCAGTCCTTCCATGCTAGTTGCAAGTAGCAAAATTCCATGGTTTTATGACTGCATATTATTCCATTGTATATCTTCTTTAACCATTGATCTGTGGATGGACACTTAGATTGCTTTCATGTCCTAGCAATTGTAAATAATGCTGCTATGAACATTTGGGTGCATGTATCTTTTCAAATTAGTGTCTTTGGCATTTTTGGACATTTGCCCAGGAGCAGGATTGCTGGATCACATGGTAGTTTTGTTTTTAGTTTTTTGAGGAGCTCCACAGTTTCCCAGAGTGGCTGCACCAATTTACTTTGGTAGTTCTATTTTTTGCAAGACTTTTGAAATCTTTGCCATGTAAATAATCCACACAAATTGTGAATTCAAACAAAGGGTTTTGAAGATGGTGAACTTGGCTGCAGGTGTTGGTCCAGTGAAACCATCGTTTTCACACATTGCTAGCTGATGTTCCCACAGTTTCCTTTGGTTTCAAAACAATCACCCCACGACAATCATTTTATCATCTCTCTGGGTTTCTGTGAGTCACAGATTTGGGCAAGACACAGCAGGAAGAGTTTGAACAAGGCTGAAGTCTGGAGTCATCTGGACATTCCCATTCGTACATCTAGTGGTCAACACTGTCAGTTATGACCTCATCTGGGCTGTGGCCTTGCCACTGCAGGTTCTTGTGTGGGCTCACTGCTGTAGAGAGGGCATTTTCTTTTGAACTCTCCAGTTTTGGTATAACAAGCACACTTTCAGTGAGCAAATCTCAAGTGTACACATAAACGCATGAGGTTTTACAAAGTGAACACAGTGATGTAACTAGACATAACTAGTGATGTAACTGAGTTCAAGATCAAGATACAGAACATTACCAGCAAACACAGAAGCCCTCTTTGTGCATTCATTTCAGTCATAACCCTCAAAGGCAGTCACTCTAAGGATGTCTAACCCCATAATTCAATTTTGCCTTTTTTTAGATTTATATAAAATAGATTTAGGTGCATGAATGCATTAGTGTCTGGGTTCTTTAGCTTAGGACCTTCCCTGGTGGCTCAGACAGTTAAGAATTTGCCTGCAGTGCAGGAGACCTGGGTTCAATCTATTGCTATGACATGTGGAAGAAAAGTATTCTTTTTCACAAATGTTTAATATTCCTTTATATTAGTATACCATAACATCTTTGCTGTTTTTTTTTTTTTTTTTCATTTCAAGATACTTACTGAGGTCTACTTTGATTGTTTTCAGCAATGCTTATAGCTTGCAGAGTAAATAGTTTACATACACCTTTTGTTAAATTTATCCCTAAATAATTCCATATGTTTGGCAAAATTCAAATGGCTATAGCATTGTACTTTAAATTTCATTTTCTAAATATCTGCTGTCAATGAAACAAATAGAATTGATTTTCACATACTAAGCTTGTATCCTGTAGCATTACTGAATTCTCTTCTTAGTTCTAGAAGGTTTTTAAAATGTACTTTAGAGTTTACCTAAATCATTTTTATGAACACACACACAAGTAATAGAGACTATAAATTGTAATTTATTTATGGGTAAAGTTTATGGGAAGAGATTTAGAAAGCTCACAACAGAAGCTGAATTAGCAGCAAAGTGAAATTAATTCACAGACATTAGCATTGATGTTTGTTGTAATATTCAGTATATCCTTTAAAAATGTGAATCATGCAAAGCTTAATGAAGATAAAGATACTGTAGCCCTGTTTGTGTTAACTCTTCAAATTTAGTGAAGACAAAGAAGTGCNAATAGATCTTAAGGGAAACATTGGTGAAGGGTTTTCATTTGTTGGACTGATGTTTGCTGCTAAATCTCCATATTCCCTGCCCTTATAATGAATATAACTAGCATATAGGAGAAATAAGTATTAACCTTTAAGATTAATCATGTTAACCTTAGGTTAAGTAAATTCCTTTTCTAGTTGTAACTCACTACACCCTCACTCTATAGGAATGCAACTTTATTTGCAGGGTGGTGCCTGATTTAAGGAAAAATCACCCCTGGAAAAATAAGGTTTCTGGTTAACTGACCGGTATCAGAAAGGGCCATAAAATGTCAGCAGATCTCATGGCTCGAAGATGATGTAAAAAACCATAAGATCTTTGTATAATTTTATATGAAGCACCTGATTGTGACATGGGTCCGGTCTGCTGACCCCCGCGTGACTCTGTATTCATCCTTATATGTAACAAAAGGTATATAAGAAAACCTGTAAAATAAAGAAAGGGGATCAGTTTCTGGAAAGACTGATTCCCCCATGTCGTTTTTCTTGCTCCCCACTTTCCTGGCTGAACNTGCTGACCCCCGCGTGACTCTGTATTCATCCTTATATGTAACAAAAGGTATATAAGAAAACCTGTAAAATAAAGAAAGGGGATCAGTTTCTGGAAAGACTGATTCCCCCATGTCGTTTTTCTTGCTCCCCACTTTCCTGGCTGAACTCCCATCTGAAATGTGGGTACTCACCAAGCCTGCTAATTCTGCCTGGGCTTCTGAGATCAGACCAGGGAGGCTTCAGTGCCTCCTCTCCTTCGGGAGAATGGAAAGACGCCTGTGGCCTACGTAGGTGGTGATTGGTATTCCATGTAAACCAGTTATTCAGCCTCTTTCTCCACTAAGTTTCCTACTACATTACCCATTTCTAATCTTTCTCTTTATCTGTAATTAATTAAGTTTTTTCCAAGGACGTTGACTCCATCCTCACTTTCGAATTCCCTGGATCCACCGGGGCTGGACACCGGCACCTTCTCCTGATAACACCCTCTTGATCACACTAAAGAGAGACTATGCATTTGTTTAAACATGTGGTGTTCTGCTGTTCTCTTTATAAATTTATACTCTGAAGTTCCCTTTAAACTCTTCGAACTCTCTGAGTAAGAAAAAGGACAAAGAGATGGTGAAGGAAAAGACTTACAGCCTCTTCTCCCAACTGCATTGTCACTTCACTTAAAATTCTCTGTGGGACTTCCTTGGAGTTCAGTGGTTGGGAGTTCACCTTCCAGTGTAGTAGGTGTGGGTTCGATCCCTGCTCAGGGAGCTGGGACCCCACATGCCTCAGGGCCAAAACAAAAAAATACAGAACACAGGTGGTTTGTGGTAAATTCAATAAACACTAAAAATGGTCCACATAAAAAGAATCTTAAAAAAAAAAAAAAAAAACCTTAAGAAAGATTATCTGTGGTAACCACAGTTTAGAGTCTGCTGTGGCTACAGACCTGGGGAGGCCTGCTCTAGAAAATGGGCAGGATGCCCATTAGAAGTGTTAGGTTAGATCTAAACATCAAAGAAACAATGTAGGAACGGCCAAGAGAGGAAGGGAACAATCTGGATACATAATCATTTTTTCACAAATATTTATTCAATGGTTATTGTGTGGCCAGTCTTATGAAGAGAGTCTAACATATAATGGCAAACACATGGATACAGCCTCTGCCTTCATTGTACTTGCAGCATATGAGACTATTCCAACATTAGGTCCTTGCATCAATGAGAAAAATGCCTACATTAGGCCCTGAATTCCTCATGTGTCAGTAGCAATCACTATAGACGTTCAAGCTGCAGTTCTTTCAGCCAACCAGTCTGACCAAAGGCAGAAGTGTTTCGGGGGACTCAAACTACAGTAGTGGAACCAGTTTTCAGTGCTAAATCTGGAGTCCCAAGAGGGCCTGTGAACAATTTTAGCCCTCCTGTCTCTTCTTCCTCTGCAATGGGCTTGCCCATTTCCCATGGTCTGTACTCCAGTGATTCTGTTGAGACTAGAGTCTACCCTGAACCCCATCTCACTTGACTCCCAGAGGGATGATTCTTCATTATGGTACCCAGCATATGCCAAAGACAGTTCTAGTTCTTGCAGGCTTCTTCCCTTAAGAGCTGGAACCTGCTTCTGGAAGCTCCAGCTGCTGGCTGGGGTCTTATTCCAAGCAGATGGACCACCCAAAACCACAACATTGTCGACTTCCTGACCTCAGGCATCACTGCTCTCTGGATGCTGCTGCCTCTGTGCCGTGTCTTCTAGCTCCAAATCCCCCCAAATGTTAGCAAGTGGCTGGTAGGAGACAGTTTACTACACTGCTTTGTGCTGGTGGCCACTCCCCTATGAAACCAACTTTTCAGATTGGGTAAGACTTCCAACAGCAGTCTTGTCTTTCACCACTTCTTCCTCAGTTCCAACAGCCGGTTGCTAAGTCCCAGCATGCCTCTCATCAAAGCCCCCCAGAGATGTGACGAGCTTTTTTTCCTGGTTGTTAATCCTGGTTTTTATTGTCTTGTGATCTCATACTCCAGTGTCTGGCACTTGATCCATTCACCTCTTCCCATTTTCCCACAGCAACATAAAGATCTATCTTCCAGAGGACCACTCAATTCTTGTTGCATGTCTTCTGACAGAATGCTTTCTCACAAGGTCCAATAACAAAAGCTGGAGTCAGCGTGTGTCAGGAGATCTGTTTTCTTGCTCTGCTGCTATCTGGCTGCGTGGCCATGGGCAATTCAGTTCCCTTTGCCACGACTCAATTTCCCAGAAGGTAAAATGAAAAGAGTTGGCCGTAAGGTTTCTGATACCTTGCAGCTCCCAAGTTTGTTGACATGAATTTGGCAGAGAATAGCTTTTTCAAGCAACTCTCAACTTGCTTTTTTAGCTTCAAATGCCCATCAGAAAACAATATTTAATCAACTAACACTTCTCACCTTTCTCCAGCTTTAGATGACGTCTATTCCTATATCCCTTAATTTTGACTTCCTTGTCCATATACTTTATACATTAAAGTCTTGAATTGATAGAATATTTACACTTGCCAGATCCTTTCATGATTATTATCCCATTGGATCTTCAAATGGCCCTATTTATTAAGAAGGACAAGGTTTTTCAACTTCTCTTTATCTTTTTATATTCTCTCTGTTCCCCTCCACTCCTCTCTTTCCTCTCCCCTCTCTCTTAAGAATCAGGCTATCATAAATTTGCCCAAGGCAGCACAACTAGTTAGTGGCAGTTCTGGAACTAGAATTCAGGTCTCCTGACACCTAACTTAATAAATCTTTGACTTTTCCATGCCCCTCTCCCCTCCTCACTGAGCTTTTTATTTTTTAATTTTTTTTGCACCACTCTATTGAACTCCCCCAGTATTGCTAATGTTCCACCTTCTTCTATGAACCAGGAGAGTTTGAGTACTCAAAGAACGGATGGAATTAATTCTCCCCTTCTTTAAGTAGAAGGTCTCCAGCGGCCAGCATGAATCACTTTTGCATGGCACCCATCTCTCTGAGCAGTAAGGACTACCAACAAACATGTGATTCTTCAGTCAGCTTTTCTGATGTTTCGTCACATTTAACCGGTGAACTGATGAAGCCCAAACTCTAAGAAGAGATGTCGAAGATGAAAATCTGATGAAGAGAAGTCAAAGAGGAATTTTAGGCAACAATGACTTAGTTTCACTGGCGGGGCCGTAAGCTACCAAGGTTGCATAATTTAGAATTTTCCCAAGAGCTGAAAGAACCGTGTGTGTTCCCTACTCTTCGGTATCAGGAAGGAGGGATTAAGTGAATGTTTTCAGTTTCACAGGAAAAGGTAATAAAAATACAAGTATATTTTGGGTCAGGTTCAATTTCTGCTTGGTTCTTCCAAATCTCTCTGAAGAAAATAGATTGTAGCACAACAGAAACTTTGACACGCAAGCAGGTAAGATTCTTCCCCACAACCCAGGTAGTTATCAGTTCCCCAGTACAAACCTAATTACGTACAATGATGAATATAGCAAGCTTAATAAAATGGGGGGAAAGTTAAAGATAGTGGGTCAGATCTGTCTGTCATAGTAAGACCATCATTAGTTACTATTTTAATGGTTCATTTGATTAAATGCTAAGCTATTGTCTTGTAATTATGTGTATTCAAGGGAAAAATCCTCAAGTTCAATTAGGACTGTATCTTTTACTGCACTATGTTTAATGAAGTCGCAACATCATTATAATAAGCAAGGAATAATGAAAATCTTCTTTTGAAATTGCAATAGAAGTATTTGCAGAGAAGTAGCTGGCATGTGTAATATGATGAGTTCCCTTAAATGGCTCAACTATTGATCAAAAAAGCAAATTATATAAGTGGATAGTGCGAGGCAGAAACATGTGGACACAGCTGGAGTGTCATGTGTCATGGTTCCAGTCATTGCCAGCTGGCGGTCACACAAAGGCAGGCCAAGCCAAACAATTACTGTTATTCATAAGAGCAAATGTGCATTCCATACACACAGTGCAGGCTTTATGAAATAACTGAGCGTTCAGATGCATCCAGACAGCCAAGCTGGTTTTTTTTTTTTTAATCACATGTCCCTGGGTGCCAGGCCAAAATGGCAAAGTGACTCTGCTATTCAGAAACCCTTATCTTTACCCAATTAACCAAATCACTGTGACATTTGAGAGTTCTTCATGCACTTTGCTGAGCGCGTCAAACCAACAGTCTTACCAGGCAGCAGATGCACAGCTTCTGGAAGCAATCTGCTTTCATTCTTTTTTTTTTTCCTTTGAGCTGTAAATACCCTGTTAGACCACTGCCCATTACAAGCCAGAGCTTGGAATCCATCTGTAAGATCCTAACATACATCTGAAATCTAGTGGTCCTGCTTGTCCTCAACTCCGTCTGTCTATGTGATGGATGGCTTCCAAGATGTTGCCTTGGGAAGGTCAAGGGTGGCCAAGCAGCAAGCAGTAGGGATTCATACTCTTGCTTAGAGGGAAAAATAAATTAAATGGAGAACATTCTAAAAGATATTCTAGTAATGTACTGAAACGAGAACCCCTGCATTGCTTAAAATAAAGGCACAAAAGGAAGGAGAAGTAATATGGAGCTGCTTCCCCCCGCTCCAAATTTCATCTATTTTCTTAAAATGTTGCCGTAACTCCCTGCCTATTCTTTCTTTCAAAGACAAAGTCACAGGTACATGTGAAAATGTGCCATCATATTATTGTTTACAGCCGCATCAGAATAAACAGAGTCCTGGAGAGAAAGGTTCACTGCAGTAGGTGAATGTTTATATCTCATCTCTCCAAAGAAGAGATGGGGTACTCGCACAGTCCATTAGAAATAGAACGTGAGCCATATTGGTGACAGAATTATCTAGGAGCCACTCAATAAAGAAACAAGTGAAGTTAATTCCAACAAAATATTTTATTTAATTCAATGTATCCAAGATATCATCATTTTAATGTATAATCATTAAAGTATTAATGAGATATTTTACATTTTTTGATACTAAGTCTCAAAGCCTGTTGTATATTTTACACTTATAACACATCTCAATTTGGACCACTCACATTTCTAGAGCTTCATAGCCACAGGTGGCTGATAGCTTCCATTTTGGATGTGCAGCATCCAAAAATGCTTTTGGAGGGTGGGGATTTTGAGTCTGTCAAGCACTCTTTGCCCAGGGACCAAGGGGTAATGCCTAATACACTGACTGAAGAGTCAAACACTCTGTTCCTGGTCCTAGGTTTACTGTCAAACCTCCTCCTGCTTAGAAACTTCATCCATAAAATGGAGAGGATAACACCTGCCTTATCACCTCTTCTACGTTTTCTAAGGCTTCCCTGATGGCTCAGTTGGTAAAGAATCTGCCTGTAATGCAGGAGACACAGGTTCAATCCTTGGGTTGGGAAAATACCATGGAAGAGGAAATGGCAGCTCACTCTAGTATTCTTGCCTGTGAAATCCCATGGACAGAGGAGTCTGGTGGCCTACAACCCATGGGGTCACAAAGAGTCAGACACAACTTAATGACTAAACCACCACCACAAGACTTCAAGTTAAATAAAAGTTTTTTTAAGAAATAGAAATAAACACTAAATACTATAGATTCTAGATTCAGTCTACAAATACTTTGATCATCTGATATGAACAGCTGGCTCATTGGATAAGTCCTTGATGCCAGGAAAGATTGAGGGCAGAAGAAGAGGGTATCGAACGATGAGATGGCTGGATGGCACCACCAATGCAATTGACATGAACTTGGGCAAATTTTGGGAGATAGTGAGGGACAGAGAGGCCTGGTGAGCTGCAGTCCATGGAGTGGCTAAGAGTTGGACATGACTGGGTGACTGAACAACAGCAACAACAAACACTAGATTAAGCAAATATATAAAAATTTATCAACAGTAGTTGAAAGTTCTAAAAAGCAAGGAAAATCGTTCTATTTCTTAATTCTTTGTCTTGTTATTCCTTTCACAGGATAGGTTTAAAGTCAGATAGGATTTGAAAGACTAAATGCCCCCTCATCACCAGTAAAGGTCTGGGGAGGATTTTTTAAATACTCAAGATTTTTAAAGTCACCATGATAAAGTCTGAAGGAGGTGGGAATACCAGACTACCTGACCTGCCTCTTGAGAAACCTGTATGCAGGTCAGGAAGCAACAATTAGAACTGGACATGGAACAACAGAGTGGTTCCAAAGAGGAGAAGGAGTCTGTCAAGGCTGTATATTGTCACCTTTTTTATTTAACTTCTAGCAGAGTACATCATGAGAAATGCCGGGCTGGATGAAGCACAAGCTGGAATCAAGATTGCCAAGAGAAATATCAATAACCTCAGATATGCAAATACACCACCCTTATGGAGGAAAGTGAACTAAAGAGCCTCTTGATGAAACTGAAAGAGGAGAGTGAAACAGTTGGCTTAAAGCTCAACATTCAGAAAACAAAGATCATGGCATCTGGTCCCATCACTTCCTGGCAAATAGATGGGGAAACAGTGGAAACAGTGGCTGACTTTATTTTGGGGGTTCCAAAATCACTGCAGATGGTGATTGCAGCCATGAAATTAAAAGACGCTTGCTCCTTGGAAGGAAAGTTATGACCAACCTAGATAGCATATTCAAAAGCAGAGTTATTACTTTGCCAACAAAGTTCTGTCTAGTCAGTTCAGTTCAGTTCAGTTCAGTCGCTCAGTCGTGTCCGACACTTTGCGACCCCATGAATTGCAGCACACCAGGCTTCCCTGTTCATCACCAACTCCAGGAGTTCACTCAGACTCATGTCCATCGAGTCCGGGATGCCATCAAGCCATCTCATCCTCAGTCGTCCCCTTCTCCTCCTGCCCCCAAACCCTCCCAGCATCAGAGTCTTTTCCNATACAGCCCAGAACTCAGTTCAAGCTTTTCTATTATTCTCTATGAACTCTGTTCCTCAAAATATCTCCACAAAATTTACTGAAAATTTTTAGAAACAAGAATCCTCAGGTTATTTATGGCCAATTTAATCCTTGACCTCTTCACTTACACTGTCAAAAATGTCAGTTAATGTCAAAAATATCGGTGATTTTGTTTAAAGTGCTCATCCTTTTCAGTAAGTTTGAGATGTTACTTTACATTGATCTTGAACCAAATTGTAATATCTTATGAATAATGATTACCAATATGGCCCACTGCAACTCTGACACTAAGTAAAATATAATAGAGTTTATTGAGACAAATATCAATTTTTTATGTGTGTGTATATAGATAGATGAATAGATAGTATAGACATACAATTTCTATATATCAATTTTGTGTGTATATGCATGTATGGTTACTCTTACCCCAAACAACAGCTCCTCTGTCTTATTCTTTGTGGACAAAGAATGTCACCTGCTATATTAGTAAACAAGGGAGGCCACCAACCCCTTGACCCTGCATCATGAGAGGATTCAGGGAAAAAATCCAGATACTGACCTCAGGTAGCTGAGGTACAGATCAGAGGAATAATTTTAATAGCCCCTGACTTTTACATCTTTCTATTCAAAGAAAGGCATTAAGTTAATTGACTTGAGATATTTGTTTTTCTTTTCTCATCTTTTGATGTTCCAGCTACCTGGATTTTAAAAATTCACTTCCCTTACCTCTTAGGAACAGTCCCTCAGAGCTATCTGAAAAGCTGTCTTCCACAGGTCTTAGAATACTTACACTCATTATACTTACACCCAAGTCTAATGGTTAAATTCAATTTTGCATGTATCTTTTCTTATTTCAGTCTTCTTTAATATGTATGTTTTGTCTTTAAACCTACTATCTAGGAACTGATTCCAAAAATTTTAGAGTTTTCATGNTTTTTTTTTTTTTTTTGCCATCAGATATTGGCCATCTGAGCCACCAGGGAAGCCCTGGCTTCTTTTAAAAAGTATTTATAATAAAGAAAAAATAAAAAGACTACTGGTATCTCAGTCAGTACAGGAGACTGGGGTTCAATCTCTGGGTCGGGAAGATCCCATGGTGAAGGAAATGGCAGCCCAGTACTCTGGGCTGTACTCAGTACTCCAGTATTCTTGCCTGGGAAATCCCATGGACGGAGGAGCCTGGCAGACCACAGTCCACGGGGTTGCAAGAGTCAGACGATTTAGCGACTAAATCAGCAGGCACCGGAGCTGGGGGCAGCTGCTCCCTCTAGAGGCAGAGCGTGTACTGCAGCTCCCCGCTGTTCCCGCCGCTCCCCACAGTCTTGCCAATTAAAGGTGCAGAGCCAGCTGCCTGTCATTAGTGTTCCTGACTCTCTTAAACTAAAACTCCTCAGTACCCATGATATTTCTCAAAGTGGAAAAATGAAAGCTAGAGTTTGGGCTCCAAAATCACTGCAGATGGTGATTGCAGCCATGAAATTAAAAGACACTTACTCCTAAGAAAAGTTATGACCAACCTAGATAGTATATTCAAAAGCAGAGACATCATTTTGCCAACTAAGGTTCGTCAACTCAAGGCTATGGTTTTTCTAGTAGTCATGTATGGATGTGAGAGTTGGACTGTGAATGGTGCCAAAGAATTGATGCTTTTGAACTGTGGTGTTGGAAAAGACTCTTGAGAGTCCCTTGGACTGCAAGGAGATCCAACCAGTCCATTCTGAAGNTTTTTCCTGTGGTCATGTATGGATGTGAGAGCTGGACTGTGAAGAAAGCTGAGCACCAAAGAATTGATGCTTTTGAAGTGTGGTGTTGGAGAAGACTCTTGAGAGTCCCTTGGACTGCAAGGAGATCCAACCAGTCCATTCTGAAGGAGATCAACCCTGGGATTTCTTTGGAAGGAATGATGCTAAAGCTGAAACTCCAGTACTTTGGCCACCTCATGCGAAGAGTTGACTCACTGGAAAAGACTTTGATGCTGGGAGGGATTGGGGGCAGGAGGAGAAGGGGACAACCGAGGATGAGATGGCTGGATGGCATCACGGACTCGATGGACATGAGTCTGAGTGAACTCCGAGAGACGGTGATGAACAGGGAGGCCTGGCGTGCTGCAATTCATGGGGTTGCAGAGTGTCGGACACGACTGAGCGACTGAACTGAACTGAACTAAGCATTTCTCTTTAAAAAAAGTTTTTTGTTTCATATTGGAGCATAGTTGATTAAAATGCTGTGTTTGTTTCAGGTGTACAGCAAAGTGATTCAGCTATACATACACAGGTATCTATTTTTTTCCCAAACTATTTTCCCATTTTGGTTATTGCAGAATATTGAGCATCATTTCCTGTGCTATAGAGTAGGCATTGTTGATTATCCATTTTAAATACAGCAGTGTATACAAGCCTTCCCAGGGTGTGCTACTTACTAGAGTCACACTGCTGTGGGCAGCAGCGGGAACAAGGGCTCAGAGAGAACATGGTTAAACCCCCAGGCTTACCCCTTCCCTCTGTGTGATCTAGGACTAGACATTTAATATCTTTGTACCTTCACCCTTTTGTCTGTAAAACGACATTAATGATATGTACTTTGCAGAGTTGAAATGAGAATAAAATGGAATGACCTATAAGAAAACGCCTGGCCCAGCTCTGTAAGAACCTGGATGAGTGGGAAAGGATGGGAGGTGGGAGGGAGGTTCAAGAGAGAGAGGATATGGGCACACCTGTGGCTAATTCATGCTGATGTATGGTAGACATGAAACCAATACTGTAGAACATATATCCTTCAATTAAAAATAAATTAATTTTTTTTAAAAGGAAACACTTGGCCCATAATATATACACGACAACATCATTTTCTCTTTTTTCTCCAGGGACCAGGGTGAAGTTTAGTCAGTCCAGGAGGACACCAAAGGACAGTCCTCAGCTCCCACAAGCCACCTGCTGCTTTGGGCTTTCTGGAGCCTGCTCACCCCTCCCTCCTACCTGCAGGGTTTCTGTGTACGGTGGTAAAGCCAATCATGGAAGGTACAATCTGGAATCAGACTGTTTGAGCTACTGCCTAACTCCAGAGAAATTACATAATCTGTGTAGACGTCAGTGGTCTCTTCTGTAAAATGGGATGATATTATTACCTAACTCACCATGTTGTCATAGGAATCAATGACATATAAACACAGGGCATTTAGCTCAGTGCCTGACACAGAGGGCTGGGTGTGCGGTAGTCACCATCACTAGGAAAGGGAGGAAAGAGAGCTGTCCAGCCCTGGCTATGCTGGTAATATTTGGGGGCAAAACTGTGAAAAAAGCTATCCCTCGCTCACTGGCATTTCATTTCAGGTTGTCTCCCAATACATTGGGGTTTCCATTTCACCACCTGACAGGAGAGTGACATAAATGCTTCTAGCCTTCAGTAAACTTTCATTGTTCTATGCAATTTAATGAAATTAATTATAGGATTTAATATAATTATGCTTCTGTAATTTAACAATCCGACTCATTTAAAATTGTCCCCCTCTTTTATTTTTGCATGGAGTGTGCAGCTCCTCACCCAGGTCACTGCCTCAGGCTCGACTTGCAGAGGGGCTCCCTGCCCCTCTCTGGAGCTTTGGGAAACAGGATGGGGAGAGCCCTCAGGGTGTCCTTGGGTCTACTCCCTTCTTGGATAATTCAAACTTGAGGCTGCACGGTAGTTTGTGTTTCTGATCGCATGCTTTCTTTGTGTGCCTACCTGTGGAGAAAAGCATAAAGCCAAGTTCTTGTGATTCTCCTGGTGAAGCTTAATCACTAGACTTACTGCATTGTAAGCCACAGGGGTCCTCTCCTCCCCATGCAGACAAAGGCCATGTCACTGGGATCTTTCTCTGTGGGATTTGGAATCTTAGAAAATTTTTTTCAACTCAAGACAGCCTCGTAATGAAAGATTATCCCATATTGTTAAAGTAGATGACATAGGAAAAAGGTAGGCCAAGACTTATAGAATCACAACATACCATGTTACATGCTGAACAACCTCCCTACTAGGAAACGTCATCTGGTTTGCTTTAAAGTCAAGGTTAGTTAGTTCACCCCTTCAGAATGGGGTGAATTTGAAATGCTTGTTTTTTTTGTCTTTGTTTTCTCTAATTCTCGTTTCCCTAAAGAAATAATCAAGCTTTGATGCTCTGCTTGGTAAGGTCCAAAGCCTGTATAAAACCACTCCTTGTAGAAGGAGAATCTTCTTTCTTTCAGAAGTTGCACAGACCAAGGTCTAGAAACACCGAGAATGGCTCATGAGCTCTATCACAGTGAAAGCTACTGTAAATCAATTAATATTTATTGTGTTTCTGGCCCTGTAATTAAGTAGTCCACCATAAACAGAACTACACTGTCAAGGTAAGCACTTCAGTCGCAAACACCAGTGATCAGCACTGATTCTCATGCTTGTGTCTGTGACTGAACTCACATTGATCTCATTTATGATGGGCTTGGCTTCAAGCTCTCAGGTTCTAGGTCTGTACCACACACTTCTGATCTACCTTGGCCCAGTGGTTGCCCAAGGCACACAGAGAGCATCCAACTGTGCAAGCAGATTTCATGTCTGTGCTCAGAGTCACACCTATTAACATTCCATTGGCCAAGGAAGCAATATTGCTAAGCCCAAAGTTAAATGAGTGGAACTCCACCCATCATGAAGTCAGGGCAAGTCAGAGTGGGGAATGGGGCTGGAGGAGTTGGGAGGGAGCGATTATTTGCTGAACCATAATATTAACTCCTACATTCATCCATTTACTTTGTGTGCAGGGCAACGAGTTCAAACTTATCTACTTCTATTGTTTTAAATTGCATATGAACTTAGGGGTAATGTACTCCTATGAATAATCTTCACTGTGACTCTTTAGTTTTTGTGGCATTAGCATAGAAGTTGGAGTGTGTGTGTGTGTGAATGCTAAGTCGCTTCAGCCATGCCCAACTCTTTGCAACTCTATGGACTGTAAGCCTGCCAGGCTCCTCTGTCCATGGGATTCTCTGGGCAAGAATACTGGTGTAGGTTGCCATGCCCTCCTCCAGGGGATCTTCATAACCCAGGGATCAAACCCATGTCTCTTTTGTCTCCTGCATTGACAGGCAGGTTCTTCACCACTGGTGCTGCCTGGGAAGTCCAAAAATTGGAGACAGACCAAATCCTATCTCTGTGACCTCTGAGAGAATGGATCTGTGGACAAATGAGCCGACCGCCCTAAACTTTAAAGCCCTCTTTCGAAAATGCAGACCATCCTTCAACTTGATTTCCAACATGAGGATAAACTGAAGTATCTTGAGAAGTATAAAGTGCTGCTGAAGTTATTGTTGATTTTTTTTTCTAGTTAGCAGAATGCAAACCCCTTAGTAAAAGAGCCCTCATCCTCTTTACACAGGGGAAAGGGAGATGGTCTTGGGATAGAAACTTGGATTAGAACCCTGACTCTGTGAATTCCTTGGCCTTTATGAACCTCAATTTCCTTCTTTGTAAAATATGGATCAAGAACATCAGCTCTGCTTACCTCTAGTTTTTTGGAGACATCAGATGAAGCAGTGGATGAAAACCACTTCCTAAAGTGTCAAATGTCATGCCACATGCTGTGGGGACTCAACATTTTGTTTACTTGTGCCATTTATTTGTTATCTGAATGAAGGGGAGTTGTAGAAAATTACAGACTTGAAATGGTTATTCTTTTATATGCAAATGAGGGCTTGGAAGAAGTGGTTTTTAAGATCAAAGTTTAAGGAAAATGGCATCTTATAAACCTGAAGGCAGAGAGAGAAATTCCGTGGAGGAGGGATAGCCTTTACAGCAAAGCTGAAGGCTGAGATTCTTCAAAAAGGTAAGCAAAGGGGTTACGGAAGTGCCAAGAGGGCTGTTTTGTGGTGATCTTGCTGTGTGTGTGGCACCCAGGGTGTATTCCAATTGGTTGTTTCTATGGATCTTTATAACCTCTGAGTTTAAACCAGGGAACCAAACTAAAGGGAGGGAGGTGAGGCTGGAAATTTAGAGCTGGTGGAAAGATAGGTCCGGATTTTATATCTCACCTGTGCTGCTCACAGGTGAAGCAGTATGACCTTGGGACAATTACCAGGGTTTTCTCTTCTGTACAATGGGATGAATATCAGTGCTTAATTTACAGGAAGTATTGAGCACCTGATGAGCAGATAATAAGGCCACCTAGCCCCAGGGACCTCAGGGTCATACCTGGCAGGCCTGAGAGAAGGCAGAAGTAGATGATGAATTAGTTTCTCAGAGTAAAATGATTAATTGGTGGGGCCTCAGTGAGTTGACTCATTGGAAAAGACTCTGATGCTGGGAGGGATTGGGGGCAGGAGGAAGAGGGGACGACAGAGGATGAGATGGCTGGATGGCATCACCGACTTGATGGACGTGAGTTTGAGTGAACTCCGGGAGTTGGTGATGGACAGGGAGGCCTGGTGTGCTGCAATTTATGAGGTCACAAAGAGTCGGACACGACTGAGTGACTGAACTGAACTGAACAGTGTATATCGTCATGTACAATGATCCACGATCTTCAGGAATTTCCTCTACGTTCTCAGTTTAGCCCCTGGACAGCCTTTAAATATCAAAATGGTCAGCCTGTATTCCAGATCAATTACTAAATAAGAGTTGTTGGGATTTTAGTCCAGGTATTGGTATTTTCTAAACCCCACTCCCACCCCTAGGTGGTTCCCATGTGTGAACAGGTGGAGGACTGCTGCTCTGGTGACATGCACATCTTCTTCCTGTAGGACAAATTAACATGGTGGTCAGGGGCACAGGGCTTCAGAAGTGGATACACCTGGGTTTGAATCCTGGCTCTTCTGCTGACTAGCTGTGGACCTCAAACTTCAATTTTTGATCTGTAATTGGAGACCACAGTCCTTATTTAATGAAGGCTGATATAAATATGAAATGAAATAACCAATGTGACCATATGGTAAGTGATCAAAAAATGGCAGCTGTTGTTATTAAAAGAGGCCTTCTCAGAGCAACCACTCCTTTTAATTTGCCTGACCTTGATCTCACTCTTCTCTTTATCATATTACCTGATTTTATTTCCAATGTAGCATATGAGAGACTCTGAAGTCATTTTTTTTACTTATCATAGGATAGGTATGATGATCATAGGGATATTTTCTGTCCTGCTTGCCTCTACGTTCCCAGTACCTAAAACTGTGTCTGGTACCAAGTGTTGCTGTTGTTCAGTCGCTAAGCTATGTCTGACTCTTTGCTACCCTGTGGACTGCAGCATGCCAGGCCCCTCTGTCTTCCACTATCTCCTGGATGTTTGCTGAGTTGGTGATGCTATCTAAATATCTCATCCTCTACCGCTCCCCCTCCCTTTCTCCTTTTGCCTTCAGTCTTTCCTAGCATCAGGGTCTTTTCCAGTGAGCTGTTTCTTTGCATCATGTGGCCAAAGTATTGGAGCTTCAGCTTCAGCATCAGTCCTTCCAATGAAGATTCTGGGTCTTCAATAAGGATTTGTTTGAATGAATGAAAACATGAATGTTACCCACCTTTGGAAAGTCTGATTAAAATAGTCTTTTTTCCAGTTCAAGTGAGAGTTTTTAACTGTTGAGTCCCCCTTAAAAGAGATTGGGCTTCCCTGGTGGCTCAGATGTTAAAGAATCTGCCTGCAAGAGTTTGATCTCTGGGTCAGGAAGATCCCCTGAAGAAGGGAATTGCAACCCACTTCAGTATTCTTGTCTGGGAAATTCCACGGACAGAGGAGCCTGGCAAGCTACAGTCCATGGAATTGCAAAGAGCTGGACATGTCTGAGTGACTAACACTGTGTTTTTTNGAGCTTGTGTACACCTGTGATGGATTCATGTCGATGTATGGCAAAGCCAACAGAGTATTGTAAAGTCAAAATAAAAAAATAATAAAAAAAAAAGGAAAGAAAAACAGAAAGTAATAGAAACAGAAAGTAATGAAGGGGAATATTTGTGTTGCACAATATTAAAGTACTTTATTTTTATAATAATAAAGTGATTTTATACCAGTGTAAAAATTGACAAACAGTTGTCTAGAAGGAAACAAAGGGTCCAAAAATTATATTTAGAAAAGGTAGCATTTCAAATCAGTAGAGAAAGGAATTCTTTTCACAAAAGAGTTCTCAACAAGTTGATTATTTGAAAAAATATTGCAAAATAAATGATAATTTGATTAAAAATTGGGTATAAATATAATATCATATGGCACCTAGAGAAAGGTAAATATCTGAATATGAGAGAGAAAATAACTTTTGCCTGTTAGATCATATTAGAAAAGACTGTGTTGGCTATAAAATTTTAACAGCTTCTGTATGTAAAATTTAACAGCTTCTGTATGTAAAAACAAAATGTCAAAATTAACTTTTTTTCTGAATGCCATCCTAAGTCCACTATAACCTTAAAAACCCTACTCAGAACCAGCTCAGTGTTTTGTCCTGTGAATTTTGTCAAAAATACTCAATTGTTTAATATCACAATTTCCTGGGACAGCAGTAACACTAGTGAAATGAAGTGAAGTCGCTCAGTCGTGTCTGACTCTTTGCGACCCCATTGACTGTAGCCCATCAGGCTCCTCCGTTCATGGAATTTTCCAGGCAAGAGTAGTGGAGTGGGTTGCCATTTCCTTCTCCGTGGGATCTTCCCAACCCAGGGATCAAACCCAGGTCTCCCGCATTGCAGGAAGACACTGTATCGTCTGAACCACCAGGGAATTTTAAACACTTAAAGACAAACAAAACAAAACAACTTAAAGATAAAACAAACTTGGATGTGAAAACTGGAGGATGTCAGTTGAGGATTTTGAAAAAATTCCAGCATATTACTGGGAATCTACATTGTCACCTGCTTGAGAAGGGCTGTACACATAACCAAGAAAGGTCTGAAAATGTCTTAATATTTCACTTCTGGCTAACCTGGAGCCTGCACAAGTAGGAAGTGAAGACTAAGGCAGAGTTGTCAACAGCCCAAGTATTGAAGATGTGCCTCAATGTGTCCAGCATAGCTCCTTGACAATGGCTGGAGGACTTACTATTTTAAGGCATGTGAAGAATCCTTGTCCAAACATTAACTGACCTATGCTGACCAAGCTGAGATTCAATGGTTACACATAACAAAGAATACAAACTTTATAGAATTCATTCATGGAAATCACTAAAAAAATAACAGTGACAATGAACATTGCTGTAAACATAGCGTAAAGCAAACAGCATTCATAAAGTAATTGACCAGAAGTTACAGCAACATTAGACAAGAAGTAAACTCCTGATTAGTGTAAGTGTACTGAGATAGCATCCTGAGATAGATACATAGCATTAGTGTAAGTGTACTGAGATAGCATCCTGAGATAGATACATTAGTGTAAGTATATTGAGATAACATAATCCAAATGGCAAGTTATCCCTAAAAGATTATATTCAATTTCAGTGCAGAAACACGAGAAAGAGACAGCTGGAACATTTTAAATGATAAAAGTGTCATCTTTGTTTTTAGAGACCAAATAGGAAGCAATTGCTCTTGAATGGAGAGCTCTGTACCAGTATTATATCAGTTCTAATACTTAGATGTGATCCCTTTCCTGTGAACCCACTTGGACTTGAAAAATCTCCTTGAACTGAAAAGGATTAGGCAAAGTAGAAGAGGGAGAAGAGGAACTCTAATCCTAACCTCTTCAGAGGCCCAGGACCTCTGATTGCTATGCTTTGTTAATAACCTGATTAACCATCTGAGCCACCAGGGAAGTCCGATTAGGAGAGAAGGAGAGTTAATAACAGTTAATCTGGTGTAAACTATATCTATAATTGTATATTTGTAGTTGCAGCATGTTAGCTAATGATTTGTTAGTAATTTCATCAAGTTCATTCTATACTACAGATTGGACTTTTCTAAATTATTTACTTTATCCCCATGAAATTACCCCTCATCTGGCTTTTTTCCACCATAGTAAATTGAGTGATGTGTTTCAATTTCTTTTTTCCCCCTTCCCAATAGCTAAATATTGTTATTTTTCTTTTGTAGACTCTTTCAGTAAGCTCATCCAAGTTCATTGCTTTGAATACCAGTCTGTATCTTGATGATTCTCAAAGTATATGACCAGCATTATCCTCCCATGTTTACTCTGAAGCAGTCACACTTGATAACCAATAAATATATGTAACTCTTCTAAAACAACATGTATTAATTCTTATCCTACCAGATCCTCTTCCCCATTTCAGTAAATGGCAGCAGGAGTCACCTAGTTTCTCAGATCAAAGATCTAAAAGTAATCCTTTATTTATCTCTTTTCTCACATCCACATCAGTAAATCCTATTGACTGCCTCCAAAGGGAGTCTTTTCTCCCTATCTGCACTGTTGCAACTCTAATTTATCTGCCACCATCTCTTATCCTGATCTTAATACAATCAACTGAGACTTCCCCAGTGGCTCAGCTAGTAAAGAGTCTGCATACCAATGCAGGATATGCAAGAGCTATGGGTTCAGTCTCTGGGTTGGGAAGATCCCCTGGAGAAGTAAATGGAGACCTGCTCCAGTATTCTTGCCTGGAAATTTTCGTGGACAGAGGAGCCTGGCTGGCTACAGTCCATGGGGTCACAAAGAGTCAGACACGACTGAGTGCTTGCACACACACATTTCTTTTGAAAATTTTAGAGGCATCTGCTAAATTTGAATAATTCATACCCCATCTGACCCAACAGTTCAGCTCCTATATACATACAGCAGAAATGCAAACATATATCCACCAAAAGACATAAACTAGAATGTCATTATTCAAAACAGCCCCAAATTGGAAATGTAGATAAAAATCCATTTATCTACAGCAAAATGGATAAATTAAGTTATGGTATAATCCATAAAATTATACACTACATTGCAATGAAAATGAATATAATTCACAAACATGTACAATAATGCAGATAAATCCCGTAAACACATTTCAGTTCAGTTCAGTTCAGTCACTCGGTCATGTCTGACTCTTTGTGATCCTGTGAATCACAGCACGCCAGGCCTCCCTGTCCATCACCAACTCCTGGAGTTCACTCAAACTCATGTCCATTGAGTCAGTGATGCCATCCAGCCATCTCATCCTCTGTTGTCCCCTTCTTCTCCTGCCCAAAACCAAAGAAAATTGATGATAATGAGAATGCAAAATATGATTACATATATACACAGTACAAAAATATGGAAAACCAAGTTATACTTTTAAAAGTAAGGATATCCTTGGAAAGTGTAAGTGGTGTGAATGGTGACTGTAAATGAGAAGAAATTCTGTGGTACTGATGATGTAATATTTCTTGATTTGGATGCTAGTTACATTGGAATGTTCCATTTATGAAAATTTATCAACTTGAATACATGTGTGCATTTTCTGGATGTAAATTATATTTTAATTAAAATTTAAACAGACTTTTCCTAAAAAATAATTCACAGACATAAATATAAGACATAAAGCTGTAAGAGTCTTAGAAGAAAACATAGGTGTATATCTTCATGACCTTATATTAGACAATAGTTTTTAAAATGTCACCAGAAGCAAAAGAATGCAAGAGAAAAATACAAATAAATTAGATTTAATAAAAACTTTAAATTTTTATGCTTTAAAAACACAATTATAAATTGAGAAGATAATCCACAGACTGGGAAAAAAAGTGTGCAAATCATATATCTGATCAGAGACTTACATCAAGAATGTATAAAGGATTTATACAACAGTAAAAACACACAACCAATTTTAAAATGGGCAAAAGATTCGAATAAATCTCAAAGAATGTATACAAATGGCCAATAAACACATGAAAGATATTCACCATTATTCCTTAGGGAAATGCTAATCAAAACACAATGAGATACAACTTCTCACCATGGATGTTTATAGAGTAAAAAATATAATATTGTATAAAGATGGACAATAAAAAGTATTGATGAAGATGTGAGTAAACTAAAACACTGCTGGGGAGAATGTATAGTGGTGCAGTCACTGTGGAAACAAATTTGGCAGCTCATCAGGAATTTAAACATAGTTACTATGTGACCCAGCAATTCTTCTGAGTGTACATGCAAAATAATTGAAAACATATGCCCACACAAAATCCTGTGCAAAAATGTTCATAGTAGCATTATTCATAATAACCCCAAATGCAAACAACCCAAAAGTCCATCCAATGATGAATGAATTTTTAAAAATGTGGTATGTCCATACAATGAAATATCATTTGATCATAAAAAGAAATGAAGTACTTAAAGATGTAACAGCCTGGATGAGCCTTGAACACATTATGTTAAGTGAAAGAAGCCAGGCAAAAGAATAAATATTGTATGATTCCACTTATATGAAATGCCCAATAGGTAAATCTATAGAAATAGAAAGCAGTTTAATGGTTGCCAGAGGAAAGAGAGAATAGGGTATAGGGAGTAACTCAGTGGGGACAGAGTTTACTTCCGGTGGGTGATGAAAATGTTCTGAAATTAGACAATGGTGATAGTTCTCAAACTCTGTACTTATTTTGTATATGAAATTTGTATGTGACTTTAGAAATAGTCCATGTAACAAATTGCTTTGAGTGAATAAATCATCAGTTTAAAAAAGACAGATAATAACCAGCATTGGAAAAGAGGTGGTGAAATCGTTGTTCTTACAGGTTGCTTTTTGGAGTCATGAAGAGTATTTTTCCACATGTATCAATAACAATAAAAATATTATGTCCTCTCACATAGTACTTGTATATGATAGTCTACGTAAATGATCAAATGGCTAGACCCCCTCATGCCACATTTTGTCCAAGTGTGTACATTGAGAAACTGAAAATAATATATATGGTTTTTTAAAAGGAAAATTGACAACATAATTTTGTGTATGTTCCTAAGGTAGAAACTCTATGTGATCTTTAAAATCAAATTGTTGAAGAATATTTAATGACTTGGTATAGTGCTTGTGATATAAAACTATTAAGTGACAAGAAAGCAGCATGCAGAAGTTTCTGATTCTTATGTGTAAGAGAGATACAGAGATATGAGGTATGAAAAGAGAAAGGAAAGTGAAAGCAATCCAAAGTATCTAACTAAAGTAGACTTTTAATCACTTTTAATCAGAGATGATTAATGTCTGTTAATATGGGCTTCCCTGATAGCTCAGTTGGTAAAGGATCCACCTGCAATGCAGGAGACCCCGGTTCGATTTCTGGGTTGGGAAGATCCCCTGGAGAAGGGTTAGGCTACCCACTCCGGAATACTTGGGCTTCCCTTGTAGCTCAGCTGGTAAAGGATCCACCTGCAATGCAGGAGACTGGATTTGATCCCTGGGTTGGGAAGATCACCTGAAGAAGGGGAAGGCTACCCACTCCAGGATTCTGGCCTAGAGAGGTCCATGGACAGTCCATGGGGTTGCAAAGAGTCAGACATGACTGAGCAACTTTCTCTTCACTTAATGTGCTAAACTGAAAAACGGGCAAAATAAAGAAAGTGCTCTAGGCATAGCCTAGAGAGCACAATAAAGAAGAACTGTTAGGGGCTGTGTTTTATACTTAGTATTCTGCTTACGGTGCCTTTCATTGGATTTCTTTCCCCAACTTCATTTAATTTAGTTCAATTAAACAAATATTCACTAAGAACTTCTTAAATGGAAGACCTTGCTCTGGGTACAATAGCAAACATAAAGATGAATATGTAGGTCAGTAACAGAAGCACTGACCCCTGGGTCCAAGCAGAGTAAGAAGACAGATAAGAGAATAAGACAGGGGATAAAGAAAACTTAAGGGTGAAGATGAAATAGAAGTGCAGGTGCGATTGTGAGAGAAAGAGAAAAAAGGAAAGAAGGTTGTTGCTTCAGTCCTTTGGGACATTTGTCAGGGTTGATGAGACTGTCGTGATAGCCTGCCTGCTTCCAAAATAGAGAATAGTTGATAGAACGGAGAGGGTGAAGGTGCTTTTTAGAACATTGCACTGAGATGCTGAAGTCGTGGGGATGGAAACAGATGAACTAGGAGAGAAGGCTGTACACTTGCTGTTGAAATCTAAGCCCTTGGTGTGGAGTAGGTATTTAATAAATACCTGTTGAAAGAATGAATGAACTGCAAGTATAGAAAAAGGTACGTAATATTGGGGAAAAATTAAAAAACAATCACACAGACTTTCAAGAGGGAGGTTTGCTGAGGGACAGTGAGAGTCCAATGGGCTGCGAGTTGAGTGCATCGTAATTCCTGGGTGCCTGAAGAAAGAGGAGAAACAGCTTTTCCCTCCAAAGAGGCTTTTCCAGGGACAGTCAGAGGTTGATTAAGGTGAGGAAGTTGGAAAGAACCTTATAGGGAAAAGTAAAGCTGGAAAGCTGTCATGTGGATTCCAGGAAGGACCTTACTCCAGGGTGATCTAGAGTAAAGATGGAGGTGAATAACTGTGTGGGGTGGGGATAGGATGGGCAGAGATGAAGGGAAGGAACTGGGGAAACTAGCATAAAAGAT
This sequence comes from Neotragus pygmaeus, assembly GCA_006410875.1. Lineage (NCBI taxonomy): Eukaryota > Metazoa > Chordata > Mammalia > Artiodactyla > Bovidae > Neotragus > Neotragus pygmaeus. Next base: position 2,068,990 of record SJYV01018828.1, on the reverse strand, counting down.
ACAGGAAGTTGGAAGCTAAGTCTGAAAGTAGTTCGGTTCAGTTCAGTTTAGTCACCCAGTCATGTCCGACTCTTTGCGACCCCATGAATGGCAGCATGCCAGGCCTCTCTGTCCATCACCAACTTCCAGAGTTCACTCAAACTCACTTCCATAGAGTCGATGATGCCATCCAGCCATCTCATTCTCTGTTGTCTCCTTCTCCTCCTGCCCCCAATCCCTCCCAGCATCAGAGTCTTTTCCAATGAGTCAACTCTTTGCATGAGGTGGCCGAAGTATTGGAGTTTCAAAGAACACCCAGAACTGATCTCCCTTAGAGTGGACTGGTTGGATCTCCTTGCAGTCCAAGGGACTCTCAAGAGTCTTCTCCAACACCACAGTTCAAATGCATCAATTCTTTGACACTCAGCTTTTTTCATAGTGCAACTTTCACATCCATACATGACCACTGAAAGTAGAAAGTGTCAAATAAGAAGAACTAAAACCAGTCCTCACGTCTCTTCATCTATCTCCCAAGTGTTTGCTTGATTGAATAAGGCCTTGTAGCATCTCCACTGGGAATGGAATGGGATGACCAAACATAATGCCTTTTTTTCCCTAAGAAGCTGGGCTTGTGCTTCACAGCAACAACTGATATAAACATATAGTTTATCTCTTGACCCCTTTTACTCATCCTGCCAACACCCTAATGCCCTCTGCTTTGGCAACCACCAATCTGGTGTCTCTAATCTATGAGTCCTGCTTTGGTTTTTAGATTCCACATATCAGTGATATCATATGGTATTTGTCTTTCTCTGTCTAACTTATTTCACTTAGCATAATACCCTCAAGGGCCATCCTTGTTGTTGTCAACGGCAAGATTTTATTCCTTTTTTATGTCTAAATAGAATTGCACTGTGTGTGTATGTGTGTGTGCATGTGTTTGTGTATCCCACTTTATTTATCCATTCATCCATTGATGGACACAAGTTGTTTCCACATGGTGACTATAGTCAATAAACTTGTATTGCTTATTTGAAAATTGCTAAGAGAGTATATCTTAAAAATTCTCATAATGAGAAGAAAGATTTTGTAACTTTGTATGGTGACATATGGTAATTAGACTTATAGTGGTGATCATTTTGTAGTGTATACAAATATTGAATCAGACTATGTTGCATATATGAATCTAAAATAATGCTAAATGTTAATTATACCTTAATTTTTAAAAAGCATAGCTTATATTTACAAAGCATTTACTCAGTGTTGGACATTGTTCTTTTGTTTTTCAGAAACTGTTCTAACAGTTACATATATTAATGTGTTTAATCCTCTCAGTAACTCTACTAAGGTAGATACTATTGACAGACTCATTTGATAGATAAGATTACACAGATATGTTAAGCAACTTGCCTAAGATTCTACAGCTTGCAAATGGAGGAACTGAGAATCTAACTCAGCCGCTCTTGATACCAGAATCTATGCTCTCATTTCTCTGCTGTTCAGTATCTCTAAGATTATATAGACATGATTATTATCCTGTGACAGTCTCATATATCAACAAATCAGTGGGCTCTAAAGATATTACTAAGTAGTTGCAGTGATATTCCTGAGGCTACTCTGTGGCTTATTTATTCATCATAGAAAAATTTGAACTGATCTACCTAGTAAATATTTTTCCCAATGTTAGTTTAGAATCAGAAAATTAGAGGGTAATGGATGAAGGTTGGAGGCAAGCACTATTGCTATAGTGAAAAATGATGATTAAAGGCAAAAATAGAAGACATGAAAAATGAAGAAGTAAAAATCCAAACACTTGAAAAAGTGATTATTCTGGATAAATCACATGAAAAGAAAAGTGAGGCCCTGATGATGGGTTGGGAGGAGACAAAGAACATAGCTTGGCATTCTCTAAGAAATCAATAAGCATCTATGGTTGGGTATGCACTGACAGAGGCCCAACGAAAGAGCTTGGAACAGGATGAATCAGAACAAGGAGGCAAAAGGAATTCTTAAAAATGGATGTGTCTAACCCACAACTCTGGTTGATGTGTTTTCTATAAAGTTAAGCTCTTCTATGGACTCAAACCTTCAGTGAAGTCTGCTGCTGCTAAGTCACTTCAGTCGTGTCTGACTCTGTGTGACCCCATAGACGCAGCCCACCAGGCTCCCCCGTCCCTGGGATTCTCCAGGCAAGAACACTGGAGTGGGTTGCCATTTCCTTCTCCAATGCATGAAAGGGAAAAGTGAAAATGAAGTCACTTAGTCGTGTCCAACTCTTAGCGACCCCATGGACTGCAGCCTACCAGGCTTCTCCATCCATGGGATTTTCCAGGCAAGAGTACTGGAGTGGGATGCCATCGCCTTCTCCGTCAATGAAGTCTAATAAATATAAAATACACAAGAGACTGTGTGATTATGTTTTTAGGGGAATGAAAAAGGCTGAGACTAGTCTGGATGACATGGAGAACATTCAAGGGATGATAAACCCAATGAGATAAAAAATTCAGGGGAAGCAGAAGGTTGGCACCAAGAATATGTGAACGTGAGAATTTGTAGACTCTGTAATTTCACAGAAATCTTAGCTAGGGCATTTTTTTCCCCATAGAACACGGGATACACGGCTTAAGTTAGTTTTCCAGAGATCTGAAAGGCCAAGGAGATCTTAATTCCATCTGACTTGTCCTCCTTGGTCTTCATTAGATTAGTTTTGACTGTTATCATCAGTGCTGGTGAGCAGAAGGGCATGAATGATGTGCGTGGTCGTATGGTAAGTCACTTCAGTTGTGCCTGCCTCTTTGCACCCCTATGGACTGTAGGTTGCTAGGCTCCTCCGTCCATGAGATTCTCTAGGCAAGAATACTGGAGTGGGTTGCCATTTCCTCCTCTAGGGGGATCTTCCTGACCCAGGGATCGAATGAGTGTCTCCTGCTTTGCAGGAGGATTCTTTACTGCTGAGCCACCAGATAAGTCCTGCCATGAGTGGTAGGGAGGGTATATAAGATTAAGTAGGAGTAGTAATCACAGGCCACATTCTGTAAGATCTTGTTGTCTATCATAAAAGGTATGAGATTGGTACTCAGACACTCAGTCATGTCTGACTCTTTGTGACCACATGGTAACCCACCAAATCCCTCTCTGTAAGGGATTCTCCTGGCAAGAATATTGATGTGGGTTGTCATTTTCTTCTACAGGAGATCTTCCTGACTCAGGGATCCAACCTGTGTCTCTTACATCTCCTGCATTGGCAGGCGGATTCTTTACCACCACTGATTCCTGAGAAGCCGAGGAGATTTGTTTTTTCCCTAAGTACAAGGGGAAGCTGTTGGAGGCCTTTTGGCAGTGGAGAGACACGACTTGTGTTATTTTTAAGAGGATCACTCAAGCTACCTTGTGGATGTGTTCAGAGGTGGAATCAGGAAGACTATTAATAGGAAGCTATTAACATCAACCAAATGAGAGAAGGTGGGGGACTTGGAGTAAGGTGCTAGAAGAGAGGGTGGTCTGGGATTCAGGATATATTTTGGATTTAGATTCAATAGGATCCACTGATGGACTAGAATTGTAATTAAGAGAAAGAGAGATGATGTCTAGATTTTTGACTTCAGCAAATGGGTGCATAGAGGCTGCATTTGCTATGAATGGAAAACCAGGAGAAGAGAGTTGGTTAAGAGAAGTGTATTTTATTCACTGTAAGATGGAAGGCTACTTTTCAAATCTAAGTGTGAGCCAAGAACTTGGGAGTGGAATGAAAACCAAAAGAACAATAAAAGAAAGGATTAGAGAGACTTCTTCAAAAGAAGGCATGGAAAAGACTAGAGGGTTAGGAATCTGAAGACCAGGCAGGGGAGGGGAGGGAGTCATACTCAACAAATCGTGATGACTACATGAGCCACTCTTTTGCCTGAATGAGGATTTTGGCTTAGAGATGTGAAAGGATTTATCTAAGGTCATCTAGCCAGGGGCAGACTTGACATTGAAACCCACATGTCCTGACTCCTGTGGTTAGACAGTGGGAGTTGATGTCTACTGAAGACCCATTGGTATTGGTGTTGGGTACTGGACTTCATAGGATTTTCTTTTTCTGTAATTTTTTTCATTTTTATTAGAGTATATTTGCTTTACAATGTTGTGTTATCTTCTACTATATAGCAAAGTGAATCAGCTATACATATATCCCCTCTTTTTTGGATTTCCTCCCTATTTGGGTCACCACAGAGCAATGAGTAATTTCTTGTGTTATACAATAGGTTCTGATTAATTACCTATATTGAATCAATAGTGTACATATGTGAATCCCAATCTCCCAATTCATTCCACACAGTCTCCTTTCTCCCTTGGTATCTACTCATTTGTTCTCTATATCTGTGTCTCTATTTCTGTCCTGTAAATAAGGTCATCTATACCAATTTTTTCAGATTCCACATACACATGTTAATATATGACATTTGTTTTACTCTTTCTAACTTAACTTCACTCTGTATGACAGTCTCATAGGGTTTTTTTAATTCAATACTGTTAACAACCTTAGATCCTTAGAGTGTTATCATCTATCTCACTTTTTAGGTAAGGAAATGAGTCTTAGAGAGATAGGTAACTTGTTCCTTATGCAAACACATGTATTAAGGGAAATTTCCATAAGAATGGTCAAATAATTTCAGGCCTTAAAGATGCCCAGCTCCCTCACATTACAAATCAGGAATCTAGTCCCTGGGAAGGTAAAGTAACTTGCCTATATTCCTCAATGGCAGAGCTAGGATTTGAACCTAGCATAACTCTTTGCTCAGTCTTGAAATCATAGGATTTCTAAATACAATTTTTTCCAGATATTTGCTTAAAGTGTCATGTTGGAGAGAATTGAACATATTATTAAAATCAATATAGACTTCATTTTCTAATTTCCACCAGTTCACTGTATAGGAGGAGGAGACTTCAATAGTTTTTATAATATCAGAGTGCTTACTCCCTAATACTCTGTCCTAGTCTCTGTGTTGAAAAATTGATTTTGTGATGATTCTTTATTAATCAGGTCAATAAATTAAACTTACAGGTCTATTATTCTAGGTCATTCTTGTTCCTCTACAAAGAGCTTTAGCCATTGCCCCTTTCCACGTATTACTCGAAAGCTTCCATTCACCTGTTCCCAATCTAACATCTGAAGCGCTGGGCTGAGCACTGGTGACCTCCCTTCCACAGCCCCATTCACTATTATTGCCTTTGTTGTTTCCAAAGCCTGTGCTATGATGACTACTTCCTTTTAGTCTATGGAAGGAGATGCTGCTTCCGATCTCTGACTGACAAAAGAGGATATTTGAGAATTCTAAAAATATTTAACCTTGGGCTACATTCCTAGTTTGGGGAACTATATAAATATGCCAGAAAATCATATTCTTCCAATGATTTCCAAATTTACTCCAGAGTTATCTAAGATAAAAATGAATTTTCAAGACCACTCACATCCAAGATGAAATATTATTATTTAGAATATGTGTTTGGTTCTTTAACGTAATATATTGGGGGTGATTTGAGTACAAATCCTGCTACTGTAGTTTCCTATTTAAACTAAGCATATTAGCTCCTCTTTTCAAACATACCACTCAATTTCAGCCCTGCTCTGATCATAAGAAATGGGGAAAAGAGGTATCTGCTTTTTAAAATATGTTGGCCACTTGGCAGGCTGTTTCCAAATACTGTTACTCTACCTTTGAGCTGCTATCAGCACCAGTGATTAATTAATGGATTATTTACTAAACTTAGTTTCCTTTCTTCTCTCCTTCTGTAAAAGATGTAGGAGACAATTCAAGAACAGCCAGACATGTGTATGCTATTTGAAATCCATGATTAAAAAGCTTAAAAATTCAAACCAGCATAAAAAACTGTTTTATTTTAATACTCTGGAAGGTTTCAGTGAACTCCATTATTTTCACTCACTATTTGCTTGAATAATTTAGGCAAGAAAGCTAAATTATACATAAAGTGTACAGTTAGAAGAAAAAGTTCATGCACAGCCCTAGGCTATAGCCTCCCCTAATGATGTCTGAAGTCAGTGAAAAGAACTCGTTAGACTGAGAGTAATTTCTCAGGGTTTAATTTTTTTTTCTTAAAGCAATAATGCTCTTATAAAAATCTGACAAATAATAACACTAAAAGAAAAGCCACAAAAGAGAATTCCCAGTTAAGGGCTTAGCCCCTATACATTTTCGCTTGGTTTCATGTAAAAGTTGGCTTTCCACATGCCACAATCGATACTTGTTGGCAGCCTTGAGTGATTTGATCCAACAAAGAAAATACATGTCTTGATTCAATAGTGTTGCTATTTGGCCTCATCAGAATTCTGAAGTTACAGAGTTAAAAGGAGATGCTTCAGGCTGAGAGATAAACTTGAAATCTTCTATAAAAAGGGGATCAGCACCCACTCACTGTACCATCATTTGAGAAAGCAGTTGCCACTTGCTCAGTTATTGTACTTGAGGAGCAATCATATCATTAAATATTTACAGATTCACTAAAATGTTCACATCTCCTTTAAGTGTAACAACAGAGAATCTGACGGCTGTAAGATGACAAGAATATCAAAATGATACTGTAGTCACCTTTGATTTCTGAGTTGCTTTTGTTCTTTCTTTAAAGTTACACAGTTGTAGAATTTGAAGGATCCAATTCAACCACTTCATTTTACAGATGAGGAACCTGAGATCCAGAGAGTGGAAGTGATGAGCTCAAAGCTATACACCTAAGGCATTTGTTCATTCATCCCCAAATGTTGATTCAACCTGGAGACAGAGAAAGGAATTCCAAGCAGAGAGACTGGCCATATGTAAAAGTATAAAGACGGGAACCAGCATGATGCGTTGGGGAACAAGAGGTGCCCATGATTGTCTGGGCACCTTTTCCCCCACCACCCTCTACATCCTGGCTGTATAAGCTGGCAGGAAAGGACACAGAGAGTCTGGAACCCAACTGCCTAAGAGTCACCCTGACTGGGACTTGTAGTAGCTGTAAGACCACAGGCAAGTTACTTTACTCTATCTGATTTATTTTCTCCAACAGTAATGTGGAGAAACCTACCTCTTAGGCTTGTTTTGAATGGATAGTAAAGCATATAAAACATTTACAGACAATATCTAGTTCTTAAGAGTTCTATAAATATTAGTTATGATCATTAATATTAATAGCATATAAACTCTTCCATATGATTGTTGCCACCTTGTCATAGCTGACCAGATAAGCAGCAGTAGGCAGTTGATCCAGGTGAAGCATCAGTCAAGAAGCCAATGTATTATTACTCACGTGACTTGCTTTTGAAGAGATAAATTAGGCCATCCAAGTAGGGCTACCATGGAATTATGAAGTCCATAATCTTTAGCAACTAAAGACCTGGGCTAGTTATCCAAGATGCTGAGAGAAAAGATGGGTGAGAAAACTCAGGGCCAGTGCAAGTGTGATAATCCCGACTGAAAAAATAAAGTTACAAAGTTTTGAGGAAGCCAATTGTTTGGAGAGGAGGGTGGGGATGTGCACAAACACACATGTGCCCAAACATACACACACACACACACACACACACACACACACATACTTTACATGTCTAATCCAACGCCACTAGTAAACAATGTTTATAAGACCGTCATTTCTTAGAGGTAAGTGGAGTGAATCTCAGGTCCTTGTAATCAGAAGATACTACCAAATGCTTACAGATAGTTCCTCCAAGAAGACACCCATTACTGGAATATAAATAGAGGCCAGTGAAAGGCCAGTAAAATGAGTTTAAACTATCTTTTGAAAGCCTCTAGAAGCTTTTGAAGGATTAAAGAGGGTGAGTCATATATGATCAGATTTGTCATCAGCTCTGTGAGGTCATACATTCAACAGTGCACAAGGCAAATTCAAGGGACAAAAAAAGACTAGAGAGGGGAGACTGGTTAAAAGACTTTGGGTATAATCTAGAGGGAGGTGGGGGGGTGGTTTCAGGATGGGGAACACAGGTACACCCATGGCTACTTCATGTCAATGTATGGCAAAACCCACTACAATATGGTAATTAGCCTCCAATTGAAATAAATAAATTAATCCAAAAAAAAGGCTTTGGCTATAATCCAGGTCAGAACTGATCAGGACCTGAGCTAGGGGAATAGTGGTAGACGTGGAAAGAAAATACAGATAAGGAAGGTATAAAGAACCTGATGACTTGTTGTGGGGCACAGAGAAGCTCCTGGAGTATAGGAAACATCTCTCACTTGAGCATATGGATAGATAAACTTGGAAACATAGTTGGGGGAGTAGAAATTGAGAGCTATGCCTTTACTTCTGTTGAGATTGAAGGTTCTGTCGAAAATTCAAGTGAAGATGTTTCATTGCATTTGGATATATAGTTATGGAGCTCAGCAAAGAATCTGGGATGACAGATTTAGGAGTCTACAGGAGGTAAATGTAGATAATGAGAAGAGATACATAGGCTGGGGAACACAAGCCTATGTAAGACGTGAGTGAGCAGAGAGGCCTGTGCAAGGGTCCAAGAAAGGATGGATGAAGAGATGGGAGAAGCCCAGGAGAAAGTGACAGAGGGAGACTTAGGAACCAAGAGGGGAGGAAATGTCAAGGTGAAGAAAGTGATCGCTGATGTCAAGTGCAGGAACAAGTTCTTGTAAGCTAAGGGCACAAAATGATGCATTGAATGTAACAGCATGGAAGTTACCTGAGACCAAAGCTAAAGGAGTGAGGGAGTGAGAGAAAATTAAAGATGACAATGGGTGGAGGGATGAAAGGGAGGGAAGCTAAAAGAGGAAAGCAAGTATACTCCAACAGTAAAAGAGAGGTCAAAAGAATGTGGGATCAAATCAGGATTGTTTGTTTAATACAGAATAGACTTGACATGTTGACGAACTGAGTCAGAAACAAGAAGATAGAGGATAAAAGAAGCCTGATAGAACAATGTGTCTCCTGAAAATGTAGGAGACCTCAAGATCAAGGGCACAAGTGGAGGGATTAGTCTTGGACTGAGTGAAGGGCAATGCTTCCATGGAAACAGGAGGGAAGGAAGAAAGAAAAGTTGGAGACCAATGAAGTTAAGTTTGTAGAGCATGTGTGTGTGTGTGTGTGTGATCACACCATGAGAGGTTTGGGATGTTAGTTCCCCAGCCAGGGATTGAACTCATGCCCTCTGCAGCAGAAGCACAGAGTCTTAACCACTGGACCACCATGGAAGACCCAAGTTTGTAGTTTTTAATTCAGCAAGTTGAAGGAACTTTGTAATTGAGGAAGGAAAACAAGGGGGAAAACTATGATGCAAGGAGTTTGAAGAGAAGAGGGAAGGTTAGAACAAACCACCCATTACAAGCATCAGGAGAGAGGCTGAAGAGGAACTCATTGAACTGTAGAGCTATTTTAGAGCCCAGATGACTTTGAAGACCACTATGTATGAGACACCAGTCTATGCTTTGATCTGATTTCTCCAACAGTAGATCATGTCCCTGACATAGGACAAGATAAATCAAAATACAGGAGGATGCTGGACAGATTTCATGGTAAATCAAGAAGACAAGGAATCCAGAGTGATGGTAAAGGATAGATAGGCTGATTTAGGCTTCCAAGGGACAGAAATGATTTAGAAGGGAGGTGTCAGCTTGGGAGGAAGAGAGGAAGGTTTGAATTAGAAGCTTTGGGTGGTAAAAAACAGAGAATCATGATAAAAGTGATAGCAAATGGGACAAGACTTTGTTATCAGTGTGTAGACACCAGAGTTGAAGACTTCAGAAATAAAGCAGTTAATTGTTGCCCGAACCAAGGCCAAAGGCAGGTCCCTTAATTTAGCCATAGATTTTCTTTTCCTGGAAAGAATCTGACTTCTCTGAAGAGTCCTAGAGCCATAATGAGAAGGCCAAACTTGTTAAAGCCTGGCAAGAACATTTGCCAAGGTAATTTATCCTCTTTTGTCATTGGAGTTCCAACTGAGGCTGGAAAAGATTGAGAAAGTTTAATCACACTGTTCTTCAGAGTCCATTGCAAGACATTAATAACTTGCTGTGATATTAGCAGTTTTACATCTTACACTGGCATCATTTTGTCACATTAGTTTAATATTGCCATCATGTAGCTTAGTATTAATGTGATACAAAAGTAAAATTACATGTGCACTTTTCATATTGTTATATTGAAATCTAGTACATATATGACACTAATACTATTCAAATTCCATAAAATATACAGTTCTTAATACAAAGACATTTTAATGTTATGTTAGAATAAGAATGCAGATCTTTACAATTTCAGAACTGTGCAGCAGAGGAGGAAGAACGGGGCTTAATATTTGTGAGCCCCAGTGAGGTGGGGGAAACAATCCAAGGATTGTTCCCAAGGGGCGCAACCCCAGCCTTGCCTTCCCTGGCCAGGGAAGTGCTCAAGGCCCATTTGCATTAAAACAAGAGTCAGAAAACTTTTTCTTAGAAGGAGTCAGCAACTAAGTATTTTTAGCTTCATGAACAGTATATATGATGTCAGCTACCATGGTTCACCATGGTGGTGCAAAAGCAACCCTTAGCAAGAGGTAAATGACTTATTTGAGAAATTTTTATTTATAGACAATGAAATGTGAATTTCATATACTGTTCATGTGTCAGAATAATATTCTTCTGATTTTCTTTTCAATTGTTTCAAAATACAAAACCACTCTTAGCTTGGGGGTCATATAAACACAGAAGGAGAATTACATGTGACCCTCAGGCCATAGTCAGCTGATCTCTGTGTTGTTGTTCAGAGGCTAAGTTGTGTTCGACTCTTTGTGACCCCATGGACTGCAGCAGGCCAGGCTTTGCTGTCTTTCACTGTCTCTCCGAGTTTGCTCAAACTCATGTCCACCGAGTAGGTGAAGCCATTCAACCATCTCATCCTTTGTCGCCTCTTCTCCTCTTGCCCTCAATCTTTCCCAGCATCAGGGTCTTTTCCAACGAGTCAGCTCTTCGCACCAGGTGACCAAAGTATTGGAGCTTCAGCTTCAGCATCAGTCCTTTCAGTGAGTATAAAGGGTTGATTGCCTTTAGGAAAGACTGGTTGGATCTCCTTGCATTCCAAGGGACTCTCAAAAATCTTCTCCAGCACAATTCAAGAGCATCAATTCTTTGGTACTTAGCCTTCTTTATAGTCCAACACTGACATCCATACTTGACCCCTGGAAAAACCACAGCTTTGAGTATATGGACTTCTGTTGGCAGAGTGATGTCTCTGCTTTTTAGAACAATGTCTAGGTTTATCATAGCTTTTCCTCCAACAAACAAGTGTCTTTTAATTTCATGGCTGACCCCTGTGTTAGAAGATGATGGGACATCAATCCAGGGTTCCCTGGTAAGCATGCTTGGAACCAGTCTTTCTTGAAGAACTTATATATGCAAGTGCAAAAATTCCTAGAAGATGTTGAAAGGGGGCAGACATATCTTTTTCTTTGCATGTTTTCCACTTCCTCTCTTCTCACTCTAGAGAGCTGGTACCGATGCTCATAATAGCATGTGCCTGGCCAGAGCACTAAAGGAGGCATGCCATGACCTTGTTTGTCAAAAATGAAAGGATCTGATTCTTCAGTTTAAACCAAGCCTTCAGATACCCTTCCCTTTCTATTTAGCAGTAAAATATTTTCCAAGCAGAAGGCCAAAATTATGCTAAGAAATGCAATACATTGTTTTCCAGCTAATATATATGTATAGGAGATAATAAGGTGCTTAGTATCCATCTGTTTCTTCTGCCTTTCTTTTTTTATGTTTTCTCTCACCGTTTAAATTGCTGTTTAAAATTTAGATGCTGTCTTTCAAATAATAACAAAACAATATCAAGTAATGCATATACATATAAAAATTTTTTAATTTTATTTAGTTTCGTTAGATGTCATGTCAGGTGACACATTTCAAATCAAATCTGGGAACATGGGAATCCATTTTCAAGTAACATTATAAAACTTATCTGTGTTCTATGGGAGAACTAAATGCTTCCCTTACCTTCTAATTCTTTGACTTTGATCCAATAGAGTTTGACAGAGATAATCCTAATAGATTTTTGAACGACCAAAAGGACCTAAAAACAGCTCAGACACATTTCAGAAGGAAACCTGGATTTCGACTATCTGGAGCATTTCATCAATGGAGGAAAAAATAAGAGAAACCAGGGTTCATGGATGGCGAGGGGCCATGTAAAGAAGATGAGGAGACGAGGGAGGGAGGAGAAATTCATGGGGTTCAGCTTATCCTCCTGCGTCTCTTTTTCTTCATTTTCTTTCTCTAGTCCAGTCATCATAGACCTGGCCCTGTGCTCCTATCACAGGGTGATATGAGGTGAGGAAGTAGGAGGGGTGCCTGGAGCACCATGGTAGGACAGGGGCTAAGCAACTGCGGGAGCCAACCATAGGAGCAACATGATGAGAGACTGATGATCTACCTCCAGAGATGGATGTCTTTATTGCTTAGATGTCAACCCAGAGATAAGGATTTATCATCTCACAACCCCTGGACATGCAGTCGGGAGAAAGAGTAAGATCTCTATCCAGAGAATGGAGTTAAGCATTGGTTTCTGATTGTTTCAGAGGAGAGTGGATGGAATGCTGCTAACATTCTGTATATCCACAGAATACTGAATCCTTGTTTAATCTGGGGAGAAGATCTGGTATTGGGTTTCAGTAAATGTAAAGTAGACTTGGCAGTATATCTTGCTGCCCCACGCTGTCCTGGAGAGATGAGCATGGGGACCATTCTCTACGGAACCAGTTGAGTTTGGTCCAGATTCTTGTTGAAGGTGGCCAAGCTTAAGAGAGGCGTTTTCCCCATTACAAAGAATCCACTCATCCTTTGAAAACATACATCTAAAAGAATAGGCTGAACATAAGATAGTGTCTGCCTGAGACAATCCCAGATATTAACATTCTGACTAGTTATTAATGATGCCCCTTCCTTTTAACTGGGCTTTCATGGTGGTTTGAATGGTAAAGAATCTGCCTGCAATGCAAGACACCCAGGTTCTATCCCTGAGTCAGGAAGATCCTCTTGAGGAGGGCACAGCAACCTACTCCAGTATTCTTGCCAGGAGAATTCCATGGACAGAGGAGGTGGACTAAAGTCCATAGTATCACAAAGAGTTAGCCATGATTGAAGCAACTTAGCATGCATGTATGATTGGGAAATGGTGGTGGCTGAAGTTGGGGGACAGAGGTAGGCATAAGGGAATACATTTCTTGTATTTTCCACCTTTGAATGTGGTTAGGAAATTTCATAAGTCATTGAAAAAATAAAATGCATTTTTCCTGGGTCTCACCCCAGATCTACTGAATCAGGATCTCTGGGTAAGAGGATCAGATACAGATGTTGGATTGAAGTGGCGTGGGAAACAGGCAGGAAGCAGGGGCCTGATTTTAAAAGCCAAAGCAGTGGAGGGTTGAATCTCAGCAGTGGCACTGGGGAGGGAAGGGTGGGTGTGAAATGTATCTTGTAGTTTTCTAGACAAGACCTAGTTTCTGATTAGAGGGAGAAAGTGAAGTCAAAGGTGACTTTTAAGAGACTGAATGGTGTCATTACTGAAACAGACAATGGAGAAAGAGCAGATATGAACAATGAAACCTAAGGATTCATATAGAGTATTCCAAGTATTAAAACTATTTGAGTGTCTTCTGTTAATACCATTTCAGTATTTTTGCCACATTTCTTATTCCTTAAAATCACTTAAAGACTTGAGTTCTATGCAAATAATCTAGTTTCTCTGCTCCATTCTTCAGGAACATGTCTTTAATTGGGATTTCCAGCAAGGCTGCCATTGAATTAATCTAATCTGATTAACTATTTTCAAAAGCACATACCCTCCACCTTCCTGTGTCCAGGGGCCTTTTCTGTTTTTCCTCTCTGCCTTTCTCTGCTGTCCTACAGGTCCTGTCTTTAGAATATAGGAAGCAGCTTGGGGATTTTTGGTACACAAAGTACAGTGTCCTCGATTCCCTTTAATCCTCCGGAAAGTGTGGAGATATGTGTAAACACACCCAGAAGCTCTGAGACCCCAAGATCAGCCACATCAGTGCTCCTGGCATTTTTGTCTTTTTTCCAGTCATTTCCTATTTTCAGTTGTAAGAACCTGAGGCTGAGACATGACATCTTTTAGGAAATCCAGTTAAACCCCACGCTTTCAAATAACTAGGTTTTGATTTGCCCAAGGGACGTGGGGAAGTGGCCTGCAAGCTGCTTCTTTGGGAACCTCTCTGGAGGCCTGGTCTTTCCTGTAATCTCCAAGGGCTCTTTGCAGAAAGTCATATTTCTTCCAAGTCTTTCTTTTCATCCCTGCCTGAACCTGCCTTCATCTTCCTAATGGCTAATTAAAAAATTACAACCAAGAGCATTAAATAGTAAACCCCTTCCCTGCTGTTCTCTGTTTAATTTCTGAGGCCCCAAGCAACGTGTCTTGAAAAGAATGTCAAAGAGTCACCTTTCTGCTTGCAAACTGCATGGTAAATAGCATTCTTGTGGGAGAGAAGACTTTATTCTAATGGGTAACCCTTTGATGCAGGGTCTGCTTGGCTAATATTCACAACTTATTCCAGAAAGATTAAGTTTAGGGAGTCATACTCTCTCCAATATTATGATTTTTCCCTTGTGCATGTTAAAGAATTTGTGTCTGTGTGCTTCCTCTTCCCTTGGTGCCTTATGTTTCCATGATACACTGAAGAAACTAGGAGTTTTAAAACTCACAATTATGTTTTTCATTGAAGTTAGAAATCTGAGCTTGATGAAAGCTCATCCCAATTCATGATGGGCACACTTAAGCTGCTGCTTGATTCCATTTGCAAAGAGAGATCTTGGGAGGCAGGGTCTAAATAATAATCAACATAGTGCTCTATCTCCCTTTGTTTATACATTATCTCAGCACTTTATTGTGTATTTTAATAGGACAAGAGTTTAAAAGCCAGAATTAGACATAGTAGACTCAGTCTACTTTAGCTTGTTCTTCATCAATTGTTTTTTCTTGTGATTATACACTTTTGGCTTATCATTCCTTTGATAACAGTTTCTGCATGAAAATTGACTTTATATTTCATTTTTCCCGTCTGTTATCTTCACAGCATTCATACGCAAACACCCTTTGTGCTGAGCTGGTAATATAACTGATCAGGCGAAGCTATGCCATAAGAAATCAAAACCATAATAATGTCTTTGGATTTTGCATTTTAAATACTGCGTTCATTGTTGCACTGAGGTTTCTGATCCCTTTCCAGACATTACAGAGATTACCTTTGGTAATGCCTATTTCATTGTACTTTGATATAAAATAATGTGTGTCATAAATCATCTGAGTGACTGTCATTAAACAGAAAAGCACCTACTTAGGATATGTAACAATTTGCTTTTCTAATTTGAAGAAGATTGAGGCATTTTAATTATAGAAGGTCTTTGTATATGAGATTGGAATTCAATATAAAATTGTACTCTTTATAGGATTGTAGATTAGGAATAATAAAATCCTTATTCATTAATTTTACATTATTTTTTGCAAACGCTAAATCAAAACATTCTTGGGAGGGTTTCCTAAATAAAATCCTTCACTTTTGTTACCATTAATCTGAGAAAAGGTTGTGTTTACTTATTCAAGAAAAAGGCACAAGAGAATCAGTTTTTATCATAGGTTAATCTGCAATTGTACATTTGAGAAATTTTAAAGTTAAAAACATTGTCTAAAAAAATTAAAAATAAATAAATTAATTAAAAAATTAAGAAAAAACAAAGAAGAAGCCTCAATGTGAGGGATAGGTGAGAGGGCTATTTAAAATTATTGGTTGCTTCAGAGTTTCAAGATGGTGTCTGTTTGGAAGAGGATAGAGGTTTGGTGTCTTCTCAGTGAAGAACAATTTATAATTATTGGAGCTCCTCTTTGAAGGTGATCAGAGTTCTGCACACAGACAGTGTAGGGAGATTTAAAATTATGAGAGCTCCTCACATTGTTTAAAATATTGATCTTTTATAAAATGGATTTCCACGTTTTATTTCTTCAGTGACTAGGTAATTACAGCTGCCTAGAAACTGAGGCACCTCAACATGAAACTGGTGTTTTCTCTTTGGTTCCTTCCTATTTCTTTCCTTTTGTCTTTATTTTTTTCACCCACTTAATATATTTTCTAGTTTCCCTTGCTGCTAGGATAAACACATCATTCTTTGTTCTTGCTCATAAATCACCCTGTGAGTGAGGAGCCAGGAAGTTATTAGGGGTGAGGGGAAGGTCAGGTTGAAAATTCAGATTGATCTAACCTATTCTGGCAAAAGAGCAGTTTGCCTACCTCGAACCCAAAGCTAAGCCCTGAGGCCAGGCTGCCCCGAAGTGACATTTAGTTCTGCTTTGTGAGGGAAGAAGCTTTTGCAGCTTTGATAGTAAGTGTTACAGAGTCACAAGAACTGTCAGGTTGTCATCAGTCTTTGGTTATAATTACATTTGCCTAGATGCATCAGACACTTCTTTCTCTGCTGTGTGTCCTCTTTCTTTCCTCCTTTGTCTTTCATTTATACAGAAAGCTAGGAAGGACATTCTGAAGATTCACTGTTGAAGGCTGATCAAGTTGTTGGGGGGGGACTTTTATTTGGGAATTCCAGAAGTTTCTCTTCTTGTGTTAGAAATCAGTCTTGTGTATGCACACACACACACTCACACAGATATTAACAGGGGATGCAATGGAAGAGAATTAGTTCAAGGACCTTAGTTGAGGTTATAAATATGTTTTCCCCAGTCTTTCTCTTTAATTTCCAAGAGAAAATCGCTTCCCCAGCTCGGCCGTCTTCCCTGTTGGTTGAGTTATTTGGTAAAAAAATAAAATAAAATAAAAGGCAGAAACAGTGTTCCATGTGTTTTGCAAGAAGCTGTATCAAAGTGAAATGAACATACTATTAAATGTTTGTCAGCTTGAACTCACACCTGCCACACACAAAGGTTTTTTGGCCTTTCCTGCAATCATAACTTGAGCCTAAATCAAAAGGAACAGAGAGAGCAATCGAGCAAAGCTGTCCAGATGTTGCTCAGTCTTTGTGATTGTAAATTTCAAAATACCAGCTTTCCATCCAGATTTTAGTGCATGGGAACTATATGAAAATTCCAAGACATACTGGCTTATTGAAATGTCTGGACATTTCTATATGAATTTTGGAACAGATGTACTAAGGTAGGCAATAAAACTGTGATAATAAGGAACATTTCCACATCAACTCACTAAACTACAAATCTCTAATGAGGAACAAAACTCAGCAGCAGCAGATGATGATTGATGATTTCATTATTTCTTTAAAGTCAGTGTCAATTACTTGAATTCTTCCCTGACTATAGTTTTGGTCAAGATTTCTGAGGGTTTGAGTCTGGTATATGAAATTCAGTTTTACCTTTTTTTGAGCAATGAAAATAATATAGGACTTTGAGTTTATCTTTACAAGTTTGCTATCATTTTATCATTACACATAAGACCCAAGAGGCACAAATGAGGTGCTTACAGTCTTTTTGGATTTTGAAGTTTCAGTATGATTCTCAGTGTCTATGCTGGGAGTAACCACACTCCAAAAGGTAAGGGCTTGGTTTGAGCATGTCTCTGGGGTGACCATTGACTTTATGTTCACACCTCAGAATGAGAAAGAAAGTGTGCCATCTTGGTTGACTCTATTTGCTGCTTTCTCATTCTTAGCCTCTTCCCAGCTCAATGACTCCTCATCTGAGGATGAAGAGGACTTTCCAGGATGCAGGCTAAGAAATATGGCCCCCAGGATTGATACTAAACCATTTGTATCCCTTTTAGGGATTTACAAAGCAGTGCAATGAGAGTTTTGGAACAAATGAAGCTCCACTGAATTCTTGACCATTTCCTCTAACAAAACTGGCTGTTAATCAAGTAGCTCTTAAAGGAAGGAAAAAAGAAACAGTTAAACAAAAACAAAAATTAAATATGAATTATTTGATATTATGTGAAAGTCACTCAGTCTGACTCTTTGTGACCCCATGGACTATACAGTCCATGAAATTCTCCAGGTCAGAATACTGGTGTGGGTAGCCTTTTCCTTCTCCAGGAGATCTTCTCAACCTAGGAATCTCCTGCATTGCAGGTGGATTTTTTACCAACTGAGTTATCAGGGAAGCCCATTTGATAGTATATGGACTTTTAAAAGTTCGTTCTCAGTCTTCCCTTTATTAAACCTGTGGTACTTGGAAATTAGATTTTTTAAGAAATGATTTATTTCAGTCTCTGATGTTACCAGGAAGACTACAGGAGACTTTGGAAGCATAGGAAGCATCCTGTGGAAAAAGGAAGGAAATGGAGGCAAGTGCATGAAATATGCAAGCTCTTACCATGTAAGAATCACCTGAAGGAAAGGGCCATGGGCGCCTGACAAACCAGCACAGCATGCAACATGTTTAAAGCATAGTTATGAAGGCACTGTCCTCCTCAAACTCTGTCTCTCTCTCTCTTTTCTGGTCACATTTGGGAAATATTAAAGCTATTAAAGTCTCATTTACTCTTCTCTGGAATTTTGAAAATTATTTTTCCTGGCATTACTCAGTTTTCCCAAAGTCGATTTTGTTTGTTATTTTCTTTTACTATAACATGACCCTCACTGGTCACTTCATATATTTTTCTGCTACTTGCTTTGAGAGCATCCAGCAGTTCTAGGAAAGCAAAACAAAACAAAACAAAAAAAACAGACAAACTGCAGGAAGAGCCAGTAGAAATAAAAGGAGAAAATGTTGGTGACCTCTATTTACTAAGAAAATCGCTCCATTTTCTCTGAGTGGAGTCTCAGAAGCTGTAAGAGTCCCAGATCACTTCCTCTTTTTGTTGTTTTTTGTTTCTTTCTTTTTTGTTCTTTGGCCACCCTTCATCTATTAAAAAGCAAGAGTGGTCCAAACAGGGATGAAAAGCTGATGTGTACTTTAAATGTTTACATTTAACAAATTAATGATTGTGAAACACAGAAATCCCATGACCATATGTTTAAATTCATTTGAAGGTAAGATCAAAATTCGAAGTATAAGGCTTTCATGAATGGGAGGCATGGGACATGTGACTCTTTCTGGACCTCCTTCCCAGTGCCCAGCTCCAAGCAGGAAGGGTACCTGGCCTTGACTATGTGACCTTCATCTCATGATCCAGGTATCTCACTGAGGGACAGGCCAATGGTGGAACTCAAAAAATGTGTTTCCTTCCTTCTGCCACTTTTAAATTGTATTTATATCTGAACCTTGAAGGTCCTTGCAAACACTGGTCAGTGTGCCAGTGGGCTAGTGAGGAAAGGGGGTCATTTGCATTCACGATGGTGTGTGCGGCATGCTCATGAGGAAAATGAAAAAATGGTACAGTCATTTTGAGCTGCCTGGGGAACCACAGGCTTCATTATGCTATTCTGCTTTCTTCTCTTGTCTTGAAGTGAGAGTTCTAGCTGGGAATCCACAGCAGCATCGATGCACTTGAATCAGCTTTATCCTTTTTTAAATTAAATTTTTATTATGGAAAAATTGAAACATACACAAAAGTAAAGAGAGAATACTATAAGGAACCCCCATGTACCCATCACCAATCTTCAGTGATGATCAGCGACACACTTTAAAATACACATCTGTGGAAATAGCTACAGGGAGATGGAGGTGGGGACTTTTGCACCATGACGGTCTTTGGTCTACACCTGTGCATTCCTACAGCTAAAGCTCATACACCTGCATCCATGGAAGGCTTCATAATTCCTTTTGAATTTGGAGATCTGTACCACTGCCATAGAAAGGGAAATTTTAAGTGAACAAGGTTAGAATGACTTGCTCTTAAATTGATGCTTTCCTCGTTCTTAATTTAAGATATGCAGGTAAAGATGTTTATTAACAACTAGGGGCAAAAAGGAAAAAAACCATTGGCTGAAAAGTGAACTGTATTTTCTTCTTAGCTGCTTGCTTTGAGATAAGCCGAATTGTGTGTGTGTGTGGTCGGGGGGAGGTGTGTGTGTGTGGTGGGGGGGAGGTGTGTGTGTGTGTGTGTAGAAAGGGAAAGAAAAACCAAGATGGAGACATAGAAATACCTCAAGAAAAGCGAAATTACAGCCATTATAATCCTTAAACTAGGCTCTTGCAGAGCACACCTGGTTTTTGCAAAAGGAAGCTTTTCTGATTCTCAGCAATAATGTCAAGTCCAGGGCACAATAACAGGGCCACTGACGCATCCCATCATGTAAAGAGAAATTATACAGCTCTCTACCAAAGTTTTCCTCTGATATTATCATCTTGTGAGGATATGGTTTCTAGTTAAAAACCAGTGCCAAAGATGAAACAGAACTGACTTGGCACCAAGAATGCTTGTTTGCATGCTGTTAATAAGTTTCAAGTCTTCCTAAATAGAAAGACAGAATTGTAGGCAGCTTTGATGGCCACTGGGACTTGTGATATCCTCTTCAAGGCTCACTCTCTGTAGCTTAAGGCTCTAGCATTGGGAACATTATTTAAACACCACGTGCTTTAGCTTACCCACCTATGACAGTCTAAAAACAATTCTTGCCTTCTAGAAAATTGGATGCCAAGAATGTTGAAAGGAAAAGTAATAGGTGGCTGTGACTGTTAAGTGCTTTAGAATCCTTAAAGAAAAAACAAGATACCATCCCTAATCTCCATGGTGGCCCATCCCACTGAAGGCTCCCATCCCACTGAACGCTGGGCTGTCCTCAATGGACATGTGACCTGTGCAGACACAAGGGCTCCACACTTGCTAAATGAATTGTCCTTGCCATCTTGAAATTCTTAATTTTTGAACAGGGCCCCTGCATATTCATTTTTCACTGATTCTCACAATCCTACAGTCAGTCCTGTCTAGAGGGCCTTCTGAGACATACCACCATTCATGTGTCAGCAATGTCATCTCTCTAAGAGAGAGTTCTCACCGCTACTGCTTTCATGTCTGGGAAATAAAGTGGAATGCTAGATTTTTAGTTTTATATAACTAACATGCAGCACTGTGTAAGTCTAAGGTATACAGCATAATGATTTCATTTATATACATTATGAAATGGTTACTGCAGTAAGTTTAGTGAACATCTATCATCTCATATAGGGCTTCCCTGGTGGCTCAGATAGTAAAGAATCTGCCTGCAATGCAGGAGACCCAGGTTCAAGTCCTGGGTCGGGAAGATCCCCTGGATAAAAGAATGACAACCCACTCCAGTCATCTCATACAACTACAAAATAAAAGGAAAAAAAAAAGTTTCCTTTCTGATGAGACTTATTAGGGTTTACTTTCTTAACAGTAGTCATGTATAAGACATAGCAGTGTTAATTATATTTAACATGTTGTACATTACATCCCTAGTATTTGTTTATCTTATAACCAGAAGCTCGTGCCATCTTCATTCGGTTTCCCCTGCCCCTACTCTCCACCTCTGGAGATTAGAAATCTGATCTCTTTTTTTGAGTTTGAGTTTTTTAAAAGTATAGTTGATCTAAACAGTATGTTGTATATATGTTGTATATGTTGAGCTAACAGTATGTTAGCTCCTAGTACATAGCATAGTGATTTGATATTTCTGCATATTTCAAAATGATCACTAGATAAATATAGTTAGCATCTGTTACCACATAAAGTTATTACTAATATTGATTATATTCCCCATTTTATACATGTCATACCTATGACTATTTTATAACAGGAAGTTTGCACCTCTTAAATATCCCTCCCTTGTTTCACAAATCTCCCCACCTCTCTGTCCTCTGGCAATCACCACTTTATTCTCTGTATCTATAACTCTGTTTCTGTTTTGTTATGTTTGATCATTTGTTTTTTAGATTCCATATATAAGTAAAATCATATAGTATTTGTCTTTCTCTTTCTGACTTCTTTCACTTAAGCATAATACCCTCTAGGTTCATCCCCATTGTGGAAAACGGCAAGATTCATTCTTTTTTTAATGACTGAGTAATATTCCATTATATATAGATACCATGTCTTCTTTATCTGTGAATGCTAGTTTTTAGGAGACTTGTTACTCCCAAATTGTGTATCAAGAAAGCTATTCTGACAAGAAAACTTAGGGTTAAGAGGACCTTAGAGAATCTTGTTAAGAAATATCTACTTTGAAAAATTCAAGCAGATTGCCTATAGATCGTCATTTCTTGGTGCCACACTGATTATTTCCAGGGCTCACCTATTTCCTTCTGTTGCATCATTTCTCTGTGTCAAGTATTATTCAAATTCAACAATTTTTACAGTCTTTGAAAACCCTCCATCCTATAACATGAGTTATGAGTTTTCTGATTAGAGTTTAAACACACTTTGCTCTTAATGAGAGCAAATATTTCTTATTTTGTGATTCATCTGAAACTTGAATTTTTATTCCCGTGATTTTCAAGTGAAAAGGATTATTTGTCTCTGTTCATGTTTGCCTGCTAAATGTTTATAGTCCATTGGGTGGTAACTAAACATTTTAGATTACATGGAAGTTAAGAAATCATATGGTTTTAATCACTTTTGAAAATGACTGAGGATGGAATACTGCTTATCTTTAAGAAATTTTTATACAAAATCTGTGTTTTGTTGTTTAGTCACCAGTTGTGTCTGACTCTTTTGTGACCCCCATGGACTGCAGACTGCCAGGCTCCTCTGTCCATGGGATTCTCCAGGCAAGAATACTGGAGTGGGTTGCCATTTCCTTCTCCAGGAGATCTTCCCAACCCAGGGATTGAATCTGTGTCTCCTGCATTGGCAGGTGGATTTTTTTACCATTGAGCTGCCTGGAAAGCTCCAACAAAACTTGTATATCTCAGTATTCTAAGTAAAAGAGATCATACCCTTAAGAGAACAGCTGCCGAAGAGCCTGGGGATGTGTTAGTAAGAAAATGCAGCATACCTGGTGGGCAGTGGGAGGNTGAGTTTGAGTTTTTTAAAAGTATAGTTGATCTAAACAGTATGTTGTATATATGTTGTATATGTTGAGCTAACAGTATGTTAGCTCCTAGTACATAGCATAGTGATTTGATATTTCTGCATATTTCAAAATGATCACTAGATAAATATAGTTAGCATCTGTTACCACATAAAGTTATTACTAATATTGATTATATTCCCCATTTTATACATGTCATACCTATGACTATTTTATAACAGGAAGTTTGCACCTCTTAAATATCCCTCCCTTGTTTCACAAATCTCCCCACCTCTCTGTCCTCTGGCAATCACCACTTTATTCTCTGTATCTATAACTCTGTTTCTGTTTTGTTATGTTTGATCATTTGTTTTTTAGATTCCATATATAAGTAAAATCATATAGTATTTGTCTTTCTCTTTCTGACTTCTTTCACTTAAGCATAATACCCTCTAGGTTCATCCCCATTGTGGAAAACGGCAAGATTCATTCTTTTTTTAATGACTGAGTAATATTCCATTATATATAGATACCATGTCTTCTTTATCTGTGAATGCTAGTTTTTAGGAGACTTGTTACTCCCAAATTGTGTATCAAGAAAGCTATTCTGACAAGAAAACTTAGGGTTAAGAGGACCTTAGAGAATCTTGTTAAGAAATATCTACTTTGAAAAATTCAAGCAGATTGCCTATAGATCGTCATTTCTTGGTGCCACACTGATTATTTCCAGGGCTCACCTATTTCCTTCTGTTGCATCATTTCTCTGTGTCAAGTATTATTCAAATTCAACAATTTTTACAGTCTTTGAAAACCCTCCATCCTATAACATGAGTTATGAGTTTTCTGATTAGAGTTTAAACACACTTTGCTCTTAATGAGAGCAAATATTTCTTATTTTGTGATTCATCTGAAACTTGAATTTTTATTCCCGTGATTTTCAAGTGAAAAGGATTATTTGTCTCTGTTCATGTTTGCCTGCTAAATGTTTATAGTCCATTGGGTGGTAACTAAACATTTTAGATTACATGGAAGTTAAGAAATCATATGGTTTTAATCACTTTTGAAAATGACTGAGGATGGAATACTGCTTATCTTTAAGAAATTTTTATACAAAATCTGTGTTTTGTTGTTTAGTCACCAGTTGTGTCTGACTCTTTTGTGACCCCCATGGACTGCAGACTGCCAGGCTCCTCTGTCCATGGGATTCTCCAGGCAAGAATACTGGAGTGGGTTGCCATTTCCTTCTCCAGGAGATCTTCCCAACCCAGGGATTGAATCTGTGTCTCCTGCATTGGCAGGTGGATTTTTTTACCATTGAGCTGCCTGGAAAGCTCCAACAAAACTTGTATATCTCAGTATTCTAAGTAAAAGAGATCATACCCTTAAGAGAACAGCTGCCGAAGAGCCTGGGGATGTGTTAGTAAGAAAATGCAGCATACCTGGTGGGCAGTGGGAGGATTTCCTGGTGGATGGGGCAGAACCAGAACTCAGGTCTCCCATGGAATCCACCTCTAAATCCACATGTATTTAGCACTCAAGTCTGATAACTGTATGCCACATTTTCCCAGGCTCCAAAATGCCTGGATTTGTGAATTGTCAGAAAGTTTTGATTTATTTCTTATGTAGGAAGGAGCACCTCCAAAAGTGAGTGAAGTGAAAGTCATTCAGTTGTGTCCAACTCTTTGCGACCCCAAGGACTGTAGCTCACCAGGTTCCTCTGACCTTGGAATTCTCCAGTCAAGAATACAAAAGTAGGTAGCCATTCTTTTCTCCAGGGGATCTTCCCAGCCCAGGGCTCAAGCCCAGGTCTCCTGCATTGCAGGCATATTCTTTACTATCTGAGCTACCAGGGAAGCCCAAGAATACTAGAGTGGGTAGCCTATCCCTATCTCCAGCAGATCTTCCCTACCCAGGAATCGAACTGGGGTCTCCTGCATTGAAAGTGAAGTCGTGAAGTCACTCAGTTGTGTCCACTCTTTGCGATTCCATGGACTGTAGTCTACCAGGCTTCTCTGTCCATGGGATTTTTCCAGGCAAGAGTACTGGAGTGGGTTGCCATTTCCTTCTCCAGGGGATCTTCCTGACCCAAGGATCGAACCCAGGTCTCCTGCATTGCAGGCAGATGCTTTACCTTCTGAGCCACCAGGGAAGCAGATTCTTTACCAGCTGAGCTACCAGGGAAGCCCAGTCTCTCTTTAAACGTTTCTTACCTGAAGAATAGACAGAGCTAGGTTTCCCTCAGCCCCCACAGCAGATCACTTGGTATATGCTATAGCTGGAAGAGGTAAAAGATGATCCTCCCTTTCTGTTCCTGCTCCAATTTAGCACCAGTTGAAAGATCCAGAAACTGGACAGATGGAAATGAACATATCAGCGTTGTGAATGAGGTTTAGGTCCTCAGGCAATCGGGCTTGCTGACTTTTTAACCTCTGTTAGTGTCACACTCACTGGGTTTTGGGCAGGGGAACCTAGGAAGTCGGCATCTTCTAGACCATAGTTGACAAGGTAATTCCTCAAGAGATACCAAGCAAATACTGGCCATCCTGCTTAGTTCCTTCTCCCTAAATCATCAATATGAGAAAAGGATAAAGAAGTGCTAAGGAAGCAATTCTACTTGTGTAAATGTCTTCCTATGAAGACCTGGGGAATAAGAAATGTGCTCCCCAACAGTAAATTGAAAAAAAAAATCCCATTAAAGTTTAATGTATGATGATAATGAAAAGTAATATGTCACAAATTCACATTTCAGTAATTGAGAAAATGTTTCATGTGCAAAAAATTAAACCCCTTGGGACTTCCCTGGTGGCCCAGTGGTTGAGACTGCCTTCCAATGCAGGGGGTGCAGTTTCAATCCCTGGTTATGGAGCAAAGACCCCACATGCCTCATGCAGCCAAAATACCAAACCATGAACAACAGAAGAAATATTGTAAAAATTCAATAAAAGACTTAACAAAAAAAATCAACCCCTTAAGGAACATTGACTAGCTCAAAAAAAATTCTTCAGTCATTTCCTCCCTTCCAAGTACTAACCAAACCCGACCCTGCTTAGCTTCTGAGATCATATGAGGAGTGCATTCAAGGTAATATGGTAGTAGACCACTCCAGTGATTCTTTAATAAAACTATTCATTTGGCTGAGGAGATAAGAAGCTTGAGGTAGATGGGCTTTGCCAGGGCCAGTTGGAGATACTGGCGTTTTACGATGGCCTTGCATGGGACTCCATTCTGGCTAACCTGAAACCCAGCAGTGCCAGGAGTCGATTCACTTCTGGTTTGAGTTAAACTGGGTCTGAGAGTTTCCCTTCCTGTACACAGCACATTTGTAAACATTAAAAAGTGAACTGGCCTTATTTCAGGGGTAAAACTTTACAGCAGTGGCCCCTTGCGCCCATCTGCCTCCTCGGGGAGTGATGATGAATTTGGTGCTGATTGCTGAGATCAGTACATATTACTTGCAAGATGGAAGAGTAGAAGGATGTGTGCTCATCTTCTCCTGTGAAAACTTCAAAATTACAACTCACTGCTGAAAAACCATTGACAGGAGAATGTTGGATCCCACCCAAAAAAGATACCCCAGGTCCAAGGGCAAAGGAGAAGCCTAAGAAAGATGGTAGGAGGAGCAAAATTGCATTTAGAATCAAACCTCATACTCACCAGAGATGCTTGGAGGGCTCAAACAAAACCTTGTGCACACCAGGAGACCCCACAGAGACTGAGCTAGACCTGCCTTTGAGTTTGAGCCTCTCCTGCAGAGGTATGGGTCAGCAGTGGCCTGCCAATTTGGCAGGGCCTCTGGATGCAGTAGATTTGGGTATGGCATAAGCCCTTTTGGAGGAAGTCACAATTAACCCCACCATAGAGCCACCAGAACTTATACAAGACTAGGGAAACAGACTCTTGGAGGGTACAAAGAAAACCATGTGTGCATCTGGACCAAGGAGAAAGGAGCTGTGATTTCTCAAGAGACTGACCCAAACTTGCCCATGAATGTCTAGGCATCTCCGGAGAGGCATGGGACAGTGGTGGCCTGCTGCAGGGTTGGGGGCACTGAGTGCAGCAGTGCATGCACGGGATCTTTTGAAGGAGGTCATCATTATACACAGCACTGCCCATCAACAGAAAATTGGATTAAAGAGCAGGGCCCAGCCCAACAGAACAAGACTGTTTCCCCCTCAGTCAGTCTCCCCCACCAGGAAACTTCCATAAGCTTCTTATCCTTATCCACTAGAGGACAGACAGAATGAAAACCACAATCACAGAAAACTAATCAAAACTGATCACATGGACCACAGCCTTGTCTAACTCAATGAAACTATGAGCCATGCCATGTAGAGCCACCCAAGGCAGACAGGTCATGGTGGAAAGTTCTGACAAACCATAGTCCACTGGAGAAGGGAATGGCAAACTACTTAACTATTCTTGCCTCGAGAATCCCATGAACAGTTTGAAAAGGCAAAAAGATAAACACTGAAAGATAAACTCTCCAGGTTGGTAGGTGCCCAGTGTACTCCTGGAAATCAGTGGAGAAATAACCCTAGAAAGAATGAAGAGACAGAACCAAAGCAAAAACAATACCCGGTTGTGAATGTGACTGGATGGCAGTAAAGTTCAATGCTGTAAAGAACAATATTGCTTAGGAACCTGGAATGTTAGGTCCATGAATCAAGGTAAATTGGAATTGATAAAATAGGAGATGGCAAGAGTGAACATCAACATTTTAGGAATCAGTGAACTAAAATGGACTGGAATGGGTGAATTTAACACAGATGACCATTGTATCTACTACTATGGGCAAGAATCCCTTAGAAGAAATGGAGTAGCCCTCGTAGTTAACAAAAGAGTCCAGAATGAAGTACATGGATTCAGTCTCAAAACAACAGAATGATCTCTGTTCATTTCCAAGGCAAACCATACAATATCACAGTAATCCAAGTCTATGCCCTTACCAGTAATGCTGAAGAAGCTGAATTTGAATGTTCTATGAAGACCTACAAGAAATTATAGAAGTAACACCCCAAAAATATGTCCTTTTCATTAAAGGGTACTGGAATGCAAATTAGAGTGTCAAGAGATATTTGGAGTAACAGGCAAATTTGGCCTTGGAGTACAAAATGAAGCAGGGCAAAGGCTAACAGAGTTTTGCCAAGAAAATGCACTGCTCATAACAAACACCCTTTTCCAGCAATACAAGAGAAGACTCTACCCATGGACATCACCAGACAGTCAATACCGAAATCAGATAGATTATATTCTTAGCAGCTGAAGATGGAGAAGCTCTATACAGTCAGCAAAAGCAAGAAAGACTGGGAGCTGACTGTGGTTGACTTAAACTGAAAAAAAATAGAGAAAACCACTAGACCATTCAGGTATAATCAAAATCAAATCCCTTATGATTATCCAGTGGAAGTGACAAATAGATTCAATGGATTAGATTTGAGTGACAGAGTGCCTGAAGAACTATGGACAGAGGTTCATGACATTGTACAGGAGGCAGTGATCAAGACCACCCCCAAGAAAAAGAAACGCAAAATGGCAAAGTGATTGTCTGAGGAAGGCTTACAAATAGCTGAGGAAAGAAGAGAAGCAAAAGGCAAAGGAGAAAAGGAACGATATACCCATTTGAATGCAGAGTTCCAAAGAATAACAAGGAGAGATAAGAAAGCCTTCCTCATTGACCAGTGCAAAGAAATAGAGGAAAACAATAGAATGGAAAAGACGAGAGATCTCTTCAAGAAAATTAGAGATACCAATGGAACATTTCATACAAAGATGGGCACAGTAAATGACAGAAATGGTAGGGACCTAACAGAAGCAGAAGATATTAAGAAGAGGAGGCAAGAAGACACAGAAGGACTGTATAAAAAAGATCTTCATGACCCAGATAATCACAATGGTGTGATCACTCACCTAGAGCCAGACGTCCTGGAATGTGAAGTCAAATGGGTCTTAGGAAGCATCACTATGAACAAAGCTAGCGGAGGTGATGGAATTTCAGTTAAGCTATTTCAAATCCTAAAAGATGATGCTGTGAAAGTGCCACACTCAATATGCCAGCAAATTTGGAAAACTCAGCAGTGGCCATAGGACTGGAAAAGGTCAGTTTTCATTCCAATCCCAAAGAAAGACAATGACAAAGAATGTTCAAACTACAGCACAACTGCACTCATCTCACACACTAGCAAAATAATGCTCAAAATTCTCCAAGCCAGGCTTCAGCAATACGTGAACCATGAACTTCCGGATGTTCAAGCTGGTTTTAGAAAAGGCAGAGGAACCAGAGATCAAATCGCCAACATTCGTTGGATCATTGAAAAAGCAAGAGAGTTCCAGAAAAACAACTTCTACTTTATTGACTATGCCAAAGCCTTTGACTGTGTGGACCATAAAAATCTGTGGAAAATTCTTAAAGAGATGGGAATACCAGACCACCTTACCTGCCTCCTGAGAAATCTGTATTTATGTCAAGAAGCAACAGTTAGAACAGGATGTGGAACAACAGACTGGTGCCAAATAGAGAAAGGAGTCTGTCAAGGTTGTATATTGTTGCCCTGCTTATGTAACTTAAATTCAGAGTACATCATGTGAAATGCTGTGCTTGATGAAGCACAAACTGGAATCAATATTGCCAGGAGAAATATCAAGAACCTCGGATATGCAGATGATACTACTCTTATGGCAGAAAGCAAAGAAGAACTAAAGAACCTCTTGATGAAAGTGAAAGAGGAGGGTGAAAAGTTGGCTTAAAGCTCAACATTCAGAAAATGAAGATCATGGCATCCAATCCCATCACTTCTGGCAAATAGATGGGGAAACAGTGGAAACAGTGTCAGACTTTATTTTTTTGGACTCCAAAATCACAGCAGATGGTGACTGCAGCTATGAAATTAAAAGATGCTTGCTCCTTGAAAGAAAAGCTATGCCCGACCTAGACAACATATTCAAAAGCAGAGACATTATTTTGCCAACAAAGGTCCATCTAACACCCACTCCAGTGTTTTTGCCTGGAGAAGAATCCCAGGGATGGCGGAGCCTGGTGGGCTGCCGTCTATGGGGTCACACAGAGTCGGACATGACTGAAGTGACTTAGCAGTAGCAGTAGCAGTATGTATGGATGTGTGATTGGAGTATAAAGAAAACTGAGCACTGAAGAATTGATGCTTTTAAACTGTGGTGTTAGAGAAGCCTCTTGAGAGTCCCTTGGACTGCAAGATGTTCCTACCAGTCAATCCTAAAGGATATCAATCCTGAATTTTCATTGGAAGGACTGATACTGAAACTGAAACTCCGATACTTTGACCACCTGATACAAAGAACTGACTCATTGGAAAAGACCCTGATGCTGGGAAAGATTGAAGGTTGAAGGAGAAGGGGACAACAGAGGAAGATATGGTTGGATCTTAAGCTTCGGAAGTTGGTGGTGGACAGGTAAGTCTGGCACACTGAAGCCCATGGGGTCGCAAAGAATCAGACATGACTGAGCAACTGAACTGAACTGAAAGCTTTATAGAGTTATGAGACAAAGAGGAAGATAATGCAGTCAGGGAGTAACAGAATTGCCTTTGATAAAATTGGGTTTTTAGGTCATTTAGGATGCGAAAAGTATAATGGATAAAGGCAGGGCGGTTCCCTTGACTAGTTTCTTCTGCAATTTGACAGTGCTGGGATGGAAGGGTACCTGGCTCTCTGGCTGTTAGGCTTTCTCTGTTGGAGCATGCTCCTGTTGGAGGGGAGTGTTTTGCCCATTTGGAGAGGGCAACAACCTCTCTTTTGGGTGATTTGTTATAATGATGATGATTGTTGTTAGATTATTATAGTCGCCCACTGGCAGGACTATAGTTAAAAATTTGGCAGTGTTTTCATTATAAATGACTATTTTTACAGCTCAGCTATAAAAGTTTACTTAGGTCTGAAATTTGATATACAAGCTCTCTATCCAGGAGTGCTTTCCTTTCAAATAGAATCTTAAAAAAATGGTTAATAAAATTGGTCTGTCTAATTTTCCTGAGTTATATGAGTATTTTGGAAAAACAGAAATGTATCATTTGTATAGGCTCTGTAACAGTTTTTCTCAGTTAGCCTTGAGTTTAAACAAGATACTATAAAATTTAAGTTATTCAAACTGAGCTTGGATGGATTGAGGAAAAAAATGATATTATGCACAGGGCTAGACTAAAGAAAAGGAAATACACAGATAGTCTTTATATTTAAAGTTAAAAACCCTATCTGTGGCCCAGAAGTGGAAGCTCTTCTGGAACAATTATCACTGTGCATTTTTATTATGCATTTTATACCTCTAAGTACATAATCACCTGCTCATGTCTATCTGATAAATAATGAGATTTTTATTTCACATTTGCATTGTTAATTACACTATATCACAGAAGTAAGATATCAGGCATCTGTTATTAATAGAATTTTTTTTTTTTTAATAGCAAGGGCACTTTAAATAGACCAAGAGAAAGCACCTTTTATTGGAGTCCACCCAGATCTGTTGATAATGTTTTGTTTGGACTTTAGGGTAGTTGTAGCAGGAATGAAGGAAAAAACACAACATGAACTGAAGCTATCAAGATAAAATATAATGTGACTTACAGTCTGGCAAGAGTTTATGTCCTTACCCTTGAGGAAGGAACCGTGGGTTTTGTAAATGCGAAAGAATATATTTAATGTCAAGAAAGTGAGAAATCTAACCCATGAGTTTCCTCCAAGTGTTTGACAATATCTTGCAATGAAATAAGGGTCCAGCTGGAAAAGTCAGTTGTAGGGATCTCAGGGTAACTATCTTCACTACAGAAAGATGGTCCTTCTGAGTGGGGCTTGCTTTCTTCCCTGACTTTCATACCTAGGGTCTTGTTGAGAGGAGGTGTGGTGAGAAAAGCAATAGCCTAAAAATCTAGGAGCCTGGAAATTCTCCATCTGCTCATTTAAGTATGAGGAATACTGGCATCACCCTTCCAACCCCAGTGGGCTGTATGGGGCATTCAAGTGCAATGAATACCCTGTGAGAAGCAGATGAATGATAAATGAATTGCAAGTTATCAAGAAATAACTTTCCTTTGGGAAAGGCTCTGGACAAGCCAGTGGTGGATGCCTAATCTTTTTGGCAACAGATTTTATAGCCTTATCAGTCACCCCAATTGGGATACAGAACCATATATTACCATAAAGAAACTCCCTCAAGTTATTCCCTAATATCATATCATATCCTCCATCCAACTCCAATTTGATTATTCTCCAGGAATATAATTTGGTCACTGTGAGATGCCATATAAATGGAATCATACAGCATGTAATCTTTTGAGACGGTTTTCCACTCATCACAAAGCCCTTGATATTCACCATGTTTTTGCCTATCATTTCAGTTCAGTTGCTCAGTNTTCCTAAGGCCCATTTGACTTCACATTCCAGGATGTCTGGCTTTAGGTGAGTGATCACACCACTGTGATTATCTTGGTCGTGAAGATCTTTTTTGTACAGTTCTGTGTGTTCTTGCCACCTCCTCTTAATATCTTCTCCTTCTGTTAGGTCCCTACCATTTCTGTCTTTTATTGTGTCCATCTTTGCATGAAAAGTTCCCTTGGTATCTCTAATTTTCTTGAAGAGATCTCTAGTCTTTCCCATTGTATTTTTTCCTCTATTTCTTTGCATATATCAGTAATTTATTCCTTTATATTGCTGAGGAACTTTCTATTGTACATATGTATTGTTTTTTTACCTGTTAACTGATCAGAGGACAATTGGGTTGTTTTTATTTGGGGGCTGTTATAAATAAAATTGCTGTGAATATTCATCTACAGGTTTTTTTTATAAATACAAGTTTTCATTTCCTGAGGAGAAATAGGCAAAAGTGTGATTGCTGGGTTATATAATAACTGTGTTTAACTGTATTAACAAATGCCAGGCAGTCTTTCAGAATAGCTTAGCCATCTTACATTCTTGCTAGCAGTGTATGACAGATCGAATTGTTCTACATCCATCCATAACAGCATTTGGTATTAACAGTTTTTTTTTTTAACTTTAGCCATTTTAATAGATATGTAGTGTTACAATATATATCCTTGTATGTTTAATCTGCATTCCTCTGTTGGTTAATGACATAGGGTAATTCTCCATGTATTATTTGCCACCCATATATCCCCTTTGGTGAAGTGTCTGTTCAAGTCATTTGCCCATGTCCTAGTAGGAAATGGGCTTTTGAAGAAGTTTTGCTCTGTGTTATGACTGTACTCTCCCTATGGTACTTTCACAAGAGGCTGTACTAATAAATTAAATTTCTTTCCAACTATTGTGAATGCTGGCCATGCTGTGATGGGCCACAAGGCAGCACTCAAGAAAAACCCAGCCTGTCATTTTGTTCTAATACATCTTTTCTTGGTTCCATTCTCCATGTCTATATGCTTGGAATGTTTCTTTTTGGTTTTTCACCAGGGACAGGAAAATCTCATTAATTCAGGACGATGAAGGAAAGAGGAAGAATAGAGCTAGGATGCCTCAAGAGCAATTACAGGTGAAAAGATGTTTTTAAAGAAATGCAATGAGATTACAAGTCTGATGACTATTGAGAAATCAAGAAAGTCTGATGAGTAAATATTAAAATTAAATTAAATAGCTGATTTAGGAGACACTAACGCCATTTATAAAAAGATTGAGAATTGACTTTATTAAAAGAATCTTTCATTCAACTTTTGTGTGTGTTCAAAATATTAGTTGACTTAAAGTTTTACTTTGCCAGGTCTGGACCATTTTCTGAAATTAAGTTACTTCTGAAAATTCCTATGAAAGTGCATTTAAAAATTTTTTTTGTGGAATAAATAGTAAAAGGTAAATTAATCTAAGTAAAATGAAATTTGTGATAGTTTTGCTTTGAAAAATCAAATCAAAGCACAGAATTCTTTTAAAGAAGAAGAAATT
Source organism: Neotragus pygmaeus (assembly GCA_006410875.1). Lineage (NCBI taxonomy): Eukaryota > Metazoa > Chordata > Mammalia > Artiodactyla > Bovidae > Neotragus > Neotragus pygmaeus. The sequence continues at coordinate 2,035,235 of SJYV01018828.1, read as the reverse complement.
GCATGACTGGAAAAGTAGAAGGAATATTGAAAGACTCTTAATATGAGGCATATTTATTTTGACAGAATTTTATACTGGAATTCCTTTACTTTAAAGCTATCTCCTTGGATATGGGGATTTGGCTTTGTGTCCTGCATGTTGGAGAATCTGCTTTGACCCAGTACAGGTGCTCCTTTCCTTCAAGGAGTGAATTCTGAGCACTCAGTGCAATGCTCACCTGGAGCTTGCACTATACCATCCCGCTTCGGGTACATCTCAGATCCCAGATCTCTGGAATTCCCTGCTCAGAGGGACAGAGTCTGTTTCCAGGGTCCTCAGCCCCTCTTTCATCTTCCCTGGGGCTAAGCAGGCTTCCAGCACACTCATTGGTAAACCCCAGGGGTGCCAGAGGTAGCTGTCTTGCAAGTGTGACTGTAGAGAGAGTTTGTGTTACAGGCTGGGGTTTCCTGTTCATGCAGGTGAAGCTTTCCCTAGGGGCAGGCATCAGGCCAGACTGGAAAGCAGGAGATAGGGAACACTTGTCCTCTAGTCCCGGACCCCTAAACACAGGGCCAGGCCTGCTTGTACGAATGACCTGCAAGTTTCCAGAAGAAATACATCTCAAGTTCCAACTCAAAATTCACCTTAACACTGCTGAAATACTCCACTTTTAAAAAATTTGTGGGGTGTGCTTTATATCCTAACAGAGAGACTCTTTCTGACAACTCCTATAATACTTAGCCTGTGCTGTGGAATTTCGAACTTAATTCTATTCTGTCATTTACAGTGAGCTGTTGTTTTATTTGAGTTTTATTTTACTTCCAACTAAACTGTGAGTCCCTAGAGATAGAAAATAAGACTTATACCTCTGTGGTAGTTACCTACTATGTCTAACAGAATTTTGAATATAAGGTAAATAATAAGTACTTGTTGCTTGATGAATAAACCTATAATGCCTTATACATATGTTAAACAAGACTTGGGCTCACAGTTTTAAAATTTGAGATGGGTGAGGAAAGAAGCCGTTTTTCAGGTATGAAAGAGGACAATATAAAATTAGTGAAGGGAGAACAAAGAAAAAGAGGTCATTTGAGTGTCTGGTTTTGCTTGGGGATTGAACCTGCAAAAAAGGACTTGTGCAGACGGCTTCCTTTCCCCAAGTCCCACCATCCCCTCAGGGTCTTTAAAATCAATAGGCAGACCTAGGGAGGATCTAGTGGATAGTGCCAATTTCAACTGTAAAAACAGCAGTAAGCAAGGGATTTGAAGAGCTCTGTTGTTTCACAGCAAACAACTTATTTGTGCCCAGTTCAACAGTTAATAAACAGAATGGTTTTGTGTGTGATTAAGAGGATTACATCTTAGAGAATCTGCTTTTGCTCTGAAAGCACAATCAACAGTAACTCCCTCTGCCTTTCTGTTCTGATACAGCATATTCTCCCATAAAAAGACCAACAAAGTTCAGTTTATTTATCTCAAAATCAGTTTCTCCTTTCTAAGGTCAAGAACCCAGACTTTGTAGCCTGGTTCGATTTGGCTGTCTTTACCCTAGACTCTATTCCTTGCCCACTGCTTGTGCATCCAGGTTTACTCTGGGAAGAGGGCTATACTCCCTATAAAGCAGAGAGTCTCAGAGTGTGGTCCAGAAACCCTGGGGAGCCTGAAGACTCTTAGGAGGCCTGCAGCATCTGTACAATTTCTATAATAATAATACTTTGTTACTTGCTTTCTTAGCTCATTCTCTCACAAGCATACAGAGGTCACATAATATGATGACATCATCACACTGATGGATAATAGGTTGTATGCTTGTGTATTCTGGGGTCTTAAAGGTTTTTTTACTGTTAATTTTTTTTTTTATTTTTTGGCATGCCACATGTGGGATCCTCACTCCTCAACCAGAGATCAAACCTGTGCCCCTTGCACTGGGAGCAGAGAGTCTTAATCACTGGATGGTTGGGGAAGCCCCAAGATTTTTTAGTCTTAATTTTTAACAGAGCGAATACCTAAAGATAGAGCCTACATAAGCAAAATGTCTTTGGGGTCCTTAATTTTTAAGAGAGAAAAGAATCCTGAGAGTAAAAAATTTGAGAAGCAGTGCCTTGAAGACAAAAATAGCTACCTATATTTCTAGTTAATCCTTGAGTGGAAAGGAACCAAAGTTTAGTGAAAAGTCACAGAGATGATTAAACATTAGAAAGTCAGATTTATAAGAAGAGATGGAAGGAACTGGAATTGATCAGCTCAGCTCAGAGAAGCTCGAGAGATGCCTCAGTAATGATCTTCAGGTATGTGAAGGGTTGGTGTACATACAGAACAAGAAGAAATTGGCTTGAACTGCAGTGTGTGAGATTTGAACTACAGATAAAGAGGGATTCTCTGACAGGGGCTGTTAAACAGCAGAGTGAGTGACTGATGGGCTTGTGGAATCTCCTTCTCTGGAGGTCTTTAAAAACCGGATAGATTTCCATCTGTCTAGCATGATTTAAATACAGCACTGCAAGAAAGCCAGGGGGTTGGAACAGATGATGTCTTAGGCTCCCCTTCCAGCTTCTTGGTTCTATAATTAACTTGATGAAAGGAGCTGTGGCGATTTGCAGTAAAGGGTTTAGACAGGAATGCGCCTGCTGATCTTGGGACAGATCGTGGGTAGGAAGCCAGAGGTTTGCTTCATGGCTGGTGGAGATCCTGTATCATCCAGCAAAATGACTGATGCCTGCAGAAGTCCCGTTCGGGTCAGATTTTAGATTGGGCCCTGGATCCCTACTCCAGGGGACCTTCCTGATCCAGGGATTGAACCCGCATCTCTTACATCTCCTGCATTGGCAGGTGGATTCTTTACTACTGCGTCATCTGGGAATTCCATGGACAGGGTGCCTGGCAGATTACAGTCCATAGAGTTGCAAAGAGTCGGACACAATTGCGGAGCACGCATACACATACTGGATCCCTACCAAACCCTTCTCACTGTTTAGGCACAGTGAGAAAAGAAATTTGGTAGGTTGATTTTAGTCAGCTCAGGTGGGACCTGGAAAATTTCAAATATTAGATGTAGGTATTTGAGAATGGAATGCTCATGATTCTAAAGGAAAAAAAGGAAGCAATCCTTAATTTTCTAGGATAGTTTCAGAAAATCTGAATGGAAAGTATAAGGATAATGTTCTTCACAGACACACTCTGTTTTACTGTGTGTCAGTGCTTTATATTTTTCTTTCAGAATTAGTGGAATTTCATTGCTTTCAACTTTCAAAGATTTTGCATTTTATTTTTTAATTTTTTTAATTAATTTATTTTAATTTGAGGATAGTTACTTTACAGTATAGGGTTGGTTTTGGCCATACATCAACACGAATCAGCGATAGGTGTACATATGTTCCCCTAATCCTGAAACCCCTCCTGCCTCTCTCCCAACCCTAACCCTCTGGGTTGTCCCAGAGCACTGGCTTTGGATGCCCTGCTTCATGGCATTGAACTTGCACTGGTCATCTCTTTTACATATGGTATATGTTTACATTTTACATATGTATATGTTTCAATGTTATTTTCACTTTCTCATACTGAGTCTAAACGTCTGTTCTTTATGGTTAGCGATTATAGAGTTTGAAGTTTCCCTGTACTGGGTGAGAGATCTAGAGAATCAGCCACATTCCAAGGTAGTTTGTTTCCTTTTCTTATCGCTCGAATTTCCGTGAACAATGTGCTTGAGTCAAAACAAGAGGAAGGAAAGAATGCAAATTTGCTGCAGTTATTGTTGGATCTTGACATGAAGGACAACACAGTAGGAGTCAGTAGAACCATCTGTGAATAATGAGCTGGATTAGAGAATATAAATAAGAATTTATCTAAATGTAGACCCAATCACCATGGTCTATGTTGACACTTAAAAAAAATATTTGGATCACACATTATCTTGGCTTGGGTTGATTGACAGAAAGCAGAGAAAGAGGATGGGGCTGGGAAGACCCCTTTGGGTACTTTTAGAGACTGCGGGGTTGTTTGATCAGATATCGTTTTCAGGAAAACAGCCCTGGCAGATAGCAGATAACCCCATTGTGGGAAACGATTACCAGGCTCTCTCTATCTCCAAAAGATTCTAAGAGGCTATTGACCTCTCCTTTGACAAAGCCTTCTAGTGTTGAATGAGATGGGAAGACCAGGTCAGGGGCAACATGGTAAATATGCATTCTGTCCAGAGAAGAGGAAAAAATGGGAGAAAATCATAGAAACTAAAGGACAATAAGCCTCTTTGATTGTTAAGACCTATATCACACAAATAATTAAAAGAAGGTATCTTACAACCTAATTTCAATTTTGTGTCTCACATTTATGCCCCTTGATGTTAAACGAGGTTAGAAAAAAGGAGAGAGGGAGGGAAAGGTGAGAAAGAAGTAGGAAAGGAATTTTAGTGTTTGGGAAAGCATAAAATGAATTTAGAAAAAGTGTTATTCTGAAAGATATCCAGTAAAATACCACAGATGGGATGTTTAAATGTACTTGATAATGTCCTTGTTTCTTCTAACCACCTTTGCAGCTAAGCTAGCTCAACTAAAGAAGGTAAGGACCACTGCAAAAGCTTATCACCTTTGTGGATTAAGAAAGAAAAATTTTCTTCTCAAACCCAGGAAACTTGTGAATAGGAAGATCTGAACTAGATTTCATGGCTAGAAAAGGGAAACATCATTGCTATCCCTTTTTTTGTTTTTATTTTTTTTAAGTCTCATTCTGAGGCAGTCTAAGACAACCTCGCTAAGGGCTCTGAGTATGCCTTTGATGTGTCACAGTTTGGAGTTTTGACCTTCCCTTCATTTATCCAAATTGTTCTCCAAGCAGTTACCTCTGCCAGCTGTGATAGCCACTCGGCTTCCCACCATTGTCTTCCAGCCAAAGTTATACTCATTTTCCAAGACTCGGTTGTCAATCTACTGTGGCCTCCATAGCTACCTTCGGCCTCAGAGACTCCCCACACTGACATAGTCCTATCCTAAGACTTACTACTATTCACCTCGCACTAGTTATTAACGTGCATGTCCATGCTTATCACCTGTGTGCTCCCAGAGTAGAAGCCAAATTTCAGATCTGAGTCTTACACCTAGTAATTGCTCAATTAATGTTTACCTCTGAGTCAAATTTGATTGAACACATCTTTTCCAAAAAAAAAAAAAGATCCAGATGCTACTAATGGATTTCATTTCTGGAAGCATATTTATTAGAACTTTCAGCAAAACAACATAGCTTATACATGCAAAAGCAGAAGTAATGGGAAAATCTATTTCTACATGCACATTTATTCAATTTATTACGATTCAATATGATAGTGACTGAAAGAATGCATGTGCATGCGTACATATGTGCATATATATATTTATATATGAATGCAGACAATTCACTTCTACACTTTGGTTTTTCAGCTGTAAATCACATAAAATCATAAAGAACTGGAATTGAATAAAACATTTAAAATATCAAATTAAAATCCTTAGTGAATAATATCCTTATTTTCTTATGGAAAACAAAATGAGGATGAGCAGAGAAACAAGTAAAATCATCTTTGTGTCTTCCTAGTAAAACTTTCTTATTTTTATAAAAATGCTATGCTTTGTAAGGCTGATATATTTTCTAAAATTTCTTACTAATAGTTGTCTACTGAAAATATATGTAAAGATGACATCTGAAAGGTAATACAGTCACTGTTTTTATTTTTCCTCTGTCCTTTACATGGGGAAGGTTACAAATTATTTTCAAGGGAAGAACATGACATTTCTACAGATGCTTCCTTTCTAGCACAAATGCAAATTACAAAGCAAATAACTTTTTCCCCCATAGAAAATGGTCTCTGTAGTCATACAAAGCATACTTTAAACTGATAAGAGACATAAAAGATGTGAATAATCATTGTTGGAGGAGATACGATTGTGTTTAAATTTCTGCATTTATTCTCTCCCTTTCTGTTTTCCTCCACCAAATTTCTTTTTTCAAACCAGATTTCAAACGTGAATTAATTTTTGCTCGGTGTGAATTTAGATGTGTGAGAGTGCATGCTAATATATTTTATACCACATTTTTTAAAGCTTCCTTTGAGAGATTTGTTTTTATGAAATACACTATACTTGATTGCATAGTATTTTTTTTTCTTGTTAGAGGCAGAAATCAACCATTCCAACTCCTACACTTTAAAATATGGAATCAGAAATTGGGTCCAACTCCAGGAGATAGTGAAGGACAAGGAAGCCTGGCGTGCTGTAGTCCATGGGGTCTCAAAGAGTCAGATACAATTGAGTAACTGAACAGCAACAGCAACAATGGCCTGGCAGTAACAAAACTTGGGATAAATCTTGAGATTATTTCCTATATTCCACTTTAAAAAATTGACATTGATTTGCTTATTTTTCAGCAAAATGATGTCTCTTGTAGAAAATTTTACTGGTCACAATATTTGTGAAACAGTGCAAAATCTGTGATCTAATGAACATAGGCTCTAGAAAGATTGGCTTAAAAGCATTTCTCTTTGATCCTTTACTTCTCTAGGAGGTTTTGGGGAGAAGCACTTTCAACCTTGATGTGAGCAGGATTCTTAGTGTAGAATCGACTCCAAGTTTGGTTAGACCACAGTGAAGTGTGTTGAAAGCCATTAGCAATTAAGAGCATGGTTCTGGGCTGATTTGCTTTATGGTATATTTCATGCTGCTCATGCACAGTAGGTAATACACATGGATTCAGCATAAATTTAATTTTGCACATTAAGTAAAGTGCAATAGATAAATTATGCCTGAAGAGGAGCCACTAGCTGCTGTAGCCACTTCAACTAATGTACCCTGGAGGTGCCTGAGCACATCAGTTGTGTCGAACCATTAATGCATCCTAGAATCTGCATGGTTACATTTGCTGCGTGGAGTCAGGAGTCGCCTCCTGGCTTTCAGGGAGGGGCCAGGGAAGGGAACTGGTCCAGCTTCCTGGGGCTGAATTGCCCCTTGCCACTGCTCTGGGATCTTGAGCATGCTTTGCCATAGTTGGCCTCATTCAAGGGCTCAGTGGAAGGATCCAAGACAGGATTTTCTCACGACCTGGGGAAGTGAGAAGGACCCCAAACATCCCCCCTGGCTTAGCTGAAGGACCCAGAGTGGGCATTCCTCTGAGGATCCAGAAATCAGAAAGGATGCATTACTGCAAAGATGGTTGAATTAGAGCTGCTGGGGGAACACTTACTTTCGAATTTCTTGGCATCCTTGGACCTCATTTCTCAACCTTAATGTTCACTTTATGGTCATTTTTTGGGTATTTAATATATCTACATCCCATACAGGGAATTGAAGCAGAACACTCTTCAGAGCTTTAAGGAAGAAAACAGATCTCCAGTCTGTGACAGGGTTCATTCCTGTGGCCGCGAGTGGTGATGACATGCCTTAAGTTATTTGAGATGAGTAAGCAGTTACAGTTCTGTTGGAAATGTGGCTCTGAAGGTTTTCAGCCAAACGCTGCTAATGGAAGTTTCATCCTCTCGGCCACCCCCTTCTGGGCCCCCTTGACTGCACCTGTTCCAGGCTTGCGCTCTTTCCCACGAGGTGGGGAGGAATGCCTTGTCAGCGCCTGTCACCGTGTTCTTGTGCCCATTGAAAGCACCCTGCTAGGACTGGCTTCTTTAAAAAAAAAAATTAAATTAATTTTTATTGGAGTATAATTGTTTTACAAGGTTGTGTTGGTTTCTACTGTGCAGCTAAGTGAATCAGCTGTACTTATACGTACACCCTCACTTTTCTGGATTTCCTTCCCATTTCGGTGCCCACAGAGCACTGAGAAGCATTCCCTGTGTATACAGCAGGTTGTCGTTAGTTGTCTATTTTATACCTGGTTGTGTATATGTCAATCCCATTCTCCAAATTCATCCCACCCCAACTACTCCCTCCCCAGTATCCATATGTTCATTCTTTATGTCCGTGTCTCAATGTCTGCTTTGGAAATAAGTTCATACTTTTCTAGATTCCATGTGTGCATGTGTTCTAAGCTGTATCCAACTGTTTGAGACACCAAGCACTGTAGCCTCCCAGGCTCCTTTGTCCATGGGACTTTCCAGACAAGAATACTGAAGTAGGTTGCCATTTCCTTCTCCAGGAAGAGAAGGGATCCCGACCAGGGATCAAACCCACATTTCTTGTGTCTCCTGCATTGACAAGTGGATTCTTTACCACTACACCACCTGGGAAGCCCCATATAGATTCCATATATAAGTGATATTATACAATATTTATTTTTCTTTCTGACTTACTTCACTCTGTAATTCTTCAGGTTGTCTCTTCACAGCCAACAGCTGTACCCTCCCTGGGTCCACTCTCCAAACCCCACTACCCAGCACCCTGCCCCTCTCTGCACCAGGAAACGCACAATTCAGGCAGGGGTACACAGGTCAGTGGTATAGATCATGTGTGCAGCTCTTATTCTGTCCTGCTTTTTGCAGACCTGTTGCTGCATTTCCCTCCAATCCATTAAACGTCCCTTTCTGTCCTAGCTGATTTCCTGCTGTGAATGGGCTTTCCTGAGTTTGGGAACTTCTTCTTACCTTTAGCTCCCCACCAGAGGTCCTGGTCTCTTCCTATTTTCTTTTTTCCTTTCTGTCATCCTACCTGGCTGTGTGGGGATTTTTCTTCTCCTTTTCGGTGTCCAAGGTCTTCTGCTAGTGTTCAGCAGGTGCTCTGTGAGAACTGTTCCATCTGCAGATGTATTCTTGGTATACTTGTGAGGAGAGGCAAATTCCGCATCCTTCTATTCTGTCATTTTGACTCCTCCAGGACTTGCTTTCTCTTCACAATCCTTTTCCCATATCCTTTCCTGGGTTGAATGAGCTCTATTGGCTGCTGCTGCATCTTTGAAAAGGAAACCCAGACCCATGGAGCCCTCTGACAAGGGAAGACCAGACCATCAAAGAGTAGTGACAGGAACAACTTACCTCAAATCTGACTCCAGGCTAAGTCCTGCATTATCTGAGTTCTCACAGAAATCCTCGTATCATTTTCATTTTGAAGAGGAACAACCTGAGGTTTTGAAACTCAAGTTACTTGCCCAAGGGCAGATGCTATGGGCAAAAAAGCAGAGCCAATGTTCAAACCCAGAGACCTAGATTTAGGAGCTGTGTACTTTAGCACTTTAGGCACTTTACACTGCCTTTAAGTGGTGATTTTCTTTTTTCCTGCCAAATAGCATAGATTTTCTTGAAAATTGGATTTTATAGACAAGGTAAGTCACTTTGCCCTTAAATGGAAACTGTCTCTTGAAAAGATACTGAAGATATTCTTCATGTAGGATGTTTATTCCTGATGAATGATTTCATGTTCCTAAGGAGGAGCCTGAGACAGACTGGACAGAGACTCCTATTACCCAATATTTACGTGACTGATTTATAGAGATCAACCTTACTTTTGAGGTTTCCACTGTTCCTTCTAGACGAAGAACATAGCTCACAAGAGTAATGGATTGCTGGACCTTCTTTGCAGTCCTTCCTTGGGTCCAGTTGGAGGAGAGGGACCTCAGAGAGATCCTCCTGTTGCCCGCCAGGGTCCTTTGACTCTTTAATCAATAGAAATTGATGAAACCAGATAAGAAATTCAGACCAGGCTTTAATGGAACTCACGTGGGCTTCCCTGGTGGCTCAGACAGTAAAGAATCTGCCTGCAATGCAGGAGACCCGGTTCGATCCCTGGGTTGGGAAGATCCCTGGAGAAGGGAATGGCAACCCACTCCAGTATTCTTGGCTGGGAAATTCAATGGACAGAGGAGCCTGGTCAGCTACAATCCATAGGGTCGCAAAGACTCAGACAGGACTGAGTGACTAACACTACGCTACAGCAAGAGGGAGCAAAAACAAGAAGCAGATTCCCTTACTCACTCGCTGAGTGGGGTGAGCTGGTTTCGTAAATGGAGTGCGGGTGGGGGTGGGTC
>SJYV01018828.1:1962678-2025208 GCA_006410875.1 Neotragus pygmaeus | reverse complement strand
CTTAGGTGGTCTGCCCACCTGCCTCGGTGCTCCTGTGTGCAGGGATCATGTGTGGTACCCTGCTTTTGCTCTGGGTGCTTCAGAAGCAGCAGTTGGTTTTTGGCCTTTTTATATCTTATTGTTCATAACTGCCCTCAATGTATATGACTGAAGTTATTTTTATAGTTTCTTTTTATTCTGTTACTTGAGGAGACATTTGTCCAGGAGCAAGGGCAAGCACTCTGGTGGAGGGGCCCAGGTGGTCCCAGCCATTCTCACTTCTAGTGGTGCATGGGAGCTTACTTGTACCAGCATCCAGAACCCTGTGTGCATTCTCTTCCCAGTTCCACCAGCAGTGACATCCCATTAATAGCTCGAAGTTGCGTGTGGTAGGAATCTTTATACCACAGAAATTTGTAAGCAATACAAATTGGGGCTTTTTGTTTTTGTTTTTTTTAGACAGTAAGTCGTGAGACATTTACCAGGACACTGCTGGGCAAATGCACTGGGCACTTGGGGGAACTTCAGGACTCTTCTGGATACTCGGTAGTTCTTATTCCATTAGCTCTCCAGTCCAGAACTCATAAAAGGAGAAGCAATTTTCATCAGCAGCACAAATTCTTTATAACAAATAAATAAAGCGTTATTCATGCATTGAGTTTTACCAGTGTTGAATTTAGGCATTATTTACTAGAACAAACAGAAGGTGTTATAATACTACTAACAATGTTTACATCTAACCTTGAAAGTGGGGTATGGTAGTAGAATACTCCAAACATTTGTCTAAATACACCCATATCCTACACAGTAAAGAGAAACACTAAGAATTTAATGAAGAAAAAGGCTATCTATCCTTTAGTAGAGATTCTTGTTGTGGACACAGATACTCTTCACTAGTGACTATTTCTACTTTGGATCGAGTTTGCACCGAGTAGGATCACAATGGCGTTAAAATGGGTATTAGATTTTCAGGATTCCACTTAACTTTACTCCAAATTACCGAATGGGGTATAGACACATTCCACCCACCTGCATTTGAGTTGTCTGTCCTGCTTGTACTTCATTCAATATTCTATAGTTGCAGGCAAGAGATGCTCATTTAAGCAGAAAAGAAATTTACTGGATAATCTTTATTTTTTAAATTTACTTATTTTTAACATTTTAAGAGTATAGTTGACTTACAATGTTGCATTAGTTTCAGGTGTATAGCAGGGTGAATCAGTTATACATATAATGTAATCATTTTATTTATTTTTTAGATTCTTTCCCCAAATAAGCCATTAGAGTATTGAATAGACTTCCCTGTGCTATATAGTAGGTTCTTATTGTTAACTATATGGGGCTTCCCTGTAGCTCAGCTGGTAAAGAATCTGCTCACAATGCAGGAGACCCTAGTTCGATCCCTGGGTTGGGAAGATCCCCTGGAGAAGGGGTAGGCTGCCCCCTTGAGTATTCTTGGACTTCCCTGATGGCTCAGATGGTAAAGAATTCGCCTGCAATGCAGGAGACCCGGGTTTGATCCCTGGGTTGGGGAAATCCCCCGGAGAAGGGAAGGTCTACCCACTTCTGAATTCTTGCCTGGAGAATCCCCATGGACAGAGGAGCCTGGTGGGTTACAGTCCATGAGGTCTCAAAGAGTCGGACATGACTGAGTGACTTTCACTTCCCTTCAGTGTGTGTATGTCAATCTCAATCTCCTAGTTTATCCCTTCCCCTCCTTTTTCCCTGGTAACCATAAGCGGATGGTTTTTAAATGGTTCACAGGACTGATGGGGACATAGAAGAAGCAGGTTATGAGAAGAAGTGGAATAAGGCATTACCATGAACCATTCACTCTCTTGGCAGCACACACCCACTTGGAAGGACTCAGTCACAGACTTTTCCCTCTCCTGTTGTTGCCAATCTACTTAAGATCCAATGTTTCTGGGAACCAAGAGGGCCAGGGACAGAGCACCTGCATACTAATAGGGAATAGGTAATTCCTCAGGAAAAAATCAGGATGTGCTATCAAAGTACTGAGAAACAGATGCAGTGTGATTTACCTTGGCCTCCAAAGTGATCACACAACAGTGAATGGAGAAGACTAGGAACCATGGTCTGGCTCACAAACGAATAATTTATAAAAGATTTTAAACTTCCATGATAAAGTTCCGAGAACCTGCTGTTTGTGAGTCATATAATCATGAGCAGATTTTTGTTTTTACCTTGAAATTTGAGTCTAAAGTTAAATTTGTGCTTCATTTATAGAATTCCACTCGCTTATATCCAATCCATTCCTGAGTCCATTCACATCTTTACCCTAGTGTTTGCTTTTTTACTTTATGCTGCTTCTAATTTATGTTCTGTAGCTATATTTTATATATGCTCCTAAGCTGCCTAGAATCTTTTTTTACAACGAGGCAATATATAAATAAATAGATAGATACAGTCATTTCCTAGGATTCTTTTCTAATTTTAATATCCAATTGTTCTCATTCAGAAAATTGTATATTCAGGTGAACAGAAGGTATTCTCTTAAATTCAAATATAGTATGAGAGTCACCTTGTCTTGACTGATACTTACTCAAAACACAGAGCTGCTTTTTAAATCTCTTACTTAAATTCACATGCAAAGGAAAGCAATACCATGGAAGTAAGAGGAATGGTAATTATTTCCCTGGAGAACAATAATTTTGCAATAAATTTCAAAAACAGCACGATTTAGCAAATTAAGCTTAGAGCCAAGGATATTAAATAGAGTTAACTTTGTAGAAATAAATTCTGATACTACAGGCTTCAAGCATTACTTTAAATGTGTTCATTAAAAAAAAAAAAAAAAGCTAGTGAAGGGGCCCTTAAGGTTTTGGTGTGGGATGTTGGATTTTGGTTTTAAAGGCTGGGGAGTGAAACCTTTTTCACACGAGGCAAGATATAATGAATATATGCGTGTACAAGCACTTCCTTTTGCTATTACTAGAATGCTGAGTAAGCAGTTTTGATAGCAACATCCCCTTCAAAGGCAACTTGTGCTTTGCAGCCATACTTCTGTGTTTTGGCAACTCCACATGGAAACAGTATTTCTTTGATCCTATATTTAGTGCTGATATTGTTTATGTTTAAATGTTAAAAATAACTCTTTAAAGCCACATGCCCCATGGTTAATAATAAAAGCACATTCTCACCTTTTGGAAGAGTTTACAAGAAATCTTGGGCCACCTTCTGTAGCCATGTAGTAAACTATAACGTCTGCAAGGGCTTGACCTGAGTGATAATTTGTTATGAGAAAACCTTCCCTTTTAACTCTGTTCAGTGTATGTGCTCTAGCCCATTGAATCACTACTTGGACCAGTCTTTTCTTCTTTGGACCAGTCTTTGCTTAAGAGAATCAAAGCATCAATCTTAAAAGAAAGAAAGAAAGACATATAGTGATAACACACATTTCCTATCTATCATCTATGTATCTATCATCTGTCCATCTATCCAGCCATCTATCTAATAGATATTGTCTTTTTCTCTGCTTTCATCTGGAGGAACAGTTCATAAATGGAAAGACAAAAGTTGAGCCTCTGTTGCTTGAGTTAGAAGCATTCCTCCCAAAGTACTGATGCTGATCTATTGTTGGACTACACTGCATTCTCTCATTAATATTAACCATTTCCTCGAAGGAGTCTTTCTCTTTGACTCACTCTGTTTTAAGAAACTGTTATTTTTATAGTGGTTTCTAAGTCACCATCAAAGGATTCTAAGATCTGTGAAGCACGAACATATAAGAAATCGACATTATCTGTTCTTTTGCAGATCGTGTGAAGTACTTCTTAAAAGATGTGGAGAAATATGATTGGATACATCTAAGATGAAATAAACCTTACCCTAGAAATTAAACGCACTTTGCTGGAGAATTCACCACACTGTTATCAATGTTGCTCTGCTATAGTACATAAGGTCATTACTATTGAAGTGTGTAGGGTGTGTGTGTGTGTGTTTATGTGTGTGTGTGTGTGTGTGTCTTGATAAAGATAACACATGCTCTAGTTATACCTAAGATATTCTTGTAGAAGAAAACTGAGGCTATAAGTGGCCATATCAATCCAATCAAGAATTTAAGTTTTTTCTCAATCTATTTACTGTTTGATAGGCTAGCTGACTTTAGTTTCTGTTTTTTGTGTGTGTGTGTCTGTGTGTGCAAGTGTGTGTGTAAAGTCTAAAAGGTGACTGTGTAGCTTAGTAATCAGAGATGAACTATGCATAACGGTGTCTGATCGAATACTTTATTTGATTGCTACTGATGAATCAGATCTCTTTAGTCTAACCTTGGCTTCCAAACCCCAAATTACTCTGAACTGGCTTCTACAGCGCCACGTGTGGCAAATCTGTGATCTTGCCAAACCACCTGAAAAGAATTATTTTCCTTGCACACATACACAAAATAATTGTCAGTTCTTTAAAGTTCAGACTGTAGAGGTTTTGAATAATTAAAACCTTTTCTGCACCTTGGTAGCACTCCCAAAGGTTAAATACATTTCTACTCTTGCATCTACAGGATAATTATGGGAAAGTGAATGAGTTTCTTCTCTGAAAAAACATGGAAACCAAGTAGTTATTTGTGCCTGCAAATCCTTTTGGGTAAAGAACCAGCGAGATAATAAATTGTTTTGCTAAAAACAGGAAGTTTGGCAAAGATGCAAAAGTACAGCTAAACTTTGGCCAGGCAACCCAAAACATTGTGTTCTTCTTTGAAACTATTTCCAGCAAGGGAAAAAAAAAATGTGGAGTGCCTTGAATACATAGTTTAAGAAACAGTGAAGGCATCTGGCAACGTGAACTTCTTGCCAAGCTTGTGGTTGTGCTGTGCTTGCTGATGGGAAGATGTGCCAGTTTTCAATGACTTATGTCATGCACAGCTGGAAACCCACGCATAAATAAAACCCCGAGTGTTGTGAAGTCCAAAAAGATTCTAGAAAATATCCTCGCTTTTCACTCCCTTCATCCAAACTGTAGAAAGTATTAAATGAAAGGAATTGCTTGGAGTTTAGATTGGAAAAGGCCAGCTACAGATTTCTCAGGGAAACCTGTTTCATGGCAGGAGTGTTCAATCAGTTAAGACATTCTGGAAGTTGTTAGTTTGTTTTTCTTTTTTCCCTCCCCCTCCCTTTCCTCAGATTCTTCATACTCATGCTTGCCAACTTTATTAATATGATTGTGATTATGTGGCATCTGTTTTGGACAGACCTGATAGGATTGTAATTTCCACTTCAGTCCATCAGGCTGGAAAGACTTCAAAATGTGGGCCAGAAAAAATAAAGAAATTAACCCAAGACGTCTGGAAAGGAGAGTATTGTGCTCCTGTCAGATGGAGCGGCAGGGAAGCCTGGGACATCTTGATTGGAGGAGAATGTGCTGCAGAAACAGTGCTCCCCAGGCTGGTGGGGCCCGTCCAGCTGGCAGCAGCCAGGAGGCTCTTTTTATTCCCTGTCTACACTGGGTGGTTTTGCTTTTAGGATTCAAGGAGAGGAACTCTGAATTTTAGTTTTTGTCACTTATTTAGAACTAGAGGCAATGGTCCATCTCCCCGAGTTTCCTTTTTTGAGCAGGAGGCAGAGGGGCCTGTAAGGGTGGGCAAAGAGAGTGAACACCCCAGGCTCCCGCCTGGGGGCACCTGGGCTCGGGGAGCAGGAGCGGGCATCGAGGAAAACAGCCCCTTCCTTTTTCCTTCTGAAATGGGCCTTCTCTGGTCTCTCTTCTCTCTCTGTCTACTCTCTGAGGGTTGGTTTTTACCTCTGAGGTGCCTCTTGATTTTTAGTGATTGCAAATCGCTTTCTTTTGGGGGTAAACTGAAGTGGCCAACAATCTATTGGAGCCCTTGGAGCAGTGATACGGGCCTCAAGCTCTGGCTCTGCAGCTGGTGACCAAGATGACCTTTTCTCTCTAAACTGTGGTTTAGGGAGTCATTATAATGACTCATTATAATAGTACCTACCGCCATGACCTGTGTAGATGAGGAAATAGGGGAAGGTAAGCAAGGCATGGACTACCATCCTGGGTTGTATTGATCCACCCGTGATCAACAAATGATTGCTATGAGAATGAACAGAGCCCACTGTGTTATTCATCCACCCAGGAGTCAGCTGGAAACGTTTTGGTTTTCTCAGCAGGAATTTGTTCTTTTTAGGAAAAAATACTCCAGCCCTTAGATTGTTATATTAAAAAATACATAAATACATAGACTTTATTTGTTGATTCAATGTTTATTTTAGACTTTGAAGTGAAGAAAAGAAATAAATAAAAATACCCTTTCATTTACCACCTAGAAATAACCATTATTTGAATGTTTACATAATTCCTTTGTCTTTTTGTCTAAGATTCTATTTGGAATTATTAAACTGGGACAATATTATATAAATATTTTACCATGATTTTTAAACATTTCCCACTTCATTAAATATAAGTTTTTAAATGCCTTAAAATGTTATTTTAAAGTGCTTTATAAATATTCCATTATTGGATATTCTTATTGGAGTTAAGGTTTTTGCTTTTTTTTTTTTAATCATCATGATGTATATCTTTGTCTGCATTTGTATATTTCCTCAGAATAGAATTACTGGATTAAAAAAAGTCTTTTTGAGAACTCTTAATAGATGTCAGTTCTTCAAAGAAATATATAATTCTTTGAAATTATGAGGGGTTTGTTTTCCTTAGAAAGATTATAGGAAGAGAGAGATCTTACCCCACCATGAAGAAGGGAATCCTTGTCAAACAGACTGGGAGTTGAAGTGATTTCTTGCAGAATTGATGAGCCAGAGCCTCTGCCTCCCCTGTAAACAAAATAAACACATACACACACACACACACTATATATATATACACACACTAGAGTACATGTATATACTCTATTTATACTATCTATACACTCTCAATACAGTTCAGTTGCTCAGTCGTGTCTGACTGCAACCCCATGGACTGCAACATACCAGGCTTCTCTGTCCATCACCAACTCCCGAGCTTGCTCAAACTCCTGTCCATCAAGTTGGTGATACCATCCAACCATCTCATCCTCTGTCATCCCATTCTCCTCCTGCCTTCAATTTTTCCCAGCATCAGAGTCTTTTCCATTGACTCATTTCTTCACATCAGGTGGCCAAAGTATTGGAGCTTCAACTTCAGCATCAGTCCTTCTAGTGAATATTCAGGACTGATTTCCTTTAGGATTGACTGGTTTGATCTCTATTTGTACATGTATATGTTTATGTGTTGGAGAAGGCAATGGCACCCCACTCCAGTACTCTTGCCTGGAAAATCTCATGGGCAGAGGAGCCTGGTAGGCTGCGATCCATGGGGTCATGAAGAGTCGGACATGACTGAGAGACTCCACTTTCACTTTCATGCATTGGAGAAGGAAATGGCAACCCACTCCAGTGTTCTTGCCTGGAGAATCCCAGGGATGGGGGAGCCTGGTGAGCTGCCATCTATGGGGTCGCAAAGAGTCAGACACGACTGAAGTGACTTAGCAGCAGCATGTTTATGTATACATGTATATTGAACAAGGAGAGAAAAGAAAACTCTGCTTTCCTCCCACCCTACTCACCTGGGATTGCTTCTGATCTCCAGTGGGGAGGGAGGGAGGCTGGAAGATGGGGGAATTGGCCACAGGCAGAAGTAGCGATTGCGTGCACAAGGATCACTACCTGGGAGAGCGGGGCAGAGAAGACAGCCTTTCTTCCCACTTCTGCATGGAACCTGGCTCCACGCTGGTCCCCTGAGGACTGACTGCTTAGGCAGCTTCAGCAGGCAGCACCCTGCCTAGGCCTGATTTTTCCAGGTTAGCCCTGGCAACAGTGAAAATTGTGAAGCTTGATCCGGGAGTTTTGCCAGAGGAGTTCCTCAAAAGAAGGATGCCTGATCCATAGGAAGCTCACAGAGAAGATGCCCACGGTGATAATCCTGACAGAGAGCTTAGTGAGTGTTCACAAGGTGCCTGCCTCTGGGGAAAAGGAGGTCCCCAAAACAAAATCTGTTACTGTGACTGCAGTGACAAGACTTCCCATTTGAGCATCAAGGGCAATTTTTTTTTTTTTTTTTTTAGTGTAACTGCTCTTGTGACTCTGTTTGTGCTCACAGCCTAGTCAAGCCTGGGGCGGCTGGCTTTCTTATATGGAGTGCTCCACTCAATGAGATGAAAGAAAAAAAAAACTGAAAAAAAGAATGGAAATTGTGAGGAAAGGGAACAAATGAAGCTGTACAAATCTCAGGTTTTAAGAAATGGGAGCCTGGAGCTGAGAAGGATACTTAGAGCTGCTGAGTATGTGGGCAGGAAGGAACAGCAGAGGTCCTCTTCCATTTCAACATCCTCAGTTTTCTGAGGGGCATCAGTGGGCCACACGGACTTGTCCCTTCCTCCAGGTCACTCGTGTGGGTGGTCTGAGTCAAAGCAGAGGTCTGCAGGCGCTTCCCTCAGAGGCCCTCCCTCAGCCTCCTCTGCCTCTCTGGTCAATGCCTTGGAGCACAGGGGATGCTATTAATGAGGGGCCAGAGCTCATCACTTGTTCTCTGTCATGGTCCCTTTGGGCTCCTGATGAGATGGTTGGATGGCATCATCAACTCAAGGGACATGAATCTGAACAAATTCAGGGAGATAGTGAAGGACAGGGAAGCCTGACACTCTGCAATCCGTGGGGACTCGGAGAGTCAGACACAACTGAGTGACTAAAGAACAGCAACAGAATGTCATAGGCTAGCTTCAGTAACAGAAGTTTCTTTCTCAGGGTTCTGGAGGACAGAAGTCCAAGATCAGGTGCTAGCACAGCCTTGCCCTAGTGAGAGCCCCCTTCCAGGCTGTGGACTGCCCCATTTTCATGGGGTCCTCACGGGGCAGAATGAGAGAGAGAAGATGCAGGTATTCTCTCCAGTCTTCTTTTAAGGGCACTAATCCCATTCATGAGGGTTCCTTCTCATGACCTTGTTTAATTCTAACCACCTCCCAAAGGCCCCACCTCACACTGCAGGGTGGGGTTTCAACATATGGATTTGTGGAGTGTGCAGACATTCAGTCCACAGCATTCTCCATAGAAAGCACACAGGAACGGGCTCCAGCATTAGGTCAGTGCTGCTGGTTTCTACGGTCTTGATCCTGCACCTCAGACTATTGAGATCAACATCTCTGTGGGTGAGACTCTGACCAGTCGCCTCAGGATGGCAGGATCCAGCCCCTGTGTGAGAGGAGTGACCACAGGTCCCAGGATCTGCTGTCACCTGGCATCAGGAGAGCTGTGTCACCTGCCAAACTGGCCTGTTGCTTACATGGTGATCAAAGTCAGGGGATGGACTGATTGACTTCTGAAGTCCCTTCTACCTTTAGAACAGGGAAGTCTAAGTAAAAAGAAACAGACACTGTATTACAATAGCCTTATTTAAGCACCCTTTTCCCTATCTTGTGATATTTCTTGGCCCTACAGTTCCTACCACAAAGATTCCCATGAGCTCTTCACCTTTCTTGAATGAATGAGAAACTGCATCAGGTTGCCTTGAAATCTCTGGTGGGCCTCACCGCAGCCTAATGTTTGCGATCTGGTGTTTGCAGTGATGACTGAGACAAAGTCCTGACTCAGGCCATGTGCTCCCTGCCCCTCCAGACCCTGCACGCTCCCCACAACCTCCCAAGACCTGTTGTGGAAACACCAGCATCATACTGATGAAGTCACGCCCCAGAGGGTTTTGGTCTTGGAGCAACATTACGGCTGAAAGAACACAGTTCATGCAATCAGAGGTAATTTCAAAATAAATCTAGTCCTCCACTTGCACGTCTCTGATGCCCTGTGTGGATGGTAGGAGGGCCCCCTGCACTCTTCCCTTCTCCCTTGAACACTGTTCCCTCGCCTCAGGCCTGTTGCTGACTACAAGGCTTTCCAGACTCTTCCCCAAGGTCCTCCAGCCTCTGCCTCACCCACTTCTGGGGTCCCTTCCTCCTGCTCCTTTGGAACCCAATCTCTATCTGCAGAGCTTCCGAGGTGGTGCTAGTGGTAAAGAACCCACCTGCCAATGCAGGAGACATAAGAGACATGGGTTCGATCCCTGGGTTGACAGGATCACCTGGAGCAGGGCATGGCTACCCACTCCAGTGTTCTTGTCTTGAGAATCCCATGGACAGAGAAGCCTGGCTGGCTACAGTCCATGGGGTTGCAAAAGAGTCAGACAAAACTGAAGTGACTTAGCAAGCATGCACTCACTCTATTTGGAAGCCCAAGAGTGTTCCCCCAGAAGGCAGGAGGCAGAACTGACCCAGAGGCTGAAGGAGGCAAATAGTAAAGCTCAGAATCACCCTGAGCAGCAAAGGGAGGAAAAAGGCAGGGAGCTCAGGCACTGATGCTTGTTACTGGTTGTTCACACAAAAGTAGCAGGCAAGGCTGTTGGAGCTGAAAATTGCTGGGAGTCGGGGGCGCCTACTACGAGGGGGTTGAAGAGGGAGCCAGGAAGTGCTGGCCTTGGCTGCCTGGAAGCAGAGAGCTGGCTTGGGTGACTTCTTGAGGCTCTTCCTGCTGGGAACTCTTCATCCTCTGGCTTTTCATGCACGGAAAGGCTATTTGGCAGCAGCTCACCTTGGGCTCTGTGAGTCATGTACTGCTGCCTTCAAACACAGCTGGCTGAAAAAGCCAGGTTTCGTTAGGCTCACTGACTATGGGACTTGGTGAAGATTTTAGAAACAGAGGCCGAGTGAATTTGGTTTAGTGTTTCCTTGGAGTGTTCCTGAACAGAGGGCAGAGAAGGGGGAGGTGTTATTTATTGCCCACATTTTCTTTTTCTTTTACTGTAGCACTTGGGGTCAAGGCTGAGGGGTTCCAGAGAAAGCTCTATTGACGTGATGCAGTTTTATGGGCAGAACACTTCATGCTTCTCCTCTGTGCATGCAGAGAGCATCCGGTAGCATGAGGCAGGGCCAGAAGATAGCTCGGAGCCCTCTCTGGAGTAACACAGCACAGAGGGAGCTGTGTGGAAAGTCATCAACCACGCTGCATCTAGAGGGAAAGGAGCTACCAGACGGGGGGCAGGATAGTACATTCTGATATGAAAAAGGGGGACTGAGCCACCACTGCCAATTGCATCCATCCCGTGTGCTTGGAGCAGTTTCACATTGCCCAGGATTTGTTTGCCACCTACCCCACCCTACTGATAGCAACCTCAGTGCCAGGGTAGGAATCCCAATGCTTGGAAAGCAAGGAGGCCCAAAGCCAGTGACCACAGGGACTTCGCGGGAGCAGGAAACATTTATCCTACAAAAGCCTGTTCTCTACTTGGCAAGTCTTTCAGTGAAATGGGAGAAAAGATGGGTTGTGGAGCCAGAATTACTAGGGCTTACATGATGCATTAACTTTGTGAGTTCAAGCCTCTTAAATTTTTGCCTCTGTACCAAAAGCATATTAATACTTGTCCCCACTGTATCCAGCCATTTGAGGATTAAATGAGATAACATTTGTAGCCGGCCTGGCACAGTGCCTAGCTTGCAGTAGATGCATAATAAATGCCATTTCTCTCCTTCCTCAGACACACGTACGCACACCTGGAATAATACTTCAGGTGAGTTTTTTTTTTTTTTAAAGGATCAATTAGTTTTGTTCTAAAGCACCAGCTCCTAGCAGGCAGGGATAATGAGTGTATTTGAGTTCTTTCCAGAATATGGGTGAACGTGTAAACTCCAAGTCAGTATTTGAATTGGTGCTGGGTGTCTTCGTGGTGGAGAACTAAGGTATGTGGAATGCTCGTTCCTGCCCTCCCTGAGTGTACAGTGAAGCTGGGAACATAAGGTACAAATACTGTCAACATTTCAAGATAAAGATTAAAAAAAAAAATGTGCCCTGCTCCTGATGGGTTTGGACACAATCCGTCACAGCTCGTTCCCACAGCCGCTCTGTGTGGGGACAAGTTCAGCTTCTCTCCCCAGGTGGCTCCACGGCTGTTGGAAACACCACCTCTGTACCCTTCTTCCTAAACCCCCTACACCACCGTTGCCTCCGGCTCTGTTCTGGCTCCCCACCTGCTCTCAGATTCGGAACAGCTGATTCCTGAGGAAGCCAAGGCTGAGGGGTCTACTCCGCCCGAGTGCCAGCTCTTCCAATGAGAACCACCATTTCTCCTCTGCTCCAAGTGGAAGATTCGACACGTGCGCCTGTTTCACCCACCCTTAGACAACAGTGATTACCAGCTTCCACTTTGGAGTCAGAATGCATGGGTTCAAATTCTACCTCCATCACCTCCTAACTATGGCTTTGTGCAAATTAACAATTAAGCCTTAATTTCCATGTGTGGAACACTGGGGCTTATAAGTTAGTACCCTTCTCTTTTTGAAGACTAAACGGGATGACTCAAACGTAGCACAGCACGTAGCAGGTTATCAGGAAGTGTTTGCTATCATTTATCTAATGACGGCAGTTTTGGGATGTGAAATGTGTGCTACATTCATCTTTCTTTGTCATATTTCTCCAAAACCTGGGCCCATGGTCCTCTCTCACCTGATCTTCCTCCCAGACTCTCTGTGTCCCAGGATGGGACAAAAACCCTTCAATTCAGCTCCTCATTTGGGAAAGCTGCTTTCCTCTTTCTGGGATCACTTCCTTTCAAACCAAGGCTTTGCCACATTTTTTAAATCCCTGTGCTAGTATAAGACTATTAATCTTGGCATCTAGTGAAATACTCAAAGAACTCAGCATCAGTTCTTCCAAATAGCCTGGGCTCTTTCACACAACTAGGAAACTAGAAGTCTGCTTGACACCTTTGAAGTCCAAGAAAGGATGTTGAGATCAAGCACCATAGAGATGCTTTTAAAAACCAACAATGGAAGCCATTTTCACAAGAACAGTGCAAATAATAAATGCTCTTTTGTGTAGAGAAAGAGCTTTGACTCTGTATAAGGTGGGCACCGGTGTAACAATCTAGGCTTTAAATTTCATCATCCATGACCTCAGAGGAGTCACTCTTGGTTGGAATTTTCCAACCGTAAAATGGAGATGCCTGGGATGGTCATATTGATTAGTGAAAGAGAAAGTGAAAGTTGCTCAGTCATGTCCGACTCTTTGTGACCCCATGGACTATACAGTCCATGGAATCTCTAGGCCAGGATGCTGGAGTGGTAGCCTATCTCTTCTCCAGGGGATCTTCCCAACCCAGGAATCAAATCAGGTCTCCTGCATTGCAGGCGGATTCTTTAGCTCAGACAGTAAAGAGTCTGCCTACAATGTGGGACACCCAGGTTCGATTCCTGGGTTGGGAAGATCCTCTGGAGAAGGAAGTGACAACCCACTCCAGCAGTTATGCCTGGAAAATCCCATGGACTGAGGAGCCTGGTGGGCTACAGTCCATGGAGTTGCAAAGAGTCGGACGTGACTGAGAGACTTCTCTTCACTTCTTTATCAACTGAGCTATGAGGGAAGCCTCAGAGGAATCTTCAAACATGAGCTGCCAGGCAGCTTTTGGTACTGAACTCTAGATGAGGAAGAATAGGGGATGGGGTTTGGAAGAGTTTGGTAATTTCATGGGGGCTATAAGTGTCAATTAGAGAAAGGGCAGAGAGCCCTGGAGAAAGGGGACAAAGTGGAGAAGATGAAATAGAAAGCAGAGGAGTAAGAGGACAGAAGGGAGGGGAAAGAAACATTAGAAAATGAAGATGCATTTTTAAGGCAGTGAAGAAGGGTACACACAGACTGCATAAGAAAGCATGCTCTGGTCTCTGAGATTATGCAACTTCAATCAACAGCAAAGCACAATGAACATCTTGAAAGCATCTTGTCCCAAGTGTTTGATTCTTAGCAGTAGAATTTAAAGCTACACGAGAGCACATAGGTGAGATGTTGTGGAACTTGGAAATGACATCACAGACATTCAATTTAGGCCCATGCTCTCTGGACCCTCAAACTTTAATTTGATAAAAAAGAGTTTCCCTGATACTCCACTATGATCTCATCCTTGACCCACAGTGGCACTTTTTGGAATGACTTCCATAGGTTTCTTTCTGCCATATTGTAAGACAAGACTGATTGGCTTAAGGAAAGTGATTTAAAAATATATCATTGATTTAGGAAAATCTTTTAAGGTCTATGACATTTCATGGCTCAGCAAGGTCAATTTTTGCTCCAGTGTCTCCAAAGAAGAACTCTTCTCTCTAAAGGTTTGATTGATTTATTTTTAAATAGAAATATCATTCCTTCTTGTACCCTGTAAGCCATCTTGGTTTTAAATTTAGTTCTTGAAGGTCTCCAAACTCACTGGACAAATAAGAAAAATCATCAGTCTCTCTTCTTCTATAATTCCCTTTGATGGCCTAAATCTTTCAGGTGCTCCCAAAGCCCTGTTAAGAAGGAGGGTGACATTACTCCAAGGAGCGAGTGGGCACTTGCTTGGGCCCTTTAGAGTAAGCTCTACCTTTGGTACTTTTCCAGGCAAGAGAGAAGGTAAGAGGCTACGTTACCTAGTGTCTGGCCTCTAGCATGATGCTAAACCTAATATAGAAATACTGAATACAAACAACTAAGGCCTTTATTGACCACTTGCTTAAGTGGTAGCAGATTAGTAAACCAAGGATGATGATGCTAAGTGATGGATTTTATAGTCAGAGTTTGATTTCCTTTAAAGTTCCTGGGCCTTTGCCTGTCCAGTCCTCTGTAGTCCCTCTAGACTCCCTTATTCTTCTCTGAGATGCCCACAACCAGGGCATCTTGAAAACAGGAAGTCCTCCCAGACTTTGTCCAGCACTGGTTGCATCGGAGACCAAAGCTCCATCCACTACAATCGTGATCTCATTGT
Organism: Neotragus pygmaeus; assembly: GCA_006410875.1. NCBI lineage: Eukaryota > Metazoa > Chordata > Mammalia > Artiodactyla > Bovidae > Neotragus > Neotragus pygmaeus. The sequence goes on along the minus strand of SJYV01018828.1, from coordinate 2,010,466 downwards.
GATTTTGATTTACTTGACCCATAACCAGAGTTCCTTCTGCCCAGAAGAGGGAAACCAACACTACCTATTTCTCATGTGATTTTGGATGTGTCCTTGAACCCCTGGGGAATTAGTGTTTGCTTGTTTCTGAGAGTTGAGGTTATTGACGGGATTTGATGATGTCATGTGTGTTAGGGCTTTAGAAATTGTAAAATGCTAAGTCAAGGGAAGGCCTGACCCTAAATTGAATGGCCTCTGAGGCAAAAGCACTACTAGAGGCCATACTCTACATGTCTACATGTTTGAAAGTCGTAGAAACTGGTAAGTAAAAAGTTCCATCTTTCTGCTTTCATATACATTAGAGAAACATGGTTACACTGAGAATTTTTGGATTCCTTGGACTTCTTGATCCCTTCCCACATTCCCTCCCTTTTTCTTTCCAGCCCACTGTTACCCTACAGCAAAAGAGTTTGTGTCAGTATCTTAGTTCACTGGTTCAAAGCCCTTAACTTCCCCTCCAAGCAGCTGCTTCTTGGCTAACTCCATGGCTTAGAGGTGTGCTAAGGCTCAGAAAAAGGAATTAACAGCGGTTCTGTGAGGCAACCGCTCCAGTACTCATGCCTGGAGAATCCCATGGACGGAGAAGCCTGGTGGGCTACAGTCCACTGGGTCGCAAACAGTTGGACACGACTGAGCGACTTAACTTTCACATTCTAACTTTCTGTGTATCATGCCGTGATGAGCCGTGGGGCCTCTTCTTTTCTTTATTTCTGTCCCTTCCCCTTCCCTCTCTACAGCCTACTCCTCCTTTTCTCCCATCTCCCCTGCTTCCCTTCCCTTTGATCATGATCTAAATTTGTCAAAATGCAAGGGCCATTGCTCTGAGTTCCAAGAAGTCAATTTATTGAAATCATTATAGCATTTTCCTAGCAGAGATGATCATATACCAAAAATATTTAATGGCTGAAGAATGAATTTTGTCTTTGTGATTTTATTTTTTCATACTTCTGGAATTCCCCAAATAAGTTTATATTCTCTGACCCTCTTTCTTTTCCTAGTTTTTGTTTCTATTTTAAATAAGCTGTTGTTGAGTAATACAACTGAGACCTCTTATAGTCTCAATGCAAAATACTATCCACTCATGTGTGAGTAATAGTACTATTGCTATCAGTCATTATGTTGAGTTAATAAAGTGCCCTGAGAATAAAGACAAGGTTTGGGGGATGCAATTTTAAATATACCTGGAGACTACTTATTCCCTTATCAAATATTTAAGTGGCTTCCTCTCACAGCGTGATGGTTTAAGATCCAAAAGGTACAGGAAGATATTAATATAAGAAAGTATTGATCTGATACAAGTGAATCTTTGACTATTACAGAGGAAATTAACACCACAGTTAGCAAAAGTTGGAAGGCTGGTTTTAAACTAGAGGTCACAACTTCAAATATGAAAAAAGATCATTTGGAATTGATGTTTTTGGATGCTTTGCCTTAGTAATATTAGTCCCTTGCCTACTTTCGTATCTGGATGCTTACTATAAAAATAAGGCCTAACTTGGAATAGCAGAAACCATGTCATGACTCACAAAGTCTCCCATGGAAGCCTTGTGGCAAATTCACAACCCTGGTTTTGAGTGGGTGAGCATGGTGAATTGTGGGTCTAAGGCTGAACATCAAGGACAAACCCACCCAGGACTAGAGGAAATCCTGCATGAGAGCCACTGGATACCAAGCAGATGACTTTAAAAGGAAAGAGTTGTAGTATCTCTCAGCAAATATTGTCATCCAGCCTTGTAAGAGTCAGTCAAGGCTGAAATGATACCAGAAATGGCTTGGTGCATTACCACACAGGCTCCCCACCAACTGATTGATATTAAAAATTCCATCAATAGGACTCAAGGTTTTAATATCTGTTAATTCCATTTATCTTTTCTGGTCAAAAGTCTTGAAATCAAGATGGACATTTTGATGCCACTGCTTTGTTACAGCTGTATTGTCAACAAGAACTTCTCAAGACACCAATAAGAATAGCCAGCTCTTGTAGAATAATTATTTTATTTGGCCCTATGCTGTTAGTAAGGGTTTTAACTTCGATGGGGTTTGGAATGTAGATTTGAGCTGATTTCCTGTGGACCCTATGGGATTGGAGACCCAGCTAACATCAGTTCTACACTTGTTAACAAGGAGAAAGAAAAGAGTGAAATTTGATTGATTTCTAGGAAGCAATATAACAGAGTTCTAGGGACCCTGAGTTTGAGATCCAAGGAAACAAAAGGATCCCCCAAAGTGTTTGCAATCCAAAGAGTACAAGAGAAGGAAATGATTGTTTCACCTGTGTAAGAATTCAGAACGCTGTTCCTGGTCTGGCAAAAGGAAGTGATGGATGCAGGCAGAACAGCAGACATGTCTGTCCTTCACCAGAGCCATGGCTGTTGGTTGCATCATGGGCTGGAAGAGCTCCAGAAGCAGCCTGGTCTCTGCCACTGATCCGCCAGCTCACCCCACTTCCCCCATGACCTGGAGCTTTCGGATTGTATGTCCAGGGAACCTCGTCATATGGGCCTTAAGTTTTCAGTTCTACAAATCTGATCTCTCCCCAAGGCTTACCTTGATGTTGATTCCAAGTCTAGAGTATGGGGCTGTCGATGATGTAAGAGACAAATGCTTGCAAGCTGAACTTGAGTCCTTTGGGAGGCTGTGGCAGAGGTCTAGGGGGCTGAGTGGAGGGGAAAAGTCTCTGGGATGTGTCCCTGCAGACCTGAAAGCATGTGTTGGTTGCTTTTCAAGATCGTCTCTTAATGCAAAATGTGGTTTCCTCAAATGCAAAATGTGGGATAACAGTCATGGGTGCTTACAGAGATACAGACAGTGAACAGACATGTGGACACAGTTGAGGAAGGAGAGGGTGAGACAAACTGGGAGAATAGCATTGAAACATATACCTTACCATATGTAAACTAGTTAGCTAGAGGGAATTTGCTGTATGACACAGGGAGCCCAAACCTGGTACTCTGTGACAACTGAGAGGGGTGGGATGGGGTGGGAGGTGGAAGAGAGGTTCAGGAGGGAGGGGGTATATATATATACCTATGACTGATTCATGTTGATATATGGCAGAAACCAACATGATATTTTAAAGCAGTTATCCTCCAATTAAAAAAATAATCTTACGTGCTATAATGAAACTTAGAGGGCCAGTGGTAACAAATAAATTTTCAGACTCTCACTATCCATGGTATATTGTAACACTGAATTTCAAAGAATTAAAATTCAATTCATTTAAATAATGTAAGTAAAAGTCATTGTGTTGCACTTAAAATACTGAAAATAGTGTTTACACTATCTTATAAAAATGTATGATTATTATGGTGATACTTATTAAAAATGACCATTTTTATGCTCTTAATGATGTTCACTGACTATCTGCCTTGATTCAGCCTTAGCGCAGTGATGCCCAGAATTTTACTTTCACAGGCTGGCAAAATTAAATATGAATAACAATAACAACAGAGCCAAAAACCACAGTATGGTAAACATGCGGCTGCTAGGTCACTTCAGTTGCGTGCAACTCTTTGTGACCTTATGGACTGTAGCCCACCAGGCTCCTCTGTCCATGGAATTCTCCAGGTAGGAGTACTGGAGTGGGTTGCCATGCCCTCCCCCAGGGGATCTTCCCAATCCAGGGGTTGAATACCGGTCCCCTGCATTGCAGGCAGATTCCTTACCACTGAGCCACCAGGGAAGCCCATGGTAAATGTAGTAATAATAAAAGGGGACTGACATCAGATTTGGAACTTTAAAACTTTTAATTTATTTTCTAATTGCATAAGGAGTAGCTAAACACATTCTTCTCATTAAAAATTGTCTAATAATAGGTTAATTTCAGGTGTATAGCAAAGTGATTCAGTTATTGTAAATCAACTATACTTCAATTTTAAAAAGTCAAACAATATAGATAAAGCAAATGTCTCTTGTGACGTCCAGCTAAATCTCAGCGTCTTCCACAAAGGCAACCACTGTTGTCAACTTGCTATGGTATATAAATAGGTTTAGGTATATAAATAGGTATACATAGGTATATAAATAGGTATATAAATAGGTCTACATAAAGTACATATTTTGGATGCTTTACTTAGATAGATGGTGTTATACAGTACACTTATTTTCTTTCAGCTTTCTTGTCTTAACTTTGGTGATTTTTCTATCTCAGTGCAGCACTGTTTTTGTTTGTTGGTTTGTTTGTTTTGTTTTTGTTTTTGTTTTTACTGTTTTACCTAATTCTGTAATGGGAATGGACATTCCTTATCTGTGCCTCTTTTTGCCCTTGTGTAGGCATACTAGACTATTTCAGTTTGACATATGCACAAAGATATGTTGGCACCTTACCATGTTTTTCTAAGTAAAGGTTTCAGTAGAAAGCAAATTTCCATTTACTCTTCCAATTACTTCTTATATGATAAAAGAGCAATCATGCACTTTAAAAGAAGCAAAATTACAGGTTAAAAAAAAAAAGAAAATCTCCAAGAAAAGACAAAAGGAACCTTAACATGTTCTCAGTCTAGATCAGGGATGAGCCTAGTGCCAGAGTATGATCTGGAGGACTTCTGGTTGAGTCTAACCTTAAAAACAAATGAGTCTTCTTCCATCGAGTAACTCTTCCAAAGAAAACAAGGAACGATGACAGCTGAGGATGTCGGGGTATGATAACTGATTTCCCTTGTCTGCAGAGTCACTTGCTGGGCCCACCTCCCAGTCCCGTAGGAGACATCCATCGGGAGAATGAATTATGGACCAGTCTTCATGTGTGACCGGGGAGGGCTTGTTCATGCCAACAAGTTCTGATCTCTTCTTGCTCTCAAGAACTATTGACTTCTAAGTGTGAGGCATCTTTCTAAATTGTGGTTGGTGTTCTTAGGAGTCTGGCAGATGAACTTAGGAGGCAGCAAACAGATAAATTTTCTTCATAGTCCATGGGGTCACAAAGAGTCGGGCATGACTGAGTGACTTTTCACTTTCACTATATATATATATAGCAAGACACATGGGTTGATTGAAAGAAAAATATTTGAAATTGGATCTGCATGTATTGATAGAAAAATAAATCAACAGTGTTAAAGTGAAGTAAGTTCTCTGGTAATCTCCTCAGCGTTTTTTGAATCCCAGTCACCTCACCTTTCAAATGGATTCAGCAACACCTACCTCTCTGTAGGCTTTAGGAAGTGTCGCACATACAGGATGTGAGTAAATGAGACTTGGTTTCCCTTCTTTCACTTTCTTCTCTATCACCCGTAAGATTCCCATCTCTAGGTCCTAATCTGGAGTGTTGTTCTGACAGAGTTCAAAACTTCTGTTCATCAGGTCTGACTAAGGTGTTACCTGTCAACAATTGCATCTGCTTTCAGACTGTGCACATTCTTGGAACTCTCGAATCTTCTACACATAAAGGAATGGATCTCTTAGTGATAAAACTGCGGTCCCAGACATGAAATTTTCAAGGAGGGAGATACTTATAGGCAAAAAAAGAATACCATGCAGATTATTTGGACCTGAATGGGGTACATATTTGACAATATATTTGCCATATTCCAGTGAAGAATTGTCAATTCCTCTAGGCCACGGTGTTTGCTTTCTGACATACCAGGCCAAATAAAAATCTATCAAAATCTGAAAAGAAATGTTTGTTGTGAAAAAAAGAAAAATGAAACCAGCTATAGCTACTCATCTAGAAATAATCTAAGGGAAGTAAAAGCTCCCAGTTCAGTTTCGAAACTGGGTTTTATTTTCCAGTGGACTGGAATGCACAAAGAATCCTGGCTTGCAGGAATCTCCCACGGGCCTCCCCAGGATCCTTTGTGAAAATGTAAGTTATACTCATTCTCACTCAGAGTGAGAGCGTTGTGTATTGTCTGGAAACAATTAGAGGTATTTTTCCATCTTGATCTGACAACCTCAGACACATAGGCAAATGGGGGGTGGGGTGGGGGGTGGCTGTGGTTTGAAGTCCAAGTTCTACTATTAACTATTTAAACAGTTAAAGTATTAAAACTAATTAAGTTGCACATGCTTGGAGCCTGAAAGAGTGGCCACTGATGGAACAGGGAGCCTCAGAAAGGTTTAAAAGTCACCAGGAAGAAAAATCCTGGAGATCTGGAAAATATTTTGTCACTGATAATGATTTTCCAAGAACCTTCAGGAAAATAGTGTGACAATAAAAGGCCATTCAGGAGAACACATGAATTTACATCTGAGGTTGTCTGGGGACCTGAGTGACTGCAGGTGAGCCTGGCATAGCCTGGTTTAAGGTATGGACAGCAGAGCAGTGCCCCCTGACCAAGCTGGGCAGGGGGATGCCAGAGAAGGAGGCTACAGAGTGATAGGTCTTTTTGTCCAGATGTGCCATTCTCCTTGAGACTGTATTTGGATTAGTAGAAAGAGAAATTATGCTGGTTTACCTGTTGGTTTGTTTTGAAAGAGGGCTGGAGTGGAAAGAGTTCAGGGAGGGGTCAGGGCAGTTGGAGAAGGGGCTGGGGGGACGGGGTCAGTGTGGATAAGAGGTCCGTTAGAACCTGGGGCTGCCTCAGCCAGCCAGTTTTGTGAAAAACCTTTTAAACCTTATTTTAAAACTGAAGCTAGAGGCAAATGTTCCCACCTTTCCCCTGTTTGTCAGCAAAGTCCAAATTGCCAAGCGCTATGGAGGACAATTGTGTCAACAGCACAAGGCTTTGCATCTGCCAAATGGTAATCAGCAAAGAGGCCTCACATTTGTGTAGAGATCTCACACTTTGCAGCGTGTTTTCACAGCTCTGGTTTAGTGGATCCTTATGGTAAGCTCGAAGGGACTCAGGAGGGTGTCGCCATTTCAAAGATGGGAACCTGGGGGCTGGGAGAGGGGAGGATCTCATACACTATCACAGAGCTAGCGAGAAGTTGGGTGAGCATTCACACCTGGTATTCCAGTTGCACTCAGTCCCCCGCCATCCCCACGCCAGGCCAGGTGTGTCTGCTGGGCTGCCTCCAGCCCAGAGCTTGGGATATGCAGTGAGCTCATGGAGGCGGGGGCAGGCGGAGGTGGAACAGTATCCTGTTAGCACACAGCCGTCTATTTATTTTCCTGCATTTCCTCCCCTTCCCTCTCCTGCTCTGCGTGTGCCTGCAGCCTCCAGGTGGAACAGAGCAAGAAGGACAGTCCTTCAGCCCTGGGGCAGAAGCAGAATATACACATGATGATGTGAGATGCCTGGGATCCTAAGGCTAGTCCTGGGTAAGGCAGCATGTTTCAACTGGGCTTCAGAATTACCTTTCTAAAGTATAAAATTCAACAGAAAATCTCTGCAGATCCATCAGTAAGAAGGCATCTCATTGAGACAATGAATTAAGACAATCACTTAAGACCTTAAGAATCCTTGAGAATATACCCTCTTCTTTAAAAATACCAGCTTCTTGTTTTCAAGGATAGAATGAATATTTTTCTTGTGCAATAAGAAGCAAAGTAGCAATAAAGAGTCAACGTAGTAATGACATTGATTCCATGCCGAAGAAAGCTAGTCAATCTTTTCTTAGAAGATGGATTTATATCTAGTCACAGAATCTCTTAACTTTGACTAGAGATGAAGCTTGAAGTTCATAATATTTGTGCCTGTGATTTGGGGTCAGGTTGATAATAGACCCAGGTCTCTGTTATCCATAATTCTGGAACTGGCAATGCTGCCCATGTTGGCCCCATGGATATCTGGATGATGGTAAGCAGAGCAGGCTTCTGAGAAGAGAAATGCAGGAGTGCCCAAGACCAGATTCTGAAGCTGAAGTGAGGAAATTGCCTGGCAGTCCAGTGGTTAGGATTCTGCCCTTACACCACAGCAGGCACAGGTTCGATCTCTGGTTGAGGAACTAAGATCCCCCAAGTCAGATGGCATGCCCAAAAAAGAAAAGAAAAGAAACTATCGAAGCTCAGGTGATTAGCACATTTTTTTTCCTGATCTTTGATTCTGCACATTTTTATGCTCATTTTAAGTAGAACGGAATTAACATTTCTAACACATTTTCTCATTTCCTTGACAAATTTGGGATTGGCCCACAAGAAAGAAAGGAGAGTTCAGAGATTGACAACAAAAGCAGCGTAAAACCCACAAGACACGGGCATGGGAACCACAGATATTCATCATTCCTGAGCCATTTGTCTAGTGGCAAGTAGACAAAGGCTTTGAAGTCAACACCATGTTTTGCTACCCTTTGTAATAGTTGAACTTCCAAAGGAGTCAGTCAAATTAGATTTGGCACACACTTCTTGGGGAACTAGGAAATGTTTAATATTACTTAAAAATTATTTTTATCTAAAGACAATAAATGTGTCAGACTCTATTTTTCATTGTGAAAAATAGATAACATAAAATTTACCATCGTAACCATTCTTAAGTACATAGTTCAGTTCCCCAAGGACTGCAGCACACCAGGCTTCCTTGTCCTTCACCATCTCCTGGAGCTTGCTCAAACTCATGTCATTGAGGTGGTGATGCCATTCAAGTATGTTCACATTATTGTGCAACAAGTGTCAGAACTCTTTCCTTTTGCACAAATGGAGCTCTTATGGCCCACAACTCATCTTCCCCTCTCTCCAGCTTCTGGCAACCACCATTCTACTTTCTATTTCTATGAACTGGACTGCTCTCAGTATCTTATGTAAGTGGAATCATACTATGTTTGTCTTTTGGGACTAATATTTCACTTAGCAGAGTGTCCTCAAGGTCCTTCCATGATATAGCATGGAACAGGATTGCCTTCCTATTTTGTGCGTGGGTACTCAGTTGTGTCCTGACTCTCTTGATACCCCATGGACTGTAGTCCACCAGGCTCCTCTGTCCTTAGGATTTCCCAGGCAAAAATACTGGAGTGAGCTGCCATTTCCTTTTCCAGGGGATCTTCCTGACCCAGGGATCAAATCTGAGTCTCCTGAACTGGTAGGCGGATTCTTTACCACTGAGCCACATGGGAAGCCCACCTTCATTTTTAAGGCTGAAGAATATTCCATCGTGTATATAAACCACATTTTGTTTATCAGTTTATCCCCTGATGGACACTTGGGTTGCTTCCACCTCTTGGCTGTTGTGGATAGTGGTGCTATGAACGTGGGTGTGCAAGTGTCTCTTTGAGACTCTACTTTGTTTCTTAAAAAGGTAATTCTTCTCCTAGTCAGAAAACATGACTATCAAAAATAACTTTAAAATGAGCCTCTTTTTATTTGTTTTATTTAACTTTTATTTAATATATTTACAGAGATCTAAGTTTTCTGTAGAACAAATGTTTTTGTGCAGGCGCCCAATAGGTGGGTTGTGGATATTCCAGGACTGCCAATCTTGATCTCCATCTCTGAACAAGGATCTCATTCTAGCCATGACTGACTTGTCTTTTTTTTCCCCCTCTGTGCAGAAGTTTTAAGCATGAGCACTTCATTCTTTCCTTTCCACGTGCCTCCGCTTCCACCCTATGACCTTCCTTTCCCTAAACAGAGAGAAGTCCTGACCTGTCCTGTCCTGACCCACCCCCATCCTTACCTGGAGGGGACCACCCCCCGCCTCACCTCATTGGTTATCATTATTATGTCACCCAGATCAATCACTGGGCACTCGCACTGTTGTAACTGTCGCTTTGATCATTCGTTACACTTTGTTAGTCCTCATCAGATCCAGGCCCCTCTAATCGGAAACAGCGGCCTTCCAAAAGCCAGGCAACCGGGTGACCAGGGGCAATTACCGCATTGTTTGGTTTTTAAATTAGTCCCTTCTTGGTGCTCTGATCACCATCAGGAGGCTGGTGATTCAGAAAACCAGGGGGTGACCACTGCTCGTGCTGCCCCAACTGGCCTGGAATCCCAAGTCCTGCTGGCGGTTCCAAGCTGAGGGTGATCCCAGTGAGCTGAAAAACAATCCGTGACCCAGAGGCACAGCCTCCTCGTGAAAGGGAGTCCTTGCCAGGTATACTCACCCACGGGCATTTACACAGAAGACAGTCCCCGCGGTAACGTACTTCCTCTGTCACGAGTTAGAGGACCCTACCAGGGGAACCCAGACCCACAGCAGCAGAGCCCAGGGCTCAGCAGAATTCTGTTCTCTTTTTGCCTCCACCCAGGAAGCTGCCTGACCTGGCAGTGAGGTGGGTAGAGGCAGGTATCTCTCGGGTTTCCATATAACCGAGTAGGAGCTTCAGCCTCCAGCTCAAATGCCTGGGGCTGATCCTACAGAAAGGTGTGAGGGGGGTCATTTGGCAAGAAATTAAAGGTCAACCTATGCACCTTTTAGTGCATCACTTTCTTTAATGCCAATTAAGTTTATTTCCCCAAACTTCAAGCATTTATGTACTACTTTCATGATTTTTTGCCATGCACAAGGTTTTGTTTGTTTTTTTTTTTTTGATTTTATTTACTTATTTATTTTTTTACTTTATTTTACTTTACAATACTCTATTGGCCTTGCCATACATCAATATGAATCCACCACAGGTGGTACACGAGCTCCCAATCCTGAATCCCCCTCCCACCTCCCACAAGAACTATTTTATACTTTGAATAGAAAGCAAATATTTCTTGTCTTCCTTTCAGCAATGACCTTTAAAAATGTCATTTATTCCCCCTCCTGCTCTCTCCATGGGACCTTAGTCCCACCAGTTAGCCCATGGGTGGATATTCTTCCCCTTGCTGGTCCCAGTATAGCATCTGTCATGATTATGGTGGGACAGCTTGGTGGCCTTTGAATAGTACACATTGGGTGTGGTGGATTACTATTGTTAATGGGAAATTGTAGTATATTCCTGGTAAAGGTTTCTCATGGGTAGGTGCAGTAATGCCTTGTCTTGGAGAAATGACTCTGATGGCTCGCTGACAGGCTGTGTGGAATAATAGGGGTCTTTGGGGTCAGGGCATTTCCTTAGCTCTCCTTGGCTCATCTTGGACCATATCTTTCTTGTGCCTGATGGACACTCAGCAGAGCTGATGTCCATCCTGCTCATCCTCTCTCTACAGACTCTGCCCACTCTCCCTGGAACATTCATCAGCTCTCATATTTTATTAGCCAGAAGAGTGGCATTCTTCTATAACAAAGCTTTTACTCCCCAGGTGTCCATTTGAGGACCTTCAAACTGTGTCCCACCACATCTCTTAGATTTCACATGGTGCAAATGTGGTCAAAACTGGAGAATTCTTAAGCTACTGTTGATGAACCCTTGGGTGGAGGGACTTAAATTCCTTAACAGCAAATTTTATAGGAAGCACATAAGAGGAAATGCATACAGCTCCTGCTTTCCCTCCTCCATCTCAAAATCTTCAGTTATCAGGAGGGACATAGCTCAAGCATGCCTTTTGACTTAAGGTAAAAAGGAGATATTTTGTTTTTCAGTAAGGCAGAATATATCTTAATGTAGTAATTGAATTTAGTTCTATTTAGTCTAGTTTGATGGGGGTAGATTTAGAGTGGGGAGGGAAGAATTGACATCGTTTAATACTTAACAGATGGATAGAAAACAAAAAGTTTAGGAGATAAGAAAGTCAGAAGGTTACCAGCTGCTGTTGGGATAGAGTAAAATGGAATTTATTTGAAAGGTTAGGCTTGTGTCTGTTAACACATGTCTCTCTTTCTATTACACTTTAAATTTACAAATTATTCAGAGGGAGAATCATCATGTTGGCTAAATCTTGAGTGGATTGCTGTGTTTGAAAAAGGCATCTTTGTGTTTCATGTGAGCTGTAGCTTATCATGGAAGATTCTTCTGCTCTGAATGGTGGAGAATTTGTAGTAATTTGTTAGCACGTTAACTTCATGAAATAGGTGTTTTTCCCTTCTTCTGTTCTCAAATTTGGATGTCTGAATGCAGACATAGAGAATAGACTAATGGACAAGGGTGGGGGCCGGGAAGGAGAGGGTGAGAATGGAGAGATAGCCTGGAAGCATACACACTGCCATATGTAAAATAGGTAGCCAATGGAAATTTGCTCTATGACTCAGGGGACTCAAACGGGGGCTCTGTAACCCACAGAGGGGTGGGAAAGGGTGGGAGGTGGGAGGTAGGTTACGAGGGAGGGGACATATGCACACCTATACATGTTGATGCATGGCAGAAGTCAAACCAATATTGTAAAGCAATTATCCTTCAATTAAAAATAACTAAATTTTTAAAATTGGATGTCTGAAGATCATTAAACAACTATAGGAAGAGGAGTAAACTCCTCAACATGTGCGTTAATTTTCATGCCATGAGACAAGAAATTCTACTTCTAAGAGAGCTCATTAGGCAAGGGCCACACCTTTATACTCTGGAAAGGATAAATTCACCACTGAAAGTGGAGGGAATTACTCCATTCAAAGTTTCCTAATAGAAGCCTCTGGGCATCACGTACTCTTGCAGTGTGTCTTATCTCTAATATAGAGTCAAGTCAAAATGACCACAGGTGCTGAGAGATGACGCAAGCCTGTCAGGAGGGGCTTGGCATCTGAGGCTTCACAGAGTCTGGGACTTTGACTTCCTCAGGGATGTTGGTCAAAACTTAACTCATGGATTCAGTCTCCAAGTTTCTGGTGGAGACTCAGTTGTTTAACTATTTAGCAGGTGTTCATAAAAAAACAGTGAACTAGTTATTGCTTGAAAAGCAGATTGAAGATATACTAGGTACTATTAAGACGAACTTGAGGAGGGCTACTTTTATGCACACCTTCTGTAAAAGCCATTAGATAATTCTTTGGGTCAAAAGGACAATGCATTAGGATAAATAAGTAGGAAATAAGAGAAGTCCTTGAACAGAAAGTGGAACTCTTGACAGGAACTCCACGTGTGGTAGGATGGATTGGTTCTAGGGTTACATGGATTTGCCAAAGGAAAAGAGATTTGTGGCAAAGGCTGTATGATGGGGAAGGATGGGCAGGCTATTGATGAGAAACTGGATAAACAACTGAAGCTCCAGAAACTTAAATATAAAACCAAACATGATATTTCCTTAAAGCATTAGATTTTTATCTCTTGGAAGCAAGACATATTCAATGAAAAATTATTAATATTTGTTGGGTGTCTGCTACATATTTGTTACTATGTTAGGATTTGTGAGAAAAACTAAAGGGTAAGAGATAGAGTCCCAGACCTCAAGGAGTTTATAACTCATTAGGGGAATCAAGGGTTAGATACAGTAGGAGACTCTAAGAAGGAATACAATCAAGCAGTGTAATGAAGGGCAAAGGCTAAGTTTTGTGGGAAAGGTCCACCAGTGAAGGCCAGGGCTGTTATTAATAGAGACTTTGGGATAATTGCCAAAGGCTTTACAGGGAGGTGTTGTTTGATCTAGGTCTTGAAGGGTTTTATTGCTCACAAATTTTAGATTTCAGATCAATATTGTTATTTCTCACTCTTTCTTTGCAGATTCTTCTATTTCCCCCTTACATGTTCATATCTTTCAAGTTTTGCATTTGGCCAAAATGCTTTTCTACTCAGAAAACCGAACACTATCAATATAATGAGTTGAAAACTTGAATAAGAACAGGAAATGAATAGGTAACACACAAAAATGTGAGTGTAGTATAGGGTACAATAAAGATTATGAAACTGGTGAGAAATGAAGAGCTTATACAATCTTATATAAGCATGCACGCATGCTAAGTCGCTTCAGTCAGGTCCGACGCTTTGTGGCCCCATGGACTGTAGCCTGCCAGGCTCCTCTCTGTCCATGGGACTGTCCAGGCAAGAATACTGGAGTGGGTTGCCATGCCCTCCTCCAGGGGATTTTCCCGACCCAGGGATTGAACCCATGTCCCTTATGTATCCCACACTGGCAGGTGGGTTCTTTACCACTAGCGCCCCAACAGTATTCTTGCCTGGAGAATTCCCATGGACAGAGAAGCCTGGTGGGTTATAGTACATGGGGTCGCAAAGAGCCGGACACAACTTAGCAACTAAACCACCATTATATATGTTGTTTTTGCTCAATAAATTACTTCTACTAATGGGAATTTGGTTTGCCAGTGGGTGGGCTATGATCTATCTACTGACTTCTCAACTTTGCTAAACCTGAGCTCTTTTCCTGAGTTTCCGTTTTATTGTTCTGAGTATCTTATGGTCACCCACATGGAAGTCCCTGTGCATGGAATATCTTAAGCCAAGGGTTGACCCCTGTGGACCAAACCCAACCCATACGCCCACCCTGTTCCACTGAAACACAGCCACACTCTTTTACGTATTATCTATGGCTGCCTTGATGCTACAGAGGCAGAGTTGAACAGTAGTGACAGAGAGCACATGGCCAGCAAAACTTAAAATATTTACAATCTGACCATTTTTAGAAAAAGTTTCCCAAACTCTGCTTTAAACCAACATGCTCCCAAATGAACTCACCCTTTTCTCCCCCAAACCCACCATCCATTTACTCTGGAGTTCCTCTCATTCCTTCCTCTACCTCACCTCCCTCATTCAAGATGCCCTGAGACCTGACATTGCTCATACTTCTGCCCCCTCAACATTTCTCCCACCACAGCCCTGACCCAGCCCTTCCTAGTCTCAACCATCTTAGATCAGGCATCTCTAACTGAACACCTGTTATATTTTCGTAAAAACAAATCAGGTCATGTTACTTCCTACCTGCTGCTGCTGCTGCTGCTAAATCACTTCAGTCGTGTCCGACTCTGTGCGACCCCATAGATGGCAGCCTACCAGGCTCCCCGTCCCTGGGGTTCTCCAGGCAAGAACACTGGAGTGGGTTGCCATTTCCTTCTCCAATGCATGAAAGTGAAAAGTGAAAGGAAAGTCTCTCAGTCATGTCCAACTCTTCACGACCCCATGGACTGCAGCCTACCAGGCTCCTCTGACCATGGGATTTTCCAGGCAAGAGTACTGGAGTGGGGTGCCATTGCCTTCTCCTAGAATCCTTCAATGACACCCATTTTCCTCCTGAATGAAACACTTGTTCCTAGTAAGACAATGATGCAATACCCTTGCTCACTCACACNCCTACCAGGCTCCTCTGACCATGGGATTTTCCAGGCAAGAGTACTGGAGTGGGGTGCCATTGCCTTCTCCTAGAATCCTTCAATGACACCCATTTTCCTCCTGAATGAAACACTTGTTCCTAGTAAGACAATGATGCAATACCCTTGCTCACTCACACCCCTTCCTACATATTTAACATCCTGTCTTCCCTTCTCTCACTTGTTCTCCTAAGTCTATCTTAATATTTATCATTGATTTGAATGAATTGTCCTCTGCTTCATGCCTCTGAGAGATGTACGTACTGTTCTCCTTGTAACTCTTGGTTTCAAATCTAAGAAACTTAATTGTCAAAATTCAACCTGAGCATCACTTCTGTTGTAGCACTGTCCCACCCATGATCTTTCGTCACTTTGCTCTGCACCCCCAGTCCCCCAGAGTTAGGATCCTTTCTTCTGATTCTGTAGTGTATTTTGTATAACTTGTTAGAGCATATCTCAAATTACATTTATTTCTAGTCATATTTTGTTCTCTCCTTCTCTACTTTAGGTGTGAACTCCCTGAGAAATCCTATGTTATATATTTATATCCCTAGTAGCTATAATAAAGCTTGCCAAAGATTAGATGCTCCATGAATGTCCAGTGAATTCCTGAAGCTTATTATAAGTCACCAAGTCTTTAATAAGCAAGGTCTAATCCCTTGTTGAAACACAGGACATTTGCTGGAGGACCACCAACTTTGGATATAAATTGTAAATACAGGTTTATGATTGATTAAATGATGGGTTAACTCAGATGCAGGGAGGCTGTTTTGAAATGCAAATCATACATGTTTTCACCCTTAAAATCTTTCCATGAAAAAAACCAAAAACAAAAACTTCCCATGGCTTCCCACTAAGAATAAAGCTCAAAATCTTTGATTCAACAGTCCAGCCTCTTACCTCCTCTTTCTTGGTTCACTGCATTCTGGGAACACTGACCTTTCTTCTCCAGTTCCTCAAATGCATCTCCCTTTTCTGCCTTGGGATTTTGCACATGCTTTCTATCTTCTAGAAAGGTTGCCTTACTCTTCCCCTAACCCAATCCTGTTCACTCTGCCTTTCGCAGTCCTGAAGTCACGTCCTCTGAGGGGCTCCTCCAATCTAGTTTCTGTTCATAATGCCTAGTTTNTGCCTTGGGGTTTTGCACATGCTTTCTATCTTCTAGAAAGGTTGCCTTACTCTTCCCCTAACCCAATCCTGTTCACTCTGCCTTTTGCAGTCCTGAAGTCACGTCCTCTGAGGGGCTCCTCCAATCTAGTTTCTGTTCATAATGCCTAGTTTTTTCCATTAAAACATTGCTGTTTATAATAATGTGCCTGTTTGTAATTTATAATAGTGTGCCTGTTTCTTGGGTGGTGTGCTTAACATCTGTCACCATTCCATGTAGATGGAAAGCTCCAAAGGCAGAAGTCATATTGGTTTTATTCATTACTGGTATTGCCTGGCACAAATGGGGTGCCCTATAAGGGTTTTCTAAATAAACAATCATTGAAAAAGGGTATATTCTTGTTATTTTTGAATAGAGAGGTGATTATATCTATCAGCAGTATGTAGGATAGAATGGAGTGAGGAGTCACAGGAGTAGGGCGAAGCATTAGGAAGCCNACTAAGTTGGACAGAAGGAGAAGAAGCCTTTTACCACAGTAATTACCCAAAGAAGAGCTTCTGAGTTGGCTCAGTGGGTAAAGAATTTGTTGCAATAAGAAAGACACAGGAGATGTGGGTTTGATCCCTGGATTGGGAAGATCCTCTGGAGGAGAACATGGCAACCTGCTCCCGTATTCTTGCCTGGAGAACCCCATGGACAGAGAAGCCTGGTGGGCTGAAGTCCACAGGGTCGTAAAAAGTCAGACATGACTGAAGCAACTGAGCACACACCCCAAAACAGGAAAAGTTACCCTGTCCCTGAGGATCAATGGGTTCTCCCACTTTGCATGGCCTAGAATAAACCTCTTGGTATGAAAACGGCCTTGGACAGTGACACTTCTGTCCCCCAGCCTAGCCAAGTTTCAGGGCTGGTGACCTCTCTCCATTTGGACAGTCAAATATGTAGGAAAGAGCCCTTCCATTCATGCCAGTCAAGGTGAGGTAGGTGTAGAGACCCAAGCCAAAGCCAGCCACCTATACCTTCTACCAAGGCATCTGCACCGTCTATATAAACCTCTCTGTACATGCTCAATTGTGTCCAACTCTGTATTACTCCATGGACTGTAGGCCTCCTGGCTCCTGGGTNTCAAGGTGAGGTAGGTGTAGAGACCCAAGCCAAAGCCAGCCACCTATACCTTCTACCAAGGCATCTGCACCGTCTATATAAACCTCTCTGTACATGCTCAATTGTGTCCAACTCTGTATTACCCCATGGACTGTAGGCCTCCTGGCTCCTGGGTCCATGGGATTCTCCAGGCAAGAATACTGGAGTGGGTTGCCATGCTTTCCTCCAGAGGGGATTGGAACAGAGACAATCAGACATCACAACCCACGAGCCCCTTTTCTTTAGTCCCATGTGATCCTGAGCCCACATCCCTGGTGGTTTTTCAGCTATTCCCTGTAGCTGTGAAATAGCACCTGGCTCGGTGGTTCAAGGATGAGGACGCAGAGTGACCATCCCTCCTGCGCATGCGTGAAGGTGGGTCAGCAGAGGTTCCTGAGCTCGCCGCTGCAGCCTCTTTCTGAAGGAACAAGTGACTCAGGGTGATCTGATGGTGCATAGACAATAATTCTACTCTTCAGCCTCCTCCCTTTCTGTGTGTGTGTGTGTGTGTGTGTGTGTGTGTGTGTGTGTGTGCCTGGCACACCACAGGACTTGCTCTTGGAGCCAACACCCCTTCCAGTTCACAACTGGGCTCGGAAAGCCTGACCGTCTGTGGTCCCCAGGCTCTGCCTCCTCAGAGCACCTTTCCCCAGCTCACCAAGATTAACCTCCACATTCCCGATAATCTCCCTCTCCTCTGCCTTTTGGTCTTGTTGGATCAAGGCTGGCAGAGTATTGCTGATCCAAAGGTTAGCTTTCAGGTTACCTGGGTAATGATAGGAAAAGGAATTATCAAGGCTGTATATTGTCACCCTGCTTATTTAATTTCTATGCAGAGTACATCATGAGAAATGCTGGACTGGAAGAAGCACAAGCTGGAATCAAGATTGCCGGGAGAAATATCAATCACCTCAGATATGCAGATGACACCACCCTTATGGCAGAAAGTGAAGAGGAGCTAAAAAGCCTCTTGATGAAAGTGAAAGAGGAGAGTGAAAAAGTTGGCTTAAAGCTCAACATTCAGAAAACGAAGATCATGGCATCTGGTCCCATCACTTCATGGNCCCTTATGGCAGAAAGTGAAGAGGAGCTAAAAAGCCTCTTGATGAAAGTGAAAGAGGAGAGTGAAAAAGTTGGCTTAAAGCTCAACATTCAGAAAACGAAGATCATGGCATCTGGTCCCATCACTTCATGGCAAATAGATGGGGAAACAGTGGAAACAATGTCAGACTTTATTTTTTGGACTCCAAAATCACTGCAGATGGTGATTTCAGTCGTGAAATTAAAAAATGCTTACTCCTTGGAAGGAAAATTGTGACCAACCTAGACAGCATATTAAAAAGCAGAGACATTACTTTGCCAACAAAGCTGTCTAGTCAAAGCTCTGGTTTTTCCAGTAGTCATGTATGGATGTGAGTGTTGGACTATAAAGAAAGCTGAGTGCCAAAGAATTGNAGAAAAAGCAAGAGAATTCCAGAAAAACATCTGCTTCATTGACTACACTGAAGCCTTTGACTGTGTGGATCACAACAAACTGTGGGAAATCCTTCAAGAGATGGGAGTAACAGACCACAGTCTCTTGAGAAACCTGTATGTGGGTCAAGAAGCAATAGTTAGAACTGGACATGAAACAACAGACTGGTTCAAAATTGGGAAAGGAGTACCTCAAGACTGTATATCGTCACCCTGCTTATTTAACTTATATGCAGAGTACCTCATGCAAAATGCCAGGCTGGATGAATCACAAGCTGGAATTAAGATTGCTGGAAGAAATATCAATAACCTGAGATATGACACCACCCTAATGGCAGAAAGTGAAGAGAAACTAAAGAGCCTCCTGATGAAGGTGAAAGACGGGAGTGAAAAACCTGGCTTAAAACTCAACATTCAAAAACCTAAGATCATGGCATCTGGTCCCTTCACTTTATGGCAACCAGTTGGGGGAAAAGTGGAAACAGTGACAGATTTTATTTTCTTAGGCTTCAAAATCACTGCTGATGGTAACTGCAGGCATGAAATTAAAAGACGCTTGTTCTTTGGAAGGAAAGCTATGACAAATCTAGACAGCATACTAAAAAGCAGAGACATCACTTTGCCAACAAAGGTCTATATAGTCAAAGCTATGGTTTTTCCAGTAGCCATGTATGGATGTGAGAGTTGGGCTATAAAGAAAGCTGAGTGNTGTTGACTCTGGGAGTTGGTGATGGACAGGGAGCCCTGGTGTGCTGCGGTTCATGGGGTCTCAAAGAGTTGGACACAACTGAGTGACTGAACTGAACTGAAAGAAAGGAAACCACAAACTGACTTGGTAAGCAAGTGTGAATACACAGTGGCAGATAAGAGCAGGGTTGTGAGCACCCTGAAACACCATGACTTAACCTCGGTCAATGTCAATAACCTTGGGCATAAAACAGTTAACCCTTATGATGTATGAGGCATCCAATTAAGGTGGATGGTTCAACATGCTTTATTGTGATTCCAGCCAACTTTTAATTGAGAAAAAGACACAGAGATTGGGGTAGCAACTGAAACTCATTCCTCTTCGGTGTAAAAGAAATCATTGAAATCACTCAGACTTCCTAGGAGTGCCAATTTTGCCAGAAATTCAATGTCCCTTTGGGTACTTTGCAATGGGGAGAAGCTTGTGGTCTGAATAGTCAAGTATAACAAATACATGGTTCATTGGAAGAGAACTGACCCTGCTTCATTTTTAATAGTCTAACTTATCAGTAACTACAATTATTAATCTATTAACTTATTAGTAATTACAATTATTAATCTATTCTAAAGTATATTCAGATTCAAAAATGTAGTTAAGTTTTGGGCTTGCACCAAGGGCCACCTTCCAGGACTGCTGCTGCCAGTGCCCCCATCCCCAAAGCCAGCCACCAGCGTCCCACATCTCCACGGGAGACTCGCCAACACCAGCAGGCAGTTCATGAAGTAGGACTCTCCTGTCCAGTACAGCCCTGCAGTGGCCACCACCACCACAGGCTGAGATATCTGGTCAAGAATCTTCAGTGCTTTTGCATTTACTGTCAACTTATTGTTCTGGTTTCTCACCAGACAGATGGAGTCCATTATGGTGGATCCAGATGCCATGGGAAGCTGTAACCCAGAGGAACAACTCAGCAGAACGGAAGGTCTGGACGTCATTTCACATGGTGCACATCAGCCTTCTGCTTGTGGAGCTCCTATATCAATTCTCTATGATTTGTATGTTTCTAAAAGTGGATTGGGAGCAGAGATGGGACAGTAAAATGACCTTTTACTGCTGTGTTATGTGAAAATTAATAAAGTGAAGCAATTCATATGGCATTAGCAGGCTAGAAAGAAGAGCTCTCATGATGTACAACTGGAGGTCCATTACAAGAAGAATTGTCAATTACAGGCCCCAAGGAAAAATTTTTCAACAAGGGAGTCATCAGTGACAGTCCCCAACAGGAAAAGGTGTATGTTGCATCTCTTAAAAGAATTGACTACCCCAACAACTCAGTTAATGAGAAAGAGTCATCACCCTGATCCCTTAACTTTCTCCAATGGACTTGCTTTCAAAATAATCTTTCCCAACTGCTTTTTTTCTCTGTAAAATAATGTTTTTGTTTCTTTGTTGGTTTTGTCCATGGATTTTTCTATAGCTTGCTTCTCCCAAATTACAGTTCCTTTGATATTCCTGAGTAAACTCACTTTTACTTGAAAAAAAAAAAAGATATAGTTAAGTTCTACTGATCTGTAATGTATTTGCCAATTGTTTATTCATTGTTTGATAATATTGTTGTTTTATATACGCCAGTATGGAGCATGTCTTTCAGCCCATCATTCATATCCAAGTAAAATCAAAACCTTTTCCAGAGGTATTTCTCTTAAACTTCAGTTGATGGCAATGGCTTCCTATAGGTTCAGACACTGGTTCCTGATCCTGGTAATATAAAAGGAATCCAAAGTCTGTATATCACATTGCTCAAAATCATCCTGAGTTTGGTGTTGGCTGTTGCTTTGCTTCTCTGACTTTCCCTAAACAAACCATACTTGGCTACTTCCCTTTACTCCTGTCCCCAGGGATGTCCTGTTTGTCCTTCCTGACACAGGTCATCTGCTAACGTTTGGCTCTGGTTGTTAATCTGGTGTCTGGGCCCCTAACCTATCCTGCAGAGAAGTAACTGACTGAGGGACTCTTTCCATGATTACCTGGGTACTTACCTCTTTGATGAATTGTACTCTTTTCCAATTTCCCTTATGCCCATCTGAAAATTCCAGTTTTCTGGATATCCACACTGGGTGTGACAGAGATAGAAAATATATCAAATGATGTGATGTTAATGATTCCCCACCTGCCCACCTCTCATCTTTGCCCTTGGAAAATTTAACTTAATTATACTGATGAATTTACATTACATGTTCCTGTAGTAATCATCACTTTTACAGCTTTCTTTGGGAAGACTCTTTACCCTGCTTTAATTTTCTTGGTAACATTTACAACTACCTGACACTAAACTTTATATTTATTATCCATTCCTACCATGAGATATAAGTTTCATGAGAGCAAGATTACAATGTTGCTGGCATGTAGCTTTCAGGCAATATTTATAAAATTTTTCAATAAATGTTGAGTGGATAAATTAGCCATATGCAAGGAGAGTTTGTAACACCGAGGAGACAATATTGCTGATTATCAATATAATGTGCCTTCCACAGAAATCTTTAGGACTAAGATGTCTAGGATGTTTTGTTATGATATTAGGAGGTGGATGAGACATTGTGCCATACTGTTTAAGAGCACAGATTCTAGATTCAGACTGCCTAGACTTGAATCTGGTTTCAATTCTTACCATCTGCTCAAAATTTTTTGCAACTTACTTAATTTGTGACTCAATTTTGCCTTTTTAGAATGGGGGTATAACAGTGCCCTTTAAGGGCTCTCAAAGGATTGTGGCGAAGATGAAATAAAATAATATATCTAAAGGTCTGGCAATAGTGACTTGCTCATAGTAAGCACACAATATGTGCTATGTATTGTAAGTTGAATGTGATTACAAACAACAGAAAACTCAGTTCAAGTTGACTTCGTTGACAATGATAAAGGAAATTTACTGGTTCATGTAACTGGTTCAAAATTGCTTCAGAGGCAAAATGTGATTCAAGCATGTATTGATAAAGCTCATATTTTTCATATTGATAAAGCATGTATTTAAGCTCACATTTTTCTGCAATCCACTCTATTCTACCTTTCTCTCTTTGGAGATGTTTTTCTTCATGGCTGGAAGGTACTGCAATAATTTTTGACTTTTACCAAAACATAGTGCACTACTAAAAGACAGAGAGGTTTTCTTGAGATAAGTGTGGAAGATTGGGGAAGTTCCTGCCTACAAGCAATATCTCTGAGTGTCTCCTGACGTCTCCTTGAGAAAACTGCATTGCATGCTCATCTTGACCCAATCACTGGGACCTCTGGAATTGGATATATTGATTGGCACAAGCTAATCATGTGTAACTTCTTGGACAGAAGATGGGGTCAGCTTGTACTGAAACCCAATCAAAATTGGGGCACTATTAACTAAAAAAAGCGAAAATGGATGCCCAAAACAGCCAACATATTTTATTGATGAATAAACCATAGAGAACTTCTTCAATCCCACTGGTGCTATAAAACAGGCAGAAGGAGAAGAAATTTCATCACCATCACCATAACTTTCACGAAACATTTATTTTGGAGAAATAGTTTACCAATATACTGTAATAGACAGTGTTCTTCAAACTCATGGCTTGCTAAATTTTTTTTCACTCCAATTTCTCCCTAGTCAACAGTCCCTCTACCATAAAGATACATTCTGTTATTTTATATTTTCTGAACTCTTTTGAATGTCTTATGCACAATATGAATGAGAAACCTTAATCCCTTATAATCCTGGTTTGTATTTTTTCATTTTTTATTGCAAGATATATATATATAACCATTTTAACCATTTTAAATGCACAATTTAAATAGTATTAAGTACATTCACAGTGTTGTACAAAGACGAGCACTATCCATTACTAGAAACTTTTCATCATCCCAAACAATTCCTCTGTATCAACTAAACGATAACTCCATCTCTCACCTTGCCCTCAGTCCCTGGTAACCTATATTCTACTTTATGTCTCTATGAATTGTGTCTCTATGAATGTCTATTCTAGCTGTCTCATAGAAATGGAATCATGTAATATTTGTCCTTTTGTGTATGGCTTAACTCACTTAGCATAATGTTTCTAAGGTTCATCTATATTGTAGCCTGTGCAGAATTTGGATTGCATTCTTAATTGTATAAAAGAAAAGCATCTTTTGCATTTAATTCTCTTATGTGAAATAAAAAACATAGTGAGTGAATTTAAAGTGGGATGATGATAAATTTTTTGTGATTTTTTTTCTTATAAATCTTATGTGACTGTTGATTTGCAGAGGATAATGAAATATAATCCTCATTTTATTCTAGTGACAAAGGTTCATAAGACAGTGTCAAGTATCTAGTTTTGGAAAATGTTCAGGCTATTTCTTATTCTTGCTCTGTTGTTGTTTTGTTTAAATGATATGCACAAAAGACACTGCTTCCATTGTAACCTTCTGTATGAAACACTATTATTGACATCTGAGGATTAAGTTCTAATTGAAATAAGATTTCAAATGGTCTATTATCTGTGATCTCTATATAATGATCACAAAGACATCCTAGAGCAGGCAATGAAACAGATAAATATGTTGAAAAGACAGCTAACAGCTCCATTTAGCTCACCCACGCTTGCCAAACTTGACACACACAATTTATCCCAGACTGATGGAAAGGGAGCATAAAATATAGCCAGATTGTAATACTGTATGCTTCTCAGATGGTGTTTCCTTGGGCTGAAAATCAGGTGTCTCATATGCCCAGATATTGTATTCAGATATCTGTGGATGGGCTTTTTGCCCAAACTCATCATAGTTTTAATGTGTTACTTTGGAACTTCCTTGAGAGCAAGGTTAATGGTGAGTCTCTCATCCATGTAACATCTTGGATAAAACAAGTGCTCCAGCACAAAGAAAGAGTAGAGAACGTACACAAAACCCAAGCTAACCCTTAGGGGAGAAGTGAGAAGTGACTCCAGCAAATATTTAACAAATAATAATAACTTGACATTATTCTTGTAAATGATAGGAAGTAGAAGCTTTGCTGTAAAAGTGACTCTAGTGATTTTTTTTTTTTAATCTCTAGATTTTTAAAGATCTTACTCCATAGTTTTGCCAGAAGAACATGCCAAAAGGAATCTGCTCCAGAAATTTGAATCTGTTCTGAAAAGTGATTCAGTAGCCTGGATTCCAATGGCCTAAACACAAAACCTGGGCAAGCCTTAGACTGTGGTTTCACATAGGGTGGGAACTAGGCCATAGCTGTGGTGTTATCCATTTTTATTAGGAACCACACCCCTCTTGCACGTGTGTCTCACTTTCTGATTCTTGTTCAACCAGCCACTTGCTTCATCTGGGTAAAGTGAACCCAAAAAGGTATAGAAACACTCTACTAGAAAGAAGCCAGTGAAGGAAACCTCTTGTGGACATGGATTTCATGGGAAATAACCTGCTGCTTCTCACCATCTGTGTCCCCAGCAAGAGTTGAGAGTATGGATGAGGAGTCAGAGAATATGGTGCCTCTGCACTCCAGTGTGGGTTTTGGTGGAATCATCCTGGCAGCCAAGCATATTCTTGTTGCCATCATTTGTCCCCTTGCTTCTGCTTCTCCTCTGGTCCTAACATTTCATCTTCCAAGCTCACCTGGATGAGTCAGACTGGAGCTGCAATTCGCCATGTGAAAAACAGATGCAGATGGACTTAGAGTTTGTCATACAGAATGAATTAAGTCAGAAGGAGAAAAACAAATATCATATATTAACACATATATGTGGAACCTAGACAAATAATATAGATGAACCTATTTGCAGGGCAGGAATAGAGACACAGACGTAGAGAGTGGACGTGTGGACAGTTGGGGGGAGAGGGTGGGCAAATTGGGAACCTCCTGTATAATGCAGGGAGCTCAGCTTGGTGTTCTGTGATGACCTAGATGGATGGGATTGGGGAAGGGGAGGTCCAAGAGGGAGGGGATATTAGTATACATATAGCTGATTCCCTTTATTGTACAGCAGAAACACAACATTGTAAAGCAATTATGCACTGATAGAAAATAAATTAATTAATTTAAAAAATAGCGATGAGAACACCCAGCAATTGCCAAACTTCCTCTTCAAGTAATCAGTTTTAACCAGTGATAAGTCTTGGCTTTTGCTTTCCAAAACAGGACATGAAGAAAAGGGTAACAGACACAGAGATGTTATGAACAGGCAATATACCATGTTAAAAGGGCATGGCCCACAAATGACAAGGAAAAGTGACCATTTGGTATTACTTTCAAAGGGATCTGACTATCTGGTATGAGGACTTGACACAGGACCAGAATACACCAGTTCTGCTCAGGGGTAGCAGAATTGGGTGACTTCCCTGCTGGCTCAGACGGTAAAGCATCTGTCTACAATGCGGGAGACCAGTGTTTGATCCCTGGGTCAGGAAGATTCCTTGGAGAAGGAAATGGCAACCCACTCCAGTACTCTTGCCTAGAAAGTCCCATGGACGGAGGAGCCTGGTGTCCATGGGGTCGCAAAGAGTCGGACACAACTGAGCGACTTCACTTTGACTTTGACTTTGAGACATAAGAGAGAAAAAAAAAAGTTTTGCTCTCTTTTTTCCATTTGCTTTCCTGGAGGAAGCTCACCCACCGTCTAATGCAATCGGTTTCTCCTTTTTCTCGGAGAAGCACTGCCGCCTCTCCTCCTCTCTTGGNTGACTTTGACTTTGAGACATAAGAGAGAAAAAAAAAAGTTTTGCTCTCTTTTTTCCATTTGCTTTCCTGGAGGAAGCTCACCCGCCGTCTAATGCAATCGGTTTCTCCTTTTTCTCGGAGAAGCACTGCCGCCTCTCCTCCTCTCTTGGCAGACTCACCCTCGCTGGGAAGGAGACTCTACTCTGAGCTCTGCAGTGCTCCAGGATGCCCCCAGGAGAGCTCTCCAGGACTGCGCAGTTGATGGGAAGAGTCCGTAGCTTGTAACCAAGAGTCAGGGCAGAGCGGAAAGAGCAGGCTTCACTGAACAGAAGGGAGTGAAGCCAACGTTAGGAAGACAGTGTCTGGATTACAAACCAGAGAGGATGCACCTTTCAGCCTGGAGCCACTCTATCCCTTCTCTACCTGGAAAATGACCCCTGAGTTGCCAAAACTCAGCTCAGAATCCTGCTTCTCATCTTCCCCTTCCAGACTCTCCTGGTCAGAGCTGGTGACACCTTTTCCCATTACAGCCATTCCCTCCTTCTCTTGCGCTGCTTACTTGTATGCTTTCTCTAGTCAGACTGTGCATCCTGAAGGAAAGCGGTCTTGGCCTGTTCTGTTGTATGTTCCCCAAACCTGGAATCACAATAGTACTGATGACGATGATGAAAGCTAACACTCAATATAGCACTATGTCCCAGCTATTGTTCTAAGCTGTTCAAATACTTTCACTCATTAACTTTTATAACACTCTTATGAGGCAGCTTCTTTTATACCACTCATTTTATAAATGACAAGACCAAAACCTCAAATGGTTAAATAGCACTCTAAAGGACATGCAGCCTCTGAGTGTGGGGACTGCTGGCAGACAAACTCAAGCATTTTGACTCTGTCTTTTCTCTACTGCCAGAGCAAATGGTAGGCATTCGACAATTTTCTCATGAATGAATGGACAGGGGAAGGAACCTGAAACAAATGTTACCTACTAATGCTTAAGATGAATTTTTATCAGTCCTCGAGATACAAGAGACCAAATCTTATTCTCAAATCTTAGTTTAACAAGAAATTCATTTTTGGATTAATACATTTCTTGAATTTTTTAACAAGTGTGTCCCCCATATCTGATTTTGATGTAGATGGCCTTTGGCCCAGGCTTTACGAAACACTGCCTGGAATGAATAAGGTAAATGGAAACACTGTTTTTCTACATGGCTCCTCATTCTTAATCATCACAGTCAAAGATGTCAACTAAATGGTGAGCATATTTTGTAGGGGCTGGTAATGAAGGCTCAGAGCCACACTGGTTGGTCAAACTACTCTGTCACAGCCACAAGGACATGACCCAAGAAAGCCTCCATGACTGGAGAATCCAGTCCATATGCTCCTATTACAGGAAAGCTGCAACAGATAATAATATTTGGAGGGCAAATGATGTGGTGCACATATGAACACCACTAATGATCACATTATCTAAGCCAAGGTGCCATCGATCTGAGTTCTACCTCTTCATAAATGGCATCTTCATGTGAAAAGATATTCCAAAGCTTCTGCCAAATAAGTGGCATTCTGGTTTTTTAATGTGAATGGTTAGAAAATCATCCAGCTCCCACAGGGCCCAGAAGAAAATTAGCTACATTTGAAAATATTATACCCAAGCCCACAGACTCACAGCTCTGCTTTTCCAATCTGTTTTCTTCCCAGAGGATGTGCAGGGAGCATGTCAAAGAGGTCAGCATTTTCCACTAAGCCCTGGAAATAAACCATCCAGGGGTTACCTGTCAGGGGCAGGGAGGATTGGTGAGGTATGTGGTCTCTGCATAAGGAAACTTGCAGGTTGACTTCCTGAGATGCTGGCAGGTGAGTAAAATTCTGCCATAAATATTTCTTAGAAAACCAAGAATCCAATTTGTTTCTGCTCAAATAGGCAAATGTCACTGAGCTCCAATGTATCAATACCAACAAAAGCAGGTGAGTGGAATGTGACCTTTTTTATTCTTCTACCATGTATCACCAGTGCTCTTGGCCCATTCACACATGCTCGTATAATCATTCTTATAATCATTCATTGTGTTGAAAGATTGGTTAAGGTTCTGGTGAGATGATGAAATGAAATCTGTGCTACCTAGGGGGAAAACACTAAGGAAACAGAAATTTTAAATGTGGATGGTGTGTGTGTACACATTTTTGTGCTGACTGTGTGTTGGAACAACGTGACTTTTGCTATCGGGATGACTGGCAACATGCCAGTAATATCTGAGATATAATATTGCTAGGGGATTATTGCAAAATGCAGATGTGCAAGCAGGAATCTTTGATAAATGATATGCACATCCACACATCAGCAGAGTTTTTATTCTTTCCACTCCCAAGTCCTCACCAGTGGGCAGGCTGATGGGATATGGTGATAGGGGATCAAAGGAGTTTGGGGGATGGCCATCCTCTGTCCTTTGCAAAGTAGACAAACATTCAGAGTTGCACAGAGACATGACAACATACGGTGACATGGAGACTTTGGTAACCAGACACAGATGTAAACAACCAAAACTGTGCCCAACCTTGCCCCCTTGATTAGTGGTGGCTTCATCCTATTTTTTCCTCCAAATGAATCGATAGTCCTAGGTCTTATGAGAATCAGTAGGGTTCCTAAGAAAGATCTTCCTTATCATTGACATTTTGGGACCATAAAGGAAGTGGCAACCACTCCAGTGTTCTTGCCTGGGAAATGCCATGGACAGGAGCCTGGTGGGCTACAGTCCATGGGGTCACAAGAGTCGGACATGACTTAGTGACTAAACCACCAGTCTAACCCTCACAGTTAAGATAGCTAAGTGGCCTATTCAAAATTCACATTCAGGTGGATGACTGCCAACCCCGGAAGCTGAGCATTAAGGCTCTAGGTCCTTCTACAGCTGGCTCCTGCCCTGCCCCACCATCTACGAACAGAAATATGCAGGATATCTTCTCCTGGTTATTTAACCTTGACACATTTATTTGGATGATGATTTTTCTAACTTGCATCACCTACCTCCTCTGGTCTGGAAGAAAGTAGTCAGAAAACACATCTTATAATATTTGCTGAATGCAAGGAATGAATGAATGAGTCATATACCAATGATCTTTACCATTTTTAGTGTATTTTTGTATCAGTGTATTCTTTTTTAATCTAAACTGTGATTTTAAAAATAAATATATATAAACTGTCATTTACATTTCTGTTTTTTACAGACACTGCAGTCAGCAAAAGCATCTTCTATGGCACCATCACAGTAACTCATCCTTAACAACAGCAAAGTTTACACTCAAAGTCACTCACATCCAGTTTTCCATTCCGAAGGTCTGCTTCTCGGGAGGGCCAATTACAAATGGCAAGTAAATATAAATATTTATACAGAGATCTTAAAATCCATTTTCTCTGAAGGTAGTCTTTCTGATTGGATTATTACTTATGGCTGTGGCTACAATCAATCACAAATGATGTGAAACCTTTTATCTTTCTCATGCTGTACACACACATACAAACACACATGCACACACAGCACAAAACATGGCTATGTGCTTTCTATTCCTTTTGTTTCTCTTCTTCTTAAAACATATGTATTGTTTGAACAACACAAGACTGTCTCCTGCGGCTGTTTCTGATGCCTGTCTGGTGCTCGTGGTTGTTAGGTGCCAATGCTGGCTACTCTATCATCCAGGGCCTTTCTGGTTTCCCCTCACTCGTGGATAGGTGTGCAAAGGCAAAGTTTTAAGATGGAAAGTGAATGCAGGCAGTTTTTCTTCCTCTGAGCTCAGAGAAGCCAATTCTGAATTGAACTGGAAAGTCTTTAGCTGCCTCTTGATTGCTATTGGTCCAGGGCATTGGGAGCGCTGTCCCCAAATGAGCACAACAATACAGTGGATAAGACTGAGTGGACCCCTGGAGAGGAAGACATCTGGTTACCCCTCCTCCCACCCAAAGTGCTGCCCTGTGTTAACAGTGTGTGTGTGGTGGTGGTGGGGTGGTNTTTTTTTTTAATTTCAGGAAAAAATGATAATTAAAAAAAACTGTGACCTTTAGTAATTTTGAATGGATTTAGCTTTGGGGGAAGGGGAAATTGCAAAGCAATTATTTTATGTGAAAGTATACCGATAGATAATGGCCTTATAGCCGTTTCTTATCTTAAAGAAAATGTTTAAAAGAAATTGGTATGACAGTACTGTTTTATTTATGTACTTTATTGACACTTTAATAATCTTCTGTCCTGATGTCAAAGGATATATAATACATCCTAGTGACTGATTATTTGCAATGTATAAGGAGCTAAAGATCTGACTTTCCTTCTGAAGACATGACTTAAAGACTAATTACCTTGTTTTTGAAATAATATTTGTAAAATCACAAGGCTTTGCCTCATGAAAACTGTAAGTGTGTAGTATAATTTCTCTTATTAATTATCCTTTTTGATGCTGACTTAATTTCACTATAAATGCTAAAGTATGTGATGTTTTAAAATCTTATTCTCAATGGAAAATATAATTTGTATGATAGCTGACACTTTATCAAAAGTCACCGTGGAAAAGGTTAATATATATTTTCTATTGTTTGTCTTGACAATAAGTAATATGTCAAAAAATGTGGCAATAAAAATTAGTCATAATTTTTATTTTTTCAGCAAGGGTGTTAATTTTCTTTGCATTATAATAAGACCGAACTTATCTGTTTGATAGTGTAGAATCTCTGAGGTATTCTTATTGTGACCTTGAGAGAGGGGCTTCTTTCTGTTAGAGTCAAAGGTAAGGCACTTTATAGGACAACACTGTCCTATTAGAGGAAAGCTTGTTGAAAGGATTGACAAAGTGGAAATAGTTCGGTGTTTAAATCTGCTCTCCCCTCCAACTTTAGGTCTTGAGTGTATAGAACTAAATTGTGATATTGGGCTTAGATTTTAGTGGTTTAAATATTTACTTGATAGCTGAAGTTTTCCTTTGTTAGTTTTTGAATCCAAGTCATAAGAGGTGTCCAAAGGAAGTGGGATACATTTGTTTTGTAAGCAACCTATACATATTGAGTCAGTCTCTTATATTTCTATCTAGAAAGTTATTTTAGCTAGCAAGTAAAGCTTTCACTTTTCTTTGTTCAAATCAGACTTTTGTAACACTATAAATTTCTTCTTGCTGAAGATTTTTGGAAAGAATTAGAACTATTTTTCTAGCTCTTAATTTTTAAAAGGGATGCAGGATTTCATTTTTTGGGGGGGTATTTTCATATGTACATATAGATCTTTTGAAAATATTGATACAGGGTCAGAAAAATGAATTCTCATTAAATTTCTCCTCAGTTTTTTAAATTAAACTTTTTGTTTTGAGATAATTGTAGATTAATATGCAGTTGTAGGAAACAATGCAGAGATCCCACTTGCACTTTACCATGCTTCTCACAATGGTAACATCTTGTAAAAACTATGGTACAATATCACAGCTATGTTTCTGACAGTTTAAAGTCAAGATACAAGAGCAGTTTCATCATCACAAAGATTCCTGATGTCCTGATGTTTTCCTAATGTAGCTTTATCTATTTTTAAAGTAATTTGAAAAGAAAAAAAGGGAAAAATTAGTCAATACTTACTCACAGATTGCCACAGCATTATTCAAAATATCAAAAAAAGAACACCAAAATTTTACCAATGTATTTTTTAACTGAATAGTAAATATAAGTAGGAATGGTAATTTTAAATAAAGGTGAAACTAGGTTTGGGTTTTTCACTTAAGGTATTATAAACTTATGAGTAGGATATATTTCATATTGTGTACCTATCAGTATTGAAATTTGTTGATTACAGTGTGTAGTAATACAGACTTACTCAAATTTAATATTGCTATTTGGATAACTGAGCCATGTTAGACATTTGCTTCTGGCACGCTGTAATGATTAGTTAAAGTAACTGCAGAGTCAACAGGCATATGAAGAAAAATACAATATTTTAGGATAAAAATAGTCTATTGTTAAGCGGCTTATTTAAAAGTTAAGTAGTAAAGAAGTTTTTTTAGAGAATCTGTATATGAAAATATAATCTTAGAAAACAAAAATTAGATACAAGATTATAACCATGAATACTGTGTTTTTGGGAGTAGTTCCTATAGAGTTATTTTAAGTTGTCATGGCTTATAATGGATTTGGAAAGCAGTTTGATTAGGTCACAGTATTTTAGAGGCTTGGTTTTACAGTGAGCCATACCTTTGATTAATTATTATTTCTGTTTTCTTTAACAGTTTAAATACAGATTCAACTTTCTGTCTTTTATCTTTTGGTTTGTGTTTTTATTTGAGTTTTAAAATTCTTCTCTTGGATAGGAAGATTGCTATTGTTATTTATTGTTATTACTATTGCTATTGTAAAAAAGATGAAGATTGCTGTTGTTTTAGTCACTAAGTCATGTCTGACTCTTTTGCAACCCCATGGACTGTAGCCTACCAGGCTCCTTTATCCATGTGATTTCCCAGGCAAGAATACTGGACTGAGTTGCCATTTCCTTCTCCAGGGAATCTTCCCAACCCAGGGAGCCCACCCGGGGAGGAAATCTGTGTCTTCTGCATTAGCAGGCGGATTCTTTACCACTGAGTCACCAGGGAAACCCAAAGATGAAGATACTCAACTTTAAATTTAAACACAATTGTTTTCATTTCACATTTTATATTTAGTGAGGCTATATACAGTAATTTCTTTTTTTATATGTATATTCTTTTTATTTTTTAAAGTCATTTTTTAAAGTATTTATTTATTTGGGCATTGGGTCTTAGTTGCAGCAAGTAGGATCTTCCTTTGTTGTGATGCATGGACTCTAGTTGTGGTACATGGGCTTCAGAGCACTCTGGCTCAGTAGTTGTGGCTCATAGGCTTAGCTGCTCTCTGGCTAGTTCCCAGACAAGGGATTGAACCTGGGTCCTCTGCATTGCAAGGCAGATTCTTAATCACTGGACCATCAGGGAAATCCCAGTAATTTCTTATTAAAGCCAAATAGTCTTTTTTGTTCTTGAACAATTGATAATCATGTGTGGAATGTCATTATCTGCCTAGTGTTGCAGAGGCATCCCACTCCAGGACTCTTGCCTGGAAAATCCCATGGATGGAGGAGCCTGGTATGCTGCAGTCCATGGGGTCGCTAAGAGTTNGGGTTGGACCATAAAAAGGGCTAAACACTGAAGAATTGATACTTTTGAGCTGTGGTGCTGGATAAAAGCCTCTTGAGAGTCCTTGGACTGCAAGGAGATCAAACCAGTCAATCCCAAAGGAAATCAATCTCGAATATTCATTGGAAGGACTGAAGCTGAAGCTGAAGTTCTAATACTGTGGCCACCCGATGTGAAGAGTCAACTCACTGGAAAAGACCCCAATGCTGGGAGTAATTGAAGGCAGAAGGAAGAGTTGGACATGACTTAGCAACTGAACAACAATAGGCTGATTGCAGCCAGACTCTGAGCTGAAGGACTGTATCTTTTCCTATCTTGCTCTCTGCGCTCAGCAGGCAAGCCATCTATCCTGAGGGATCTTAAGAACCACATAAAATGATGAAAACCAGTCAGGACTTTCAGCACAGAGCAAGTACTGTGAGATCTTGCACTCTGAAGCTTGAAAGGAATCTTAGAGTAATTTAGTGAGAGTCTCCATTTTTCTGATAAGGAAACTGAGATCCAGAGAAGGTAATGAGTTGCCCTCGGCCACATGGAAAGTATGTGGGCTGACATGAGCCTAGAGGCCAGTTTTTCCCTCTGGGAGTTAGTCTTCTCCTCATTTGCCTTTTTCGTTTACTCATCTTCTGTAAGGATCTATTGGCTGATTTCATAATTGTGGAAGACTGAGCTCTGAGATCAGCAATCATCCTTGTGTCTATTGGGAATTCAGATCTTTAGCCAGGCTGGCAGAGTGGAAACTATGGATTCTAGACTGAAATTCTAGCGCTGCTGCTTGCTAGCCGTGTGAGTTAGGGTAAATAACTTTATCTCTTTAGGTTCAGTTTCATCGTATGTAAAATATAAGCATCAGAGTTATCGTTTCCACCAATCCTGAATATTCAGTGTGATTTCGTTCCTTTCCTTGCTTTGTTCGGAGAAGGCAATGGCACCCCTCTCCAGTACTCTTGCCTGGAAAATCCCGTGGATGGAGGAAGGCTGGAGTCCATGGGGTCGAAAAGAGTTGGACATAACTGAGCAACTTCACTTTCACTTTTCACTTTCATGCATTGGAGAAGGAAATGGCAACCCACTCCAGTGTTCTTGCCTGGAGAATCCCAGAGACGGTGGAGATTGGNAAAAAAAAAAAAAAGCTGCCTCTTGAGCCCATCTGTGCGGCTGGAGCGTGGAGGACACCACACAGACAAACGCAGGACCTGGAGGTGTTCCCGGTGAGTCAGTCTAGAGACGAGAAACAGCTCGCAGCCTGCGTCCACCTCTCTTCACTGGTTGTTGTTATTGTTGTTCAGTCACTCAGTTGTATCCGACTCTTTGGGACCCCACGGACAGGGGGGTAAGACAGGGAAGCCAGGCTTCCCTGTCCCTGGCCATCTTCTGGAGTTTGCCCAAAGAGAAGCTAAAATTTGGGAGAAGGAGCTCCACACAAGAAAGGTATTAAAGAGACCATCAAAACATGGTTTCCAAACACTGAACATGCTCTAGATTATAAAGTGATGCATTTCATTCCTAGAACCTATTGATGTCTCTACTGTGGGTAGGTAGTGGTGGTTTAGTCACTAACTTATGCCCGACTCTTGCGACCTCATGGACTGTAGCCTCCCAAGCTTGTCTGGCCATGGAATTCTCCGGGCAAGAATACTGGAGTGAGTTGCCACTTCCTTCTCCAGGGGATTTTCCTGACCCAGGGATTGATCCCAAGTCTCCTCCGTTGCAGGCGGATTCTTTACTGACTGAGCCACCAGGAAAGCCTGTTGTGGGTAGACAGGATGGTTTTGTATTAAATGATTGTGCTTCTGAAATTGTAGGGTCACATTCCACCCTCTAGAAAGCAGAGCAATTTTCACAAGGCTTGGAATCCTCTTGGATACATCCTAGAGACCAGAACAAATTCCACAGCACATTCCTGTCCCTCTTCTTAAGTAAAGTAACATAGCCACTCTTAGCTTACCCAATATTCCTCTCCAAAACCAGCTGAGCAAGAAAGGATACTTCCTTCTGGTGTGGATGGGAGTAAAATGAGAATTTCAGAGACATTATTTAATGTTTCCCTTATGATCTGTCTCCTAGAAGAACATTTAATGCATCTTTTATTTTTATTAACTTTTATTGGTATATAGTTACTTTACAGTGTTGTATTAGTTCTGCTGTACTGTAAAGTGAATTAGCTATTTATATGGCAACCCACTCCAGTATTCTTGCCTGGAATATTCTATGGACAGAGGAGCCTGGCGGGCTATAGTCTATGGGGTTGCAAAGAGATGAATATGACTGAAGCAGCTTAGCATACACACATACATATATCCTCTCTTTTTTGGATTTCCTTCCCATTAGGTCACCATAGAGCACTAAGTAGAGTTCCCTTATACAGTAAATTCTCTGTTAATTACCTATTTTATACATAATATCAATAGCATATTTATATGCAAATCCCTATCTCTCAATTCATCCTGCCCAACTCTCCTTCCCCCTTGGCATCCCAACATTTATTCTCTAGGTCTGTGTCTCTATTTCTAATGCATCTTTTAAATTTTCCTTAGAGCTGGCCAGACACAATACTGGGCACATATAGGTAATCAATAAATATGTATTTTTGATTTCTTAAGTGCACATTTCAAAAATTTTAATTATAGGCCTCTCAGAAGCATCGTACAGCATTGATGTAACAGTCATTGGACACCTACTATGTGAGGCACTGTATGGATGTCCAGGGAACTAAGGTTGGAGCATGCCAGAATCTCAGAAGAAGTTCCCACCGCATCAGCCTGTTTGTCCCACTAACCAAATTAAACTCAGAAACTGACCTGAAGAGGTGATCTAAAAGTCTCTTTAGACTGATCATTTTCAAGGCTCATTACACAATTTCTCATTAGAGTTTTCAGCTCTTTAGATCAAAAAGTCTATACCCAGAACAAGCTAAGCACATAAGCAATATTTGGACCACTGCAGGAAGACTCCTGATCTGTCAGCTCACTGACTAAACCAGACAGCCTAATGCCCATTCACATCCTGTTGCTCTTGAAGGCAACCACTGTGCATTAGGACAACCTGGTGGTAACCAGCATTGTCCATTAAATCTAGATCATGTTCACTAGCAAGGAAATCATTTTTAATGGAAAGAATTCCATTTTAACATTCTATAATGGGCCATTTAGTAGTATACAAGAGGNTGAAGGCAACCACTGTGCATTAGGACAACCTGGTGGTAACCAGCATTGTCCATTAAATCTAGATCATGTTCACTAGCAAGGAAATCATTTTTAATGGAAAGAATTCCATTTTAACATTCTATAATGGGCCATTTAGTAGTATACAAGAGGGTCAGAAGGGCTAATTAGGGACTATTTGAGCAAGTGTAAGTAATGTGGTTTTCCCAGGTTGTCAGTTGGGAACACCAAATCCCCAAGCAGAATACTTACATGCAGATATAGTATCTGATTTCATATACCCGTGGGATTATTTCGGTATCCCATAGCTCAGTTGAAATTTCAGGTTGTGAAAATTTGCTTCAGTAAAGCAAGTTTAAATCACATCCATCCTTTTGATTTTTATAAGATCTGAGCAGCTAAAAGCCTGCTTTGTTTTTTTAAATTAGCTCCATGAAATTCTTTTTTTTTTTCCACTCCATGTACTTCAGTATAAACACTGAAAAGCAGAATCTCTTCTTTTCTACACAAGCCAGCATTCAGGACAGTAATTATCCAAATTGTTTAATTCTTGCTCCCTTCCTGTTTGCATGCAACACACTTTACCGAAATTTCCTCAACGTGAGATCTTTCTAGTAGTTTCTTTTTTTTTTTTTCAGCAGTTGTGAAGGAAGCTGTCTGAGGAGAGGGAGTAATTTTGGAATTTGATAGCAAGGCCCCTGAGGATATGAAAACTCTTTCAAAATGCATTGTACAACCGCCCGAGGCAAGGAAGGTATACTAGTCCTGAACATCTGGCTCGAAACTATTATTTACATAATGAACTCATTCTTTCCCACCCTCAATATTTACCTCTGGATCCTCTGCTGTCTCCCTGAGGGAATGCTCCAGAAAGCAGCTGAGCTATCCTAACCCAGCCTGGGCCAGCTGGTAGCGAGCCTGGCCTCCACTTCCCCCACTTCATTCTTCAAGTTCAGGTACAAGGTTTGTTCTCATGCTTATCCTTTATGACTTTCACTTTCATTGTTTCCATCTAAGGTATTTTTTATTCTGAATGTATTCATTTTTCCTTTGAGCCACAACAAAAACTCTTTCGTTTCTTTTTTAAACAATTCTTTACCGAGGACCTCTTTTCTTTCCTTGTTTAATTTTGAACCAGAAGGGCAACTCTAGATAGAAAACAAGAAAGATTAAAAGTTAAGCTTATGGGAAACTTACATAAAAGAATTGTTTAAGTCAACTGAAAAACAAATAAAGAACTAAAGCCAAAATTCTCTCCTAGATTAATTGATAAAAACAAGAGAATGCACAAACACAGTGGNCCTTTATCTTGATGGATGACAAACAGATGCCTTTTTAAAATAAACATACATTTTTGATGCCTCCTTTCCTATCCCCAGTCCCAGGGACACACTTTTTTTTTTTTTTTTCTGTTTTATACACAACTACCATGACTACCAGTATAATCACATTTCATGTAATCGGGTCAAAACTGGAATTCTGCTGTGCCCATGTGAGAGCTGATGGCCCCAGACGTGTTATTTGACCTCCCATGCCTCAGTTTCCTTAGATGGTAAGAAGAAATACTGACAGCTCCCTCATCTGGGAGGTTGCTGGAATTGGTAAGGATGACATTTCCCCTCTGGAATCCTGCCCAGTGCCTGGAGCTCCGTAAAGGTGAACAGCAGTGGGAAGGACTCGCTGCCTCAGTGAGTCCTAGACACTATCCTCATGACCTTTCAGTTCTCAGATGGCTTCACATTCATAAAACAGCCCTGTCTTCACATCAGAAGGGATTTCTGCCTCCTGGGACCTTAATACTCACCATATCACCTCAAATGCCTGTTTCTCCACCTGACAGCCAGGCACTCAGGACATTTTCTTCCATCTCCCTTCCATCTCTCCTGCTTCACTTAAAAGGTAGCTAGATGAGAACGGCACAGAGCTGGAAGCACTTTCCTCAGCAGGACAGCTCTCTCTCCAGATCTCTGTGCAGCCGTCTAAACGGAGTCTTCACAGATTGAGCGCCACCGAGGAGCGTTCCCAGCAACCGCTCAGCTGCTTTCCTCTTTGGGGTCTGGGGTCTGTGTTCCCTGAATGAAGATCCCTATGACTTCCACAAATTGGAATAACACCTATTTCAAATATATTATCTGATGAAAGCAGATGTCAGCAGATACTGCCTATGTAATTGATATTTGATTTATTCAAGATTTATGCATGCTGTGCCTTAGATTTATTAATGATAATCCCCGGCTCTTGTGTTTAATATAGTGGAACCAAAACATAATTTGCTGGGATCAGTCAGAAATGCATCAAAGTGATTAACTCTACATGCAAACCATTACCCAGTGACATCCCTACTGTGCACAGTGCAAAAGGAGGCAATAATACAGTAATTGGCTTCACTTATGCAAGTGAGATATTTGCTGTGATTGCTAGTAAAATTTGGTCCCTTTTATCTCTTATTCTGCATCTCTGTATCCCTTGTCATCCTTTGATGCTCCTTTCCCAGGCAGAATTAGGCTGAAACGAGTTGGTATGCGCCACATACACATACATGACACCCCACCCCAGCAGTTATGTGTGAAGGCAGCCCCAGAATCTGACTAAAACAGGCAGGAGGGTAACTGCCCTACTCAGGAGGCCCCCTGGGGGGGTGTTGCCTCTGGTGGGGATGAGGTACCACCTCCCTCTTCCAGGGGAAGGCCAGAAAATGGAAATCTCATCCCGCCATCACTCTCTAGCCACACCTGTCACCCTTATCAACACCCAGACAGGCTGCAAAACCATGGCCGTTTTGGAGTGGACATTTGGAACTATGCAAATAATCACTAAGATAGCTTTTTTTGGGGGGGGGAATTCCTACTCATTTATGTTTGTTTTCTCTTTTGTTTCAGCTAATTAAAACTTAATTGGATGGACAACCCTTTATTATAAGACTACACCCTTCCCACTACTTTGTTTTAAAATATCTTTTCTCATATGAATTATTGATAATAGTAGATGAGAGCAGTTTTGATTTTAAAAATTCAAAAGTAAAAATAATATATGCAGGGGGACAAAATATTCAAAGCCTATGAAAATGTGTGAAATGAAAAATAGAAATTCCCCTTCTTTGTTCTATCCTCCGTTCTTCTCCTCAAAAGTAGTCATTGTCATAGCTTCTAGAGTAGCTTTCTAGAAAATGTAAGCCTAGTATACCTACTTAAATACACTCACATAAAAATATATGTCTAATATATCTATGTAAATTTGCTCATGTGAAAATGTAGACCTCATATACCTATGCTTTTTATTTAATACGGTATCTCAGAGATGTTTATTGGTTTGTACCTGGAGAGCTACCTGATCATCTTCCATGGGTATCTATGGTCATTTTTAACTGTTTAAAGTGCTGCCTGGCCTGGCAGTGCTGTACAATAAGGCTGATACTTGGATATTATTGCAATATTCCTGCTGTGGACTTGGGGCTGCAATTTAGAATGAAGTAGCACCTTGTGAGGATTTACAGCAAGACCAAAACACAACTGCATCCCACATTTTACAGCAAAACTTGTCTTGATTTCTCTGTTCTCTGGAATGTGCCATCTGTCTTCAGGGCATCTGGTGGAACGGATCAGTACATCAGCCTGGCATCTTGATGGGTGAGGGTGGCTCTGATTCCAACGCCTAATGCCAGGTTTTAGACCAGGCTTTTAAGCATGTTCAGTAACATGTTGGTAAATGTGGCTTATACTATATACTTCATGAATCTAACAGAGTTCCCCAATCCCTGGGCCACAGATAGGTCCTGGTCCATGACCTGTTAGGAACCAGGCAGGAGGTGAGCAGCAGGTGAAACCAAAACCACCCCTCCACACCAAGTCCATGAAAAAATTGTCTTCCACAAATTGGTGCCCAGTGCCAAAAACGTTGGAGACCACTGATCTAATGGCATTCATAGTTAATTTTTTTTTTAAATTCGGGAGACCCCAAGAATGTGATCGCCCAAGAGTTCTTTTTTTTTTTGGTCATATTTAGATTTTTATTTATTTATTTTTCCAGCTGAGTTCTTTATTTTTTTAAATTAATTAATTTATTATTTTTTTTACTTTATTCTACTTTACAATACAGTATTGGTTTTGCCATACATCGACATGAATCCACCACAGGTGTATACGAGTTCCCAATCCTGAATCCCCCTCTCACCTCCCACCCCACACTGTTTCTCTGGATCATCCCCGTGCACCAGCCCCAAGCATCCTGCATCCTGCATCGAACATAGACAGGCGCCTCGTTTCTTACATGATAGTATACATGCTTCAATGCCATTCTCCCAAATCATCTCACCCTCTCCCTCTCCCTCAGAGGCCAAAAATCCGTTCTATACATCTGTGTCTCTTTTGTTGTCTCACATACAGGGTCATCATTATTATCTTTCTAAATTTCANCTGTTTCTCTGGATCATCCCCGTGCACCAGCCCCAAGCATCCTGCATCCTGCATCGAACATAGACAGGCGCCTCGTTTCTTACATGATAGTATACATGCTTCAATGCCATTCTCCCAAATCATCTCACCCTCTCCCTCTCCCTCAGAGGCCAAAAATCCGTTCTATACATCTGTGTCTCTTTTGTTGTCTCACATACAGGGTCATCATTAAAATGAAGTCCCAGGCTGCTTTCTTTGGCTCCTTCATGGAACAACACTAATTATTCTGTATCAGTTTTTCTTGATTCCTAAACAGCATTAGAGTATTAGAGGTATCATTAGAATACACAAGGACAGCTCACAGAGGCATCCTTTTGCATTTTTAATGCCATCAGGGAATTGCCCTGAGAATCAAATAGGTATCTTTTGACGTTTTACAGCTCATCTTTTTCCATCCTTCTGAACAATGCCCCAAGTTCTGAAGGGTGTTCTGCATGGGCTGGGCTGGCTGATGCACTTTCCAGGCCTTGGCCACTAAGTGCACTCTCTGAAGCTCCACCTGGCTCCTGAGCATGGACACAGCTATCTCCTCTCTGGACTGGTTTCTCTTAATTGCTACAGAAGCTATTCCTACTTCAGCAATCCAAGTGATCTATTTTTCCTGTCCTAAAAGTTAATTGATTTCTGCTTCTGAGTGCCATGGACGATGAAGAGCTATGTCTTCCCTGGGCAGCAGTCAACTAGACGAGGTCCAGCTTGACCCACTTACAAAGGCTGCTGAGACCACGGCTCAGCCTGGCCTGAGGACGCTTGGCCTGAAGTCTGCAAGAAATCAGCAAGGGGTTAGAAGCAGCCTGAGGGAGTGATCTCCAGTGTGAAACATGGCTGCCAGTCTTCAGAGTGTATATCTTCAGAATCTCAGGAAACAAGCGGATGGGCAGGCCATTTGAAAGCTGATAACTGTTATGGTGGGCTGAGTCTTGAGCAAGGCTCACATGGGCTTCCCCGGTGGCTCAGTGTCAAAAGAATCCACCTGCAGTGCAGGCTCACAGGAAACTCTGGTTCTATTCCTGGGTCGGGAAGATCCCCTGGAGAAATGAATGGCAACCCACTCCAGTATTCTTCCCTGGAGAATCCCATAGACAGAGGAGCCTGGCAGGCTACAGTCTTTGGGGTCGCAAAGAGTCGGACACGACTGACGCAACTTAGCATGCACCTGGGTGCAACTTCCAACTACATGTGCTTCTTCTAACTAAGAGACTTCAGAAATGACATTGAACTACTCTGCGCCTCAGTTTCTTCTTTTTGGGGAAAAACACCTACCTCGGGTGTTATGGAGAGAACTGGGAGAATGTGTGTGAGGAAATGTACATTAGGAAAATGACATGTGATTCTAGTGGAGTGTTTGAAACCAATACCTGATAGACAATAACATCAATAA
Source organism: Neotragus pygmaeus (assembly GCA_006410875.1). Lineage (NCBI taxonomy): Eukaryota > Metazoa > Chordata > Mammalia > Artiodactyla > Bovidae > Neotragus > Neotragus pygmaeus. Next base: position 1,968,258 of record SJYV01018828.1, on the reverse strand, counting down.
TAGTAATATGTATTACTATTCTGCTACTAAGTCACTTCAGTCATGTCCGACTCTGTATGACCCCACAGACGGCAGCACACCAGGCTCCCCCATCCCTGGGATTCTCCAGGCAAGAACACTGGAGTGGGTTGCCATTTCCTTCTCCAAGGTCTTCAACAAGGTCTTAACATTTAGGCCACTAGAAGTTTTCTCAGTGACTTCAGAAACCTAAACAGTGCTCTGGTGGACTTCTGAAACTCACCAGGTCACCACCTGCTCACCATCTACTTCCATGATCTTCAGGTTCACTACCCTCAAAATTCTCTCTGTGTCCCGTGAGCTACTGATATTGATAATCCCAAAGAGGTTTATTCTGCTGGTGTTTATTAAATGCAGGTTCAACACCTAGACCACAGGAGTAAAATGAGGAAACAAATGGAGACCCTGAAGCAGCAAATGTTTAATTAACATCAAAGTACCAGGGGAAAGGCTGGCTGGCTACTTAAATTTCAAAAAACGTCAGCTCCCATCCTGGAAGTGAGTCCTCTCCTTCCTCAGAGCAGTGTTGACATTCAAGTTATTGAGATGACAAATGATGCTGAGCTTGGGAGATTTAGGCTTATGAAACCTCCTTTATATCTTAGTCCAGTCGCTCAGTCGTGTCTGACTCTNCGTCAGCTCCCATCCTGGAAGTGAGTCCTCTCCTTCCTCAGAGCAGTGTTGACATTCAAGTTATTGAGATGACAAATGATGCTGAGCTTGGGAGATTTAGGCTTATGAAACCTCCTTTATATCTTAGTCCAGTCGCTCAGTCGTGTCTGACTCTTCGTGACCCCATGGACTACAGCATGTCAGGCTTCCCTGTCCTTCACTATCTTCTTGATTTTGCTCAGAGTCATGTCCATTGAGTCGGTGATGCCATTCAACCATCCCATCCTCTGTCAGCCCCTTCTCCTCCTTGACTTCAATCTTTCCCAGCATCAGGATCATTTCCAATGAGTCAGCTCTTCACATCAGGTGGCCAAAGTATTGGAGCTTCAGCTTTACTTTTCTTGGCATTTCTTAGCCACTCTTAAAGTTGAGGCAAACTAGTAATTTGGGGATTATTCATGACATTCTATTGGGTTTGCATGAAACCAGGATATCACAATGAAAAGATGTTCAAGGTTCTCCTTTATTACCAAGTCACAGATATTTGTAGAAGATTAGGGTCTGAAGAGAGCTTAGAAACCTTCCAATTATAGTGTCTTGGCTTTCAAACATATTTGGGATGGATAGAACATGTTTTATCAAATAAATTCCCATGCAAGTAACCAATCAGTGCAATTGATAAAAATGCAGTTACTCTTATGGGGGGAGGAAAAGAAAATTCCCCTCTGGGCAACTCAGGAATGGGAAACACCTTTGAAAACCATATCTATCTAATTTTATTTTCACTTAATAGAAGAGGACTATAAAGTGAAGCTATCTGAAAGCATGGTTTCCTGATCATGGCACCAGCTTCACCTGGGAATTTTTTAGTAGTTCAGATTCTCAGGTCCATCCCAGACCTACTGGTGGTGGAGTCCAGGCATTTGTTCCATTGAGATGATTCCAATGCATGTTCACTCAAGTTTGAGAAATAAGAGCCTTTAAGTGAATACTGCAAGCTCACTGAATGAGATTCACTTTGGTAAGTGGCAAGGCATCTACAAATCTCACTTAGATTCCAGGGTATGCATGCTATCTTGTGAATGGTTCTCTTCCATTCCATACACTTTCCTGTTGTTCAGTCGCTAAGTCATGTCCAACTCTTTGCAACCCCATGGACTGCAGCATGCCAGGCTTCCTTGTCCTTCACCATCTCCCAGAGCTTTCTCAAATTCATGTTCATTGAGTTGGTCATGCCATCCAGCCATCTCATCCTTTGTTGCCCCCTTCTCCTCCTGTCCTCAATATTTCCCAACATCAGGGTCTTTTCCAACGAGTCCGTTTTTCTCATCAGATGACCAAATTATTGGAGATTCAGCTTCAGCATCAGTACTTCCAATAAATATTCAGGGTTGATTTCCTTTAGGATTGACCAATTTGATCTCTATACTGTCCAAGGGACTCTCAAGAGTCTTCTCCAGCACTACAATGTGAAAGCATTGAATCTTCAGTGCTCAGCTATTTTTATAGTGCTCAACTCTCACATTCGTACTGAAAAAAACATAGCTTTGACTACACAGACCTTTGTCGGCAAAGTGATGTCTCTGCTTTTTGGTACATGGTCTAGGTTTGTTGTAGCTTTTCTTCCAAAGAGTGTCTTTTAATTTTGAGGCTGCTTCACCGTCTACAGTGATTTTGGAAACCAAGAAAATAAAATCTACCACTGTTTCCATTTTCCTCCCATCTATTAGCTATGAAGTGATGGGACTAGATGCCATGATCTTAGTTTTCTAAATGTTGAGTTTCAAGCCAACTTTTCACTCTCCTCTTTCACCCTCATCAAGAGGGTGAAAGTTACTCTTCATTTTCTGCCATTAGAGTGGTATCATCTGTGTACATTTTAGGAACATCAAACAGAACTGTATGTCTATTTTACTTTGGAAACTATTCAGTGATTCTCTGAGACAAATGGCTTACAATTGAGTGATGTTCATCCCCACCACAGATTAATTTAAATGGATTTGACCAACAGCCCAAATTGTTACAAGGGTTTATACCCAAATACATACTATTCTACAGAAAATATAATTTTTCAGTTATAAAGACTGGACACACCTTGAATTTAAAGAGTGACTTCTAAGATATGTTTCCCATGCACTAAGATTTAATAATGCCCTCTCCCCACATCTTCCCCCTTCTCATTTTAGGAGTGAAAAAATGAAGAACAGCAATGTTAGTCAAGCTTGCCTAAGCCACATACCTCCATAGTGGTACAATATTTAAATCATGTTCTCCTGATACTTGAGTGAGAGTGAGTGAAATTCACTCAGCTGTGTCCAACTCTTTGTGACCCCATGGACTATATATAGCCTGCCAGGCTCCACTGTCCATGGAATTCTCCAGGCAAGAATATTGGAGTGGGTAGCCATTCTCTTCTCCAGGGAATTTTCCCAACCCAAGGATCAAACCTGAGTCTCCTGCATTGCAGGCAAATTCTTTACCACCTGAACCACTGGGGAAACCTTTCTGATACTCAGTTTACTATTCTCTCTGACATTCTTCTCTGGAGGTATACTGGACAATTTTCCAAGATGTAGATATTCAACCAGATCAGTTTCCTCTATGGATTTTATATTCCTCTCTCTTCTGTTGCTTATAATCAATCCTAGTAAACTTCACAAGGGACCTGAAATTGTTGAATCCTAACTTCAGTAATTAGTTAAGAAGCTCCTTGCTTCATCCTGGTGATGGGTGAGATGACAGGTGTCATAACTAAAGCAACCATTCCCTTCTGATCCTACTGGTGGGCATCTGTTTCTAGTTGTAACTGACCAAACACTCCTTTTGCAGGGAAACTAATAACATCTTAACATATGGTATTGAATCTGGGCCACCTAATGACTTTGCATGGAGATTAATTGAAGGTGTTAATGGCATCATTCCCAGCCAGGAATGTCAAAATACTGGCTTGGCCTCCTGTGTACATGTTTTAAGAGGATTTGCTATTGATACTGAACTGGATTAACTTTAAATATAAAGAAAAATACTGTAACTTCAGCAACCACCTGTGAAGCAAGTTTCTGTCGCTGAGGAGTCTGGATTAGTGCTCTAAGCAGGGTGCAGGATAATGAATTTGACATCCCATTTTGACTCCCTGGGAAAAATTCCCAGGTTACAATCTTCTTAAGTGGGGGTATTACAGAAAGCAAAATTCTATTGAGGGTGAAAAATTCATTCTATGACCTTCTATAAGACTGTGCATGGAAAATGCCATTAGAGATTAGAGTTGATTTATGGATGTTCTGTGCTATTACCACCCCCTCCCCATCTCACCCAGGGAGGAGAAATGGGCAAAAGACCAGTGAAAAGGACTATAGTGTGAACCGTATTCCCTCAAGTATTTACACAGAAATGTATTCAACTTCCAGGAAGCTTTAAGGTTAGTTATCGTAATTATCTCATGCGTTGATCCTGGTACAACTGCCCTTCTATTGGTTTTATTTCCTTTTTTTAATTTCTATTTTAACCACCCTAGCACTTGTGTGCTTATGTATGTGTGTGTTTGTTATGATTCACCTTAAAGGCTTCTTGAGGAATATAAATTAGAAAGACCTAAAAGTAAACATAGAATAATCTCCTTTCATGCATATATTTACAAACCCGTAAACTCAAAGGAAGAGTGAATTGGATTTTAAAAACATTTTGAGAATGGCTTTGACTGGGTTTCTCTTTGCCTAGTTTGTTCAAGTGATTTTGGCCAAAGGAATCATAAAATACGTCAAAACCAGATCCACTGCTGGCTACACAACTGGCTAGAGAGTAAAACTTATTGACTCACACAGAGCACCACCAATTCAGTTATGCCTCAGGGAACAGACCCTTGAAATTACAATTTCACAAGTCTTTCTTGAGGAATTACTCAGTGCCTAGTTCTTGGAGTATTTCCTGTCTGCGCTCCTGCAGCACTGTACATACAGCTCTCCTACATCCCTGTGTCGATCTGTGTGTATTTTCTCTCTTCCCATTTGTCCTGACTGGGAGCTTCCTGAGGGCAGACTTGTCTCTTACGTATTGCTTTTGTACCTGGTTTCCAACAGTGGCTCACATACAATAGGCAAGTAGTCGGGGACGGATTTTTGTGTATGAATAATTCTGAGAGATATGCAAAAAGGTCTGAGACACCGTCCTGACTGCAAACAGGTTATCATATTTTTGTGGTTTTAATACTCATTGTCCTGAAACAAGCAGAATGGAATTCTTCCATAGTATTACTGACCATATTACACACTTGGTTTCATAAACTCACTGAAGCCAATAAGGTAGTTTTATTTAGGTCACACAGTAACACACATTTGTGCTTATGGAGAAACACTCTGTAGCACATGAAAAAGTTCTAAATGCTTAATTAATCAGTCTTACAAATTTTGCACATTTTGTGCTCATGTACTTGTGCCAACAAGATTCCACATGTGCATTTTTATTTTCTCCTAAATAAAAAAAATTCCAAATTATTTTAAAAAAGAAAGCTTAACCCCTTATGGCGCAGAGGTTAAAGCATCTGCCTGCAATGTGGGAGACCTGGGTTTGATTCCTGGGTCGGGAAGATCCCCTGGAGAAGGAAATGGCAACCCACTCCATCATTCTTGCCTGGAGAATCCCATGGATGGAGGAGCCTGGTGGGCTACAGTTCATGGGTCGCAAAGAGTCAGACATGACTGAGCGACTTTGCTTTTTAACCCCTTATATTCAGATGAAAGCAGCAAAGCATGGAGTGGGCTGGCTTTATCTAATTTTCCAAATTGAAGACAATGAAAAACAAACAAATGGATGACAAAAAGCAATGTATGTCTGATTTATTTGACTTTCTTATTGGTCAAACCACTCAGGGAATTCAGTTGGGCAGGCTGAAATTCCTTGAACATTTGACTTTAAATATGAAGCAGGATGGCACACCGTCCACCGCGAACAGTT
>SJYV01018828.1:1942769-1955872 GCA_006410875.1 Neotragus pygmaeus | reverse complement strand
ATTTTCTTGAAGAGATCTCTAGTCTTTCCCATTCTGTTGTTTTCCTCTATTTCTTTGCATTGATCGCTGAAGAAGGCTTTCTTATCTCTTCTTGCTATTCTTTGGAACTCTGCATTCAGATGCTTATATCCTTCCTTTTCTCCTTTGCTTTTCGCCTCTCTTCTTTTCACAGGCCTATTTGTAAGGCCTCCCCAGACAACCATTTTGCCTTTTTGCTTTTCTTTCCCATGGGAATGGTCCTGATCCCTGTCTCCCATACAATGTCACGAACCTCATTCCATAGTTCATCAGGCACTCTATCTATCGGATCTAGGCCCTTAAATCTATTTCTCACTTCCACTGTAAACATACATGCTTTTTTTCTTAAAAAAAACAGTCTTGTTTTAAAATAGCACAGAGAACATTATATGGCTACCTTTAACTTATTTCAACTTGAAATAAACTGAGTATCTACTATTTCACAGAAAAAAAATATCTAATTTTCCTATAGTGGTCTCCCTTGTCATTTGTATATGCAGAAGTTATATTGTTAGATACAAATGTACTCATTGTTGATATATCTTCCCTATTTATTGCTCATTTATCAGTATACAGTGTCTCTTTTGGAGATTTCATTAAGAGCTATTCTGTCCTGATATTGTAATTGATATTTTTCTATCCTAAGAAATGCCAAGGTTTATGCTAATTTTTACATTCACAATAATAAATCCATAATCATTTAAAAGAATCATATAAGTGCATATTATACTTTTCAGATTATGGTTGTCTTCTTCATTGTCAAATTCCTGTGCAGACTTTTTCATATTTCTCAGTTACTTTTCAAATTTCTCTCATAAATTTCCTTAAGTTTATGCTTCTTGGTGAAAAACATATTTAAAATTATATTTTACAAATGTATATTAAGGATGCCATGAAAATTGCTTCGAATTTCCTCTCCCTTAATTCTTGGATCCTCTGAATTATTGGAAAAGTCATTTCCATTCCAATAGGACTAAGAATAGTTAAACGCTGATAAAATGTTTGATGAAATATAAACAGAGAGAGAAGTTGGACAGATTTTAAAAGCTTATTTTTTCTTCATCAAAAACTTCTAGCTTCTAATTGAACAAACTAGCTCTTCCAGTCTTCACTGTTACCAAAAAAATCCCTATCCACCTCCTCGAAAAAATAGACATTCACATATTTCATTTTTTACCCCAGTTACCATGATTCAACCATAGCACTAATCCTACTGAGTTTTTAATGACATAAAATATAAAACTTTCTTATTACCCACCACATATACATGTGTTTTACTCTCCAGCTTTAATTAACAGATGGTATATATCACAATAATCTGAGTGTATGATAAACAAATTAGAAGAAAATGTCTAATATTTCCAATAAAATTGGCAATTTGGGAAGATGTGCTATGTTTCACAAAACATCACATACATGGTTGTATCCATGGGTATATGTGCAAAATAGCTGAAAATCATGGAAAATACAAGATGAAATACAAACTCCTTAACTTGTCAATTATGATCTATCATCTGACTGCCACCTACCAAGCCAGTTTTGCTCCCACCACTGCCCTATTTGCATCCTATATGACAGACATTTGAACTATTTGCTAGTCTTTAAATAACTGTCCCATTTCATACCTCTGTACCTTTGTGTATTCAGTTCTCTCTGCCTTCCTTTTCAATGGACTCATTGTCCATCAGGTAAAATCTTATTCATCTCTCAAATCTCAGCTCAAATCATACCCACTAATGAAAACGTACCTTATTAAGCCAAGAAGAAAAAAAGAATTTGGTTTCTACTCCCATTGTTCTTTATACTAAATCCACAGTATGCCAATTATCTTACTGTATTTTAATAACCACTATTTTAAACAAAATATTTTTTCATCATTATTCCCCATCACTTATCACCTAGCATGGTACATATTTATTACTGTATAAATATTTGCTGAAAGAAGTATTTAGGGCCAGCCATTTAAAAGATACGATAATACCCTCTAAACACTACATTTCTAGGGTTATATTTGTTATTCCCTTAGTGGGACAAAGACTGGGCTTATAGAACTTTACATAGAAGAGTTGTGAAAATTCTCATCCATATCATGTAAGACCCCTTGAAGTCCCACAGCGCCTGGGACTATTCATCCTCACTGACCACTCTCTTTTCTGAACTGTGAGCACATGAACTTCTAAAACCCAATTTCCCATTGAGAAAAACCTGACAGTCATGGTGTGAGAGAATAAATTTCTCAAAAACTGCATCTTTACTTATTATTAAAATAAAACTCTTCTGGAGGTTGGGAAGAACGGAGATATTTCTATCTCAAATGTTGCATAAACCCAGGAAGAGTGTTTTGCTCATCTGCCACATGGTCTGTCTTTTGTCCTTTATTGAAAAGTCAGAAGATTAAGGGACCCTGGCTAGGACAGTCTGCAGGACAAGATATTTATACCTGGGGAAGGTAATGAGACATACTAAAATACATACATGTAAAAGTGTGTGTGTTTGTCTATGTGGAAGTAGGTTTAAATTGTTTTTTCAGTTTTCATGTCTTTTGGTGGGATTATATTTGGAATAAAACAGACAGAAGTTCGCATGGTAACTTCATCATATATTGTCTCTTTAACATAAGCAAGTTAAGGGTAAACTCTTTAAGTTTCAATTTTATCAACTCTATAAATACCTTACACTCTCATTGACACAATTTCTCTTGGTTGTGAACATACACTGTAGCCTATAGATGCTCACTGTCTTAAAATGCATACAGTATGTCTTAAGAGAAATAATTTTGTTCTTGTTGTTGTTTATTCCTTCAGTCATGTCCAACTCTTTATGAGCTCATGGATTGTAGCACACTAGCATGCCAGCCTCCTCTGTCCTCTACTATCTCCTGGAGTTTGCTCAGATTCATGACCACTGAGCTGGTGATGCTATCTAACCATCTCATCCTTTGCCACTCCCTTGTCATTCTGCTTTCAATCTTTCCCAGCTTCAGAGTGTTTTCCAATGAGTTGGTTCTTTACATCAGGTGGCCCAAATATTGGAGAAATACTTTGGTATTCCCCAGTTATGACCAACTTAGATAACATATTAAAAAGCAGAGATATTACTTTGCCAACAAAGATCTGACCAGTCAAGGCTATGGTTTTTCCAGAGGTCGTGTATGGATGTGAGAGTTGGACTGTGAAGAAAACTGAGCACCAAAGAATTGATGCTTTTGAACTGTGGTGNAAAAAAAATCACATTTCCTTAAAGTAAAAGCACAGTTTGTTGCCCAGATTTCATTAATTCAATAAATAAAAATACGAGTAAGCTCCAACTTCAACAAGCTCGAATTTCCCTCCTAGCTGTGAAACCACAGTACCCCGATGGCTTCTAAATGTGTCAACACATGACCTTCCCATCCCAAACTCACCCGTGGGGAGAACATGATTTATGAGGTTGTCTGACCATCCCTGAAAAGGCTTTAAATATTTTATTTTCATAATAAGTGTAGCTCCTTCATTCAGTGGTAAATGATCGTGGGTTCTTAGAGAAAAGGGTGAGTTTCTGGGGGTGGGGGGGTAAAGATCTCAACTTGGAAGAGATCCTCAAACAGCTCTGTGGCACCTAATGGTGTGTGAGCTAATTACTTGCCCTAAGTTGCCTAGTAAACCGTCTTTGTTTGGGAAGGTTAAGTTTCATCTCTGTTCCAAAAAGTCAGAGCCAGACAGGGAAAGGAAAAAATGATGGTGTCTGTGGTGAGGCTGGCATTGCCGCCCACCGGCTGGTGATTTGGAAAGGTTTTAGAAGATGTGTTATGAGGCATGGTAATGTGTGTCATTTTTCATGACTGAAGTCAAAGGATTTAGCAAGTTGAGTCTGAGGACTTGGATGGGGCAGTGGAAAATACCAAATAATGTGTGAGCTTTGCATCCCACTGCTGCCCAGGGCTCTCCTACCATCCGAGACGGAGGAAGAGGACGCTATTTTTTGGACTGCCAAATGCAACAGCTAGAAGATGAGAAGTTTGGCTCAGCTCTAAAGTCATTTTTATATAGAAGAAAGTGAGTTTTGGTTGTTGAAGAAGCCCCTCAGTTTACAAGTTGTTAATGGAGAACATAACTGTTCTTTGAAAAGGATAAGTCAAATAGTGACCCTCTTTTATTCTGAGAAAGAGGAATTGACTCTAAAAAAATGGAATATGGAATACCTTTCTCTCCCAAGTTTCACTTTTGTTCTGGTTTCTTGTAAATGTGCGTTCTAGGGGAACAGAGGATATAGCTAACCCTCCTAGCCAAGGGTCCATAGTTCCAAGTAACGGAAACTCACTTGAATGCATGTTAAGACAGAAAAGCAACATTTCTCGTAAGGATACAGGAGTATCCATGGAATGTAATGGATCAAACGGAGGTCAGTCATAGGAGAGGCCAGAACAGGAGCCAGAGAGCCATGAAGAGCCAAGGCACCTGCTCCATCTGTTCGGCTGTCTGTCTTTCTGGTCCCCTGCTTTACCCTCTCCCTCCATTCTGCTTCTCTCTTCTTATCGCAGACTGGATTTCTCTCCTTATTCAGGTTCAAGGCTGAAGAGAACCATTCCGCAGTGATGTCTCCCATTACACAGTCACTTGGCTCAAGTGACCAGCCCAGATCATGAAAGAGCTATCCCTTAGAGAGTGCTTCCAAGTAATCTGCGTGTTGTCTCGCTCATTTAACCCTCCTATCCAGCCTATTAGGTTTATCCCCATTTTAGAGATAACAAACTTGTGAAAGTCTCTCAGTCGTGTCTGACTCTTTGCGACCCCATTGGAATTCCCCAGGCCAGAATATTGGAGTGTGTAGCTGTTCCCTTCTCCAGCAGATCTTCCCAACCTGGGAATCAAACTGGGGTCTCCTGCATTGCAGGCAGATTCTTTACCAGCTGAGCTACCAGGGAGCCGCTAACAAACTTGAGGCAGAAAAATTAAATGACTTATCCAAATATACAGAGCATGTGAGCAGTAGATACAGGTTTCGAATCAAGACAGCCTAACTCCAGAGCCTGTGCTCTTAATCAGAGCTGTTCTGCTCCCTGAGTCCCAGTGCCATTTCCCAGAAGAGAGAATGTGGTTGGCATCACTTGGATCGGGTTGGTACCCCACTCCAATCAGCCCTGGCCAAGGTGGTAACAGATGGACCTCAGCAGGACCACATGGCATAATGTGAATTGTAGGGCCCATCTCGGTGCTGTTAAGGAATCAGTTATCCTAGAATGGAGATGGGGTTTGGACAGATACCATAAAGTCTTCATATGACTCTATGGAAATGCTTATGCTTTCTGAGCCAAGTCATGGGACAGTACAGCAATACAGAATTGTGCTGTATCTCAGTCGCTCAGTAGGTGTCTGACTCTTTGTGACCCAATGAACTGTAGCCCACCAGACTCCTCTGTCCATGGGATTTTCCAGGCAAGAACACGGGAGTGAGTTGCCATTCCCATCTCTAGGGGATTTTCCTGACCCAGGGAACCCACGTCTCCTGAGTCTCCTGCATTGGCAGGTGGATTCTTTAACTACTGAGCCACAAGGTCATTAAAATATTTCAAGCACTGAGGATTGTCCTGGATATTATTATTTTCAAAGAGGCAACCCTACATGTGACTGATTATTTTATTTTATTTTTCCAGCATTCTCTAAAGATGAGATTTAAAATTTCCCATGTGGAAGTTCAGCCAGGTTCTTGCAGTAGGGGAGTTCTTCTCCCCATCTAACCTAAATGCATCTAATGGCAGCTGAAACTGATCACTTTGTGTTGCTTTCAGAGTAAACTGCACACAAAGGGAACATGGGAGGAGATGCTGAAGTAATCTGTTCTTTGGCTGAGTGTCACGCTGACTTAATTAGAAAATTTTATCAAAAGCCTAATAACAAAGGCATAAAACATTCCTGGAATTATGTGTCCGGAAAGAGTTTCATTAATGTAAGTTTTTTATATATAAACAAGTACATAAGTGAGGAAAGCACTCCAAGTCTGAGAGAACACTGGCTCCCTAACAGAAATAGCAGGGCCGATAAAACTGTGAGCTAAGAAATAGGCAATTTTGGATACATATTTCTGACCCTCACCCCATAAATGCCCTAATGCATGAGGCATTGGCCCATTTGAAAATTCTGATGCATTCAACAGATTCCTAATACAAAATTCCATTGAATGTATATAATATTTCACCACAGCAAATGAACTAAGGAAAAAGAAAAATAAAACAAGATATGCTCATTTTATTCTAAATTATCCAAAGATGTTTTCAGCTTACCCTCTCCTCAGACTTTCCCTATTTTTGCTTCTAGCTAGCTTTTCACCTTTTGCAGGCCCTCAAATTTTTTAGCAGTCCTCATCTCTCTTCTATTGTGGCCAAAGGATTAGCTGATAGTTTGCCCCCACTCCCTCAGTATATACACACACACTCACATATATTNTTTTTGATGGTAGTGCCAAAATAACTCAACAGGCAAAGAATAGTCTTTTCAACCAAATAGCGCTGGGAAAACTGGAAAGTCATATGCAAAAGAATGGTGTTGACGCCCTTTCCTCATACCATACACAAAAAATTAACTCAAAATGGATTGCAGACCTAAATTAAAAAACTAAAACTATAGAACTCTTAGAAATATTGAAGAAAAATTTTGTGACCTTGGGTTAGGCAAAGTGTTCTTAGATATGATATCCAAAGCACCAGTTACGAAAGAAAAAATTAGATAAATTATACCAATATCAAAATTTAAGACTTTTATGCTTCAAATAATACCATTCATGAAAATTAAGAGAATCCACTGAATGGGAGACCATCCTTGCAAATCATGCATTTGCTAATGGGCTTGTGTCTGTGTGTGCATGTGCAGGCTGAGTCACTTCAGTTTTGTCTGATTCTGTGTGACCCTATGAACTGCAGCCTGCCAGGCTGAGTCTAGCATATATTTTAAAACTCTTATAATTCAACAATAAAAATACAATTGACCAATTTTGAAATTGGTTATGAGTAAAGATCAGTCCAGGAAAAGTATAAATAAGTCATAAAAATATTAAATTCCTGGAATAAAAATGCTCTAGGAATTCCCAGAAAGGAGTAGTGCATGCAGGCTGGAGGAGCAAAATTTGAGCTCTGTCCTTTGGGAGATTATTAAAATCATGATCTTCAAGTTTTAGAGCCTGTGTGTCCAGTAAAAATAAAAACCACTGAGTAAGGTTAGAAAAGAAAATGATCTGGAATTCTGGGCACAGGCATCTTTTGGGGGAATAATAAGAAAGCAATTGGGGCAGGGCAGAGAGAGGAACCAAGGGAGATTAGGAGACATAGAGAGAACTTTACAGACTGATTAGGGCTTTTAGACCAATATAATGTCTTTTTTTTTTTTTTTTTTCCACTCTGAGTGAAATAGAGNGCAATTGGGGCAGGGCAGAGAGAGGAACCAAGGGAGATTAGGAGACATAGAGAGAACTTTACAGACTGATTAGGGCTTTTAGACCAATATAATGTCTTTTTTTTTTTTTTTTTTCCACTCTGAGTGAAATAGAGAATCACCAGATGATTCCAAACAGAGAGACCTGCTCTGGCTTCGACATCGAGGGCAGAAGGAAGTATGTCAATCAGATTGTATACAGTAACAGGTGGGAGATAATGAGACTTGGATCAGAGACTGAAGGTGGAAGTGGGAAGAAGTGGTGAGATTTCAGAACAGTTTTGAAGGTAAAGCCCAATGTATTGTAGAAACCCCAGAGGATGGAGAAAGTAGATTGTTTTTCAAGGATTGTGGCCAGCATTTGAAAATGCCTCCAGGGAAGAATCTTTCAGAACTTGGGAGGTGGGAGTTTGAGAAGCCTTGGCTCCCAGTGACTCCTGCCATTNCTGGGAATGTGAGGAAAGACCCTACAAAGGAGGTGTCGTTCAGGCCAGCTGTGTCGAGGGGTGGGTGCAGCGTGTCAGGATGTGGCGTGAAGAGACCAGGGCTTCAGTCTCTGCTCTCTCCTTTCTGAGAATGACCCCCCCGAGGCATTTCCCCTCTCTGGGTCTCAGGTTGCTCATCTGGGGTGGGAGTATCCCAAACCTTGACATTTGCTTGCGAACTCTTAGATTTTGGGATTCCTTGGACTTTGCTCTTAATCCAGTCTTTATGACTCTAGTTTCACCAGAAACTCTTTGTGAGGAACAAGGCCCAGCTGTGGGAGGCGTCAGTGAAAGACATCAAGTCAAACAGAAGGTGCAGGGAGCAGAAAAGAATCATGAACCATGCGCCACCAGGGCTCATGATTCTCAGTCTTTTTAGAGGCCTGGCAGGTGGCAGGTAATGTGGGACATGCTAGGTCTTGGTAATAGGAAAGTGTGAAGCGCGTTCTAAACCAGAGAGGGTGTGCCCCACCTAAAGGCACTCAAATTCATGTCCTCTAAGCACTGCACCTGTCACACAAAGCAACTCCGTGGGTTGGCTTACAACCAAAGACAGCAGGTTTGAGACCCCATACCATCTCCGGAATTAGAGAAAATATTTTTCCTGAAGGTAGCCAACTCGTCTGTTACCAGCTAAGACATTTTTCTTTTCAGAAATTCAGATCAGTAGATTCCTTTTTAATCAGATGCTTCCCATGGAATCCAAAAGCAGAGACAAACAGGGTGGATCAGACAGAAAGGAACTTAAAAACTTACAGTTTTAAGGACTTCCCTGGTGGTCTAGTGGCTAAGACTCCGTGCTCTCAATGCAGGGGGTCTGAGTTTGATCCCTGGTCTAGGAACTAGATTCCACGTCTCAACTAAAGATCCCACATGCCACAACAAAGACGCAATGCAGCCAAATAAATAAATAAATATTTTTAAAAACTTACAGCCCATCTGAATCGCACTAGGCTCCAAGCATCAACCCCAAATCTGGCTCTGTTGTTAAGTGGAAAAGCTTGTCTGCAATCTAAATGGTCCCCAGTCACCTTCTGAACTGAGCAGTCCCTGAGAGCTGGGCAGAGTCACATAGAAGTGTGGCTTTTCAGATGAGAGAACAGCAGGCAAGAAATGGAGACTTCTTGCTAAGCCTCATTAACGTTTTAATAGAGCTTAAAGCAACGGTTCTCTTTGAAAACGCTTTATTCATAATTGACCAATTGTCATTAGATACAGTTACACTCCATGGCATCTTATTAGAAGGAGCTTGTTTGAACCCCCTCCCCAAGCATTCATAGTAAATTCCTAACAGATGATGTCATAACAGGCCGTTACAATCCATAACATGTAGATACCATTAAAGCAATGTGTATGCTTTTCTGGTACTGAAACATCTAACTTTATTATGAAGTTTGCTATAAAACCTGCTATGATGTATTTAACAATATTAAAGCATTTATTCTTTAATATTGAAGTCACACTGCCCCTGTGATGCCTGTTATTCCTGCCACAAATGAGAATTGCCAAAACTATCAGCTCACCATTTAAACACTTCCTTAAGAGATTTCTTTCTTTCTCTTTTCCTCATCTTCATTACTTTTTTTTTTTCTATGAAAAAGCAGATGTTCTAAAGCTACAAGTAACTGAAAACCAGCAATATATGCTCAAAGGCTGAAACGTAATATTTATGATAAGCTGATCCAACGAGAAATGTCTCCCCAGTGACCCTGGTCATGAAGTGGGAACCCATGTGGTTACTGGCCCTGGTGAGACAGTTGTCATTTATCAGAACCCGTACACTATGATTCTCGATTAGGGACTTTCCTGACATCAGCAACTCTCTACCTACTTGATACGAAAAGCAAAATAAATATGAAATCCATCCTTACTGCATCACATTCCATTGGCTTTACAATTGCCATATAAGATAGCTATGATGGATTCCATAATTTATGTAAGGAGATTTGGGCTTCTGGGTGGCGGTGGGCTCCACTTTTCGTCTTTATCACTGTAACAAATGTTATAGTTTCTAATAAATCCTTCAGGTAGAAACCACTGTCACAAACATGTATTTCTAAATGCTAANAGATAGCTATGATGGATTCCATAATTTATGTAAGGAGATTTGGGCTTCTGGGTGGCGGTGGGCTCCACTTTTCGTCTTTATCACTGTAACAAATGTTATAGTTTCTAATAAATCCTTCAGGTAGAAACCACTGTCACAAACATGTATTTCTAAATGCTAATGAGAGTTAGAGATACTTATATTCAGACAAATGGCAAAAATAAGAGAAAGACCAGTATTCCTTAAAAGAAATCATAAAATTCAGACTGTGGTAGAGATTTGACTAACTGCAGACTAATGCTTTGGTATTCTGGGGAATGTGTGCATGTTGGAGAGGAAGCCTTCCCACAAGAGCTTCTGATTCAAATAAGTTCTGTAAAAGTGTTGGACACAACTGAAGCAACTTAGCATGCACATGAATATTCCATGATGAATATTCCATCACTTGCTGGTTAATTTGATATATCAAAGACCCATTTAAAATGTAAGCATTCCTTAAAGGGTTAAGCCTATGGATTATTATGTTTTGGTACCTCTCTCATTACTGTAGTGATCTTCAGAAGATTCTCTTTAATTCAATCTACCAAACATTTTAGTGAGTGCCTATTGGTGTAAAATAGAGTACTATGTCCATTATAGGGTTTTTTAGAAACAAAGATTGTCCAGATCCTCTTAATGGCTCCTCAAAGGAGGTCCTGCAGGTTCCCAACAAGAAGTTTATTCAAGTAACTCAAGTGAAAGGCTCCCATTCCTCCCTTTCCTTCAGAACTCTCTGAATCTTTCTCACTGTTCCTGTTTCTTACTGTTCCCGTTGAGACACTGGACATTCATTTTTTCTCCTTGCGCCTACTTTTTCTATATGGACCTTCTAAACCCTGTGGCTATATTTGCTCTGTATGCGTGTGTGTTCAGTTGTGTTCAACTTTTGAGATCCCATGGACCGTAGCCGTCGGGGCTCCTCTGGCCATGGGAATCTCCAAGCAAGAATACTGGAGTGGGTTACCATTTCCAATTCCAGGGATCTTCCAGGCTCAGGGACTGAACCCACACCTCTTACATCTCCTGCCTGGGCAGGTAGGTTCTTTACCACTAGCACCACCTGGGAAGCCCTGTTTGCTCTGTAAGAACCTATTTGGGCCAGAGCCCTGGGCTTTCACTTGTCAAGAGGAAATGCTTCCATTCAGATGGAAAAGACTATATTTCTATAGGTCAAGCATGAGTCAGCCTGTGGGTTATTGTAGGAGGGAGCACTTGTCTCCCCCTCTAGTGAATCCATGAGTGGGATTCCAGAAAGTCTCACCCCTGTGACTTTCTCCCACCCCTCATTACTGACCACCCTGATCCCACTCCCAAAAGAATGATACATTGACTGATTGTCAGTCAGGAAGAAAAAGTGGGCATACAAGGCTCAGGACTCTCATCTCCATTCTCTGAACTCACCTGTCTGCAGAAGGATGCATCTACTTGTTTGGAGCTATGAGTAAGGGGGTCTGTCCCTGGAGGTGAGATTTGTAATTTAGGAGAGAAGGGCAGATTCAATTCAGCAGAGTGGTGGCAATTCCATTTGGCCTCACATAAAAGCCACATTCTTTAATCCACCTTGAATCAGTGAAAAGCTGATATTTGGATCTCTACATGTCCAACCTCTGTGCCTACCTCCCATCTCATCTGAATACTGCAAGGAATAGAGCTATTTTGCAGGGTGATCCCTAAAAGCTAGCACTTTTATACCTCCTGCACTAAAAGTGGTACTGACTCCAGGTACTGTGTGCTCTAGGTGTGTCTTCTGTAGGATTTACGTGGAGACATAGTCCTTCAAAACTCTGTGGACTGTTTTGGAAATCCTGCTTGGCACATTGCCATCCAACCCTAATCCTCATGGGAGAGATGCTTCTTCTTGGACACAAGTATGCAGAGTGATCTGATTAAATCCTCACTAATGAAATGTTAGGGAGGTAATATCACATTTGCCTTCTCAGAAGTGTTCCTGGTGATTTAGTGGAGAAACACACGAGGAACCAGCTAAACAAAAATGATGAGTAATCGTGGCAGGATTTCAGGCATACTTGAGCCAGATATTTGGGGACACATCTAATCACCAGGCACTGAGGATGGAAAGCTTTAAATGCTCTCAGATAACATGCAGGGAAGAGAAATTACTAAAGTGTCTGAGGATAAGAAAACCACAAGCTAAAGTATGATGGTAACTGGTGATTGGTATTTGCCTTTGACGTTAAGAAATAACACACAGTGGAAGGGATTCAGGAAAGCCTGACACTATGGGCAACAAACAGCCTCAGTCAGTGTTCAACAAAAGGATTTATTTAAACCCTGTATTTAAAAGAGGCAGCCTCTACTGGGTGCCAAAATATTGTCACTGAGCCAGATGGGGTTAATGGATCTTTTGCGTTTTCAAGAGAAACAAGTCATAAATGTGGATTTTTATGTAAAAACATCTGAATGCAGAGTTCCAAAAAATAGCAAGGAGAGATAAGAAAGCCTTCCTAAGACATCAATACAAAAAAAGAAGAAGAAAACAATAGAATGGGAATGACTAGAGATCTCTTCAAGAAAATTAGAGATACCAAAGGAATATTTCATGCAAAGATGGGCACAATAAAAGACAGAAACGGTATGGACTTAACAGAAGCAGAAGATATTAAGAAAAGGTGACAAGAATCACAGAAGAACTATTAAAAAAAGGTCCCAGTGACCCAGATAACCACAATGGTGTGATCAGTCACCTAGAGCCAGACATCCTGGAATCTGAAGAGAAGTAGGCCTTGGGAAGCAACATTACGAACAAAGCTAGTGGATGTGATAGAATTCCAGCTGAGCTATTTCAAGTCCCAAAAGATGCTGCTGTGAAAGTGCTGCACTCAATAGGCCAGCAAATTTGGAAAATTCAGCAGTGGCCACAGGACTGGAAAATGTCAGTTTTCATTCCAATCCCAAAGAAAGGCAATGCCAAAGAATGTTCAAACTACTGCTCAAATGCACTTATCTCACATGCTAGCAAAGTATGCTCAAAATTCTCCAAGCGAGGTTTCAACAGTACATGAACCAAGAACTTCCAGATGTCCAAGCTGGATTTAAAAAGGCAGAGGAACCAGAGATCAAATTGCCAACATCCATTGGATTATCGAAAAA
>SJYV01018828.1:1777666-1938416 GCA_006410875.1 Neotragus pygmaeus | reverse complement strand
TCTGTGTCTCTTTCTTTCTGTCTCTCTCTGTCTCTGCCTGTCTGTCTCTGTCTGCCTTTCTTTCCCTCCCTCTCTCTCTCTCTCTCTGCGTCCATCACCTACACTCTCTGTCATCTCCCCGTCCGTCATCTGTCTAGTATCTGTGTCTCTCTCTCTCTCTCTGTCCATCACCTACACTGTTATCTCTGTATCCGTCATCTCTCTAGTATCTCTCTCTCTCTCTCTGCGTCCATCACCTACACTCTCTGTCATCTCCCCATCCGTCATCTGTTATCTGTATCTGTTGTCTCTCTCACCTGTCTGTCTCTCTGTGCATCTATCTATGTGTCTTTCTGTCTATTTCTGTATCGGTTCCTTCCCTGTCTTTCTCTCCCTCCACCCCCAATGCTGTAGAACTTGACCGTGGGTCATACCTCCTGCCACCTCCATTCAGAAAAGCTGCTGGAACTCTCTGCACCATTTGAGCCTCGCTGAGGTCAAAGCCGACTCTTGTATCTGACTGCACGGCTGAACACTGACCCGTGACACCTCCCTCAAGTTCAGAACCTCTCTGTGTGGGGTGAGTGCAGGCTCACATATGCTTCGCCACACTCTTGTCTTGGCCTTGAACCTCAGCCTTACATTCCTTGGGTCCCCAGATCCCCACTCTCTCCCTGAGGGGCCCTTGGTCAGTTCTGACTCCAGGCTGGGCCCCCTCACTGGCGATGAGCACTCATCTCCAGCTCCTTCAGCCGCTGTCTGCGCTGAACAGGGCCTGATGCGCTCCATCTGCCTATGGAAACCTCCACGCCTTCTCCAGGGGACCGAGAAACACAACCCCACCCACGTGTGTCTCCAAGCACGCTTCGCACCAGGTCCTGGGAGAGCCGGCTGAACATGGGGAAATGTTCTCGGGAGCACGGCCTCCAGATGCCACCAGGACAGATGGCGATCTCACATCCCTCCAGGGCTTGCGTGCGGGGCATGTCTAGTTGTTCAGTTGCTCAGTCATGTCCAACTCTGCGTCCCCATGGACTGCAGCACGCCAGGCCTCCCTGTCCTTCAGTACCTCCCAGAGCTTGCTCAAACTCATGTCCATCGAGTCAGTGATGCCATCCAACCATCTCATCCTCTGTTGTCCCCTTCTCCTCCCGCCTGCAATCTTTCCCAGCATCAGGGTCCTTTCCAATGAGTCACCTCTTCGCATCAGGTGGCAAAAGAAATTGGAGTTTCAGCTTCAGCATCAGTCCTTCCAATGAATATTCCGGACTGATTTCCTTTAGGATGGACTGGTTGGATCTCCTTGCAGGCCAAGGGACTCTCAAGAGTCTTCTCCAACACCACAGTTCAAAAGCATCAATTCTTTGGCGCTCAGCCTTCTTTATGGTCCAACTCTCACATCCGTACTTGACCACTGGAAAAGCCACAGCCTTGACTAGACGGACCTTTGTTGGTAAAGCAATGTCTCTGCTTTTTAAAGCGTTGCCTAGGTTGGTCATAGCTCTCCTTCCAAGGAGGAAGCGTCTCTCCCCTTCGTGGCTGCAGTCACCATTCACGCTGATTTCACCCAGGGAGAAGTCTAGCATTGCCGGCACCCAGCCAGCCCATCCTGGTGACCTCCACTCAGCCTCGCAGCCTTTCCCGCGAGGAGCCCCGGGCGATATCATCTTCCATGTGGCCAAGGCTGCCGTGTGGCCAGCACCCCTCAGCGCTGACGCTGGAGGGATGGGCTTGGACCAAAGTCAGCTCCACTCACCCTGGTGCCACGGCTTTGGGAGTGACACCTCCCATCAGGAGACTCAGTTTGTCCAGACGTGCATTGGAGATGAGACCCATCGCAAGGGACCATCGTGGGCGTCAGGGGGCTGGCTGCTCAGAGGTCGTCAGGGAAACCCTCCCCCTTCCAGACCCTTCCCACCCCCTCCTCACAGGGAAGAGAAGGGAATCGGGGCCCGTTATGCCTGGGATCATCGCTGAGGGACTTCCAAGGTGGTCCAGTGGTTAAGACCTCACCTTCCAATGCAGGGAGTGAGTGTTCAATCCCTGGTCCAGGAGCTAAGATCCACCTTGCCTCATGCCCCCAAAAACCGAGACATAAAATAGAGGCAATGTTATAGCACATTCAATAAAGACTCTAAAAATATCCACATCCAAAAAAAAAAAGAAAAAAAAGAAAGGATTATTGCCAAGGCTTCCTGAGTGATATCCGTGTTTCTCACCCACCCCTTGGTCTTACACATCCAAACTCAAAGGACTGTGAGAAATCAACGCATGTTGTTCGGGTCACCCAGGCTACGGCACTTTGTCATGACGGCCCTAACAGACTGACACAATGTCCGAGGTCCCACGGGTGACGCGGAGGCAGAAGGCTCTAAACGCAGAGCAGCGAGCCAGAAATCTGAAGGGCGCTGCGAGGGAGGTGGACGGGGCTTAACAGCCGCTTTGAAAGGGATCTGGTTGGACCGGGCTCGCCACGCTCTTGGGTGCCGCTATTCCTGGTTTCCACGACAACCCGCAGCGAGGCTGGGAAACCTCTTCCATCTGTCTGGATGCCCGCACACCCTTCCTGACCACCCGCCCGCCTCCAGGGGGCTCTCCCCAAGCCCACACACTGGCTTTGGTTTTGACGCCGGGCTGTTGATTCTGGAACGTTGTTGTTGAGTATTCTGAGCAGGCTTCCCTGGTGGCTCAGATGGTAAAGAATCCACCTGCAATGCAGGAGACCTGGGTTCCATCCCTGGGTCAGGAAGATCCCCTGGAAGAGGGCATGACCACCCAGTCCACTACTCTTGCCTGGAGAGTCCCAGGGACAGAGGAGCCTGGCAGGCTACAGACCATGAGGTCACAAAGAGTCAGACACGACGAGGGACCAACACTTTCACTTTTCTCTGCCTAGGCGCCAGGCACAGCTGTGGTTTTTTTCCAGTAGTCATGTACAGATGTGAGAGTTGGACCATTAAGAAGGCTGAGCGCTGAAGAATTGATGCCTCCAAACTGTGGTCCTGGAGAAGACCCTTGAGAGTGCCTTGGACTGCAAGGAGATCCAACCAGTCCATCCTAAAGGAAATCAGTCCTGAATATTCATTGGAAGGACTGATGCTGAAGCTGAAGCTGCAATCCTTTGGCCGCCTGATGCGAAGAACTGACTCACTGGAAAAAACCCTGATGCTGGGAAAGATTGCAGGCGGGAGGGGAAGGGGATGACAGAGGATGAGATGGTTGGATGGCATCACTGGCACGATGGGCTGAGTCTGAGCAAGCTCCGGGAGCTGATGAGGGACAGGGAGGCCTGGGGTGCTGCGGTCCATGGGGTCGCAGAGTCAGACATGACTGAGCGTGTCTGAACAACAGCGACACCCAGCCAGCCAGCCTTCTGCCGCCGCCGTGCCGCTGCCGTGAGACCAGAGCATCGTGGCGGCACCGGGGGCAACAGGTTCCTCCCACGATTTGCCTCCTGTTGAGACCAAAGGGAGCCCCCTGGGTCTCCGAGGGGAGTGCGACATGCCAGGATATCAGAGACGCTCTGGGGCTGTCAGGGAAGTGACAGACACGTCTCGCGCCACGGTGGCATCCACCAGGACGTCAGTCATCCCGGCTGGGACGTGACAGGTCATCAATGAAGGCAANTGGGTCTCCGAGGGGAGTGCGATGTGCCAGGATATCAGAGACGCTCTGGGGCTGTCAGGGAAGTGACAGACACGTCTCGCTCCACGGTGGCATCCACCAGGACGTCAGCCATCCCGGCTGGGACGTGACAGGTCATCAATGAAGGCAGCATGTTAGCAGCAGACCCTGAAAGACACCGAGATCCCTGCTCCCGTCGGGGAACATGCATAATTCTCCTTCACGTCCCCAGGAGCCACAGGTGTGCTCAGGTACCGCAGGCATCCCTTTCCAAACATCCGTGGCAACCCGGCACGGCCGTGAACACCCAGATCGCTCCTGCTGTTACTCCAAATGCCCGTGAGAAAGTCAGAAGAATTCCCCAACCACGGAGACTCGTGAAGAGATATATACAGGGTCTCAAGAGAAGAAATCTATTATTAAAAATCTCACGCGCTAAGGGGGAGAAAAATAAAAAGAGAGAGAGAGAGTTTCTCCCAGCTCCCCGAGTATGAAATCTCTGACACTCATTTTTATGTTCTATTAAAACATTTCTTTTTCATACTAACTTTGAGCACTTGTAGAGGGGGAAAAAAAAACATGCATACACACGAGTCAAATACGAGCTTTGAAAACTCTGTCAGCTGTTTCCACTGGAATAAATAATTTTGCACCCCTCTGCTTGACCAGACACGAATGAATGAATGCGGCCAGGCGGCGAGCGGGGCAGGGGAGCCCTGGTCTCTCTGGCTGGAAGCGCCATCTCGCCGTAGAGCTGTCTGCCCAGTGAGGACGGTGAGGTCTCTGCCGATGCTTTGACTTCAGCGTGGACCAGCGTCCCCGGGAGACGACGCTCACGGCGACTTAAAGGGGCGTCTAAGCGCCCCGCGTGCAGAGGCGGACTCTCCACCCTCTGGTGGTCCCTGGCCCCGCCGCCCTCGGACTTGTCCGTCGAGAGGCGTCCTGCCTGCTCCAGTTCCAGCCCTTTTCTCCTGCATTTCTCTGCCTGTGTCTGCTGCTGTTTTTCTTAAAGCGCGACTTCAGTCCTTGTCATTCTCCTGCTTGGGGTCCTTGCCGTTTCTGACTGTAACTTCTCATACGCTATGCTCCTTGGGCTTGGGATCGGAGCACCATGAAGCTTTACAAAGGAGAAGGGAGGAGACTTTGTTTTCTAAACTAATTTTTATTGCTGTATCTTTGCTTTGCACACGTATCCCTAGGTCAGGAAGTTTGCCCTGGTGCAGAAAATGGCCACCCACTCCAGTATTCTGGCCTGGAGAATCCCATGGACAGAGGACCTGGCGGGCTACAGTCCATGGGGTCGCAGAGACTCAGACACGACTTAGTGACTAAGCCACACTTGCCTTGGTGGCTCAGTGGTAAAGAATCTGCCTGCCAAGGCAGGAGATGCAGGTTCGATCCCTGGGTTGGGAAGATTCCTTGGAGAAAGAAATGGCAACCCACCCCAGAATACTGGGGTGGAGAATCCCATGGACAGAGGAGCCTGGCGGGCTACAGTCCATGGGGTTGCACAGAGTCAGACACGACTGAGCGACTACACACACACACACACACACACACACACACACACACACACAAGCGATCCTTGTCTCCTTTTAACCTCATCTGTACACACACAACCTGTTGTAGAAAGGGAACGCCCGGAGAAATGCTTGAAGGCACCTGTTTAGAGAAGCTCTGTCAAACTATAGCGAGAGAATGAAAGGCATGGCCTGCGATGGTTTATTTATTCGATCTGAAACGTGTTCTTTTCAAGAGAACTCTGCCACGCAGCCAAACAGTTAAAGGGAGCTTTTGATCCAGTTCCATGGAGCAGAGAAAGAAAGGCTGGAGGCGTTCAGAAAGGTTGAGTCAGAAAGTTAAATTCTGTAGCTTCTCTTGCAGATTGGGGAAAACCACTAAGGTAAAAAAAAAAAAAGTTCATGTGAGTATTCTGTAGACATTGTCCTCTGAGTAAGGCAGAGTGAGACCTCCCTGGCGACTCGGTGGTAAAGAACCTGCCTGCAGTGAAGGAGATGTGGGTTCAGTCCCTGGGTCGGGAAGATCCCCTGGAGGAGGCAACGGCAACCCCCTCCAGTATTCTTGCCTGGAAAACTCTCTGGGTGCAGGAGCA
Source organism: Neotragus pygmaeus (assembly GCA_006410875.1). Lineage (NCBI taxonomy): Eukaryota > Metazoa > Chordata > Mammalia > Artiodactyla > Bovidae > Neotragus > Neotragus pygmaeus. The sequence continues at coordinate 1,932,700 of SJYV01018828.1, read as the reverse complement.
TGGGGGGCTCTGGTCCATGGGGTCCCAAAGAGTCAGCATGATTTACTGACTAAACGACAACAACCGGTTTTCATATGCGGTAATACGTGTGTTTCCACTCTAGTGTTCCAGTTTGGAGAATCCCACGGACTGAGAAGCCCGGCGGGCTGTGGTCCACAGGGTCGCCAAGAGCCAGACACAACTGAGCAGCTGAACAGCAGCCGCAGATCGCTTTACCCTCCCCTGCGTCCCCTCCCGCGTCCCCTCCCGCACCGCCTCCCACACCCCCTGGAGNGTTCCAGTTTGGAGAATCCCACGGACTGAGAAGCCCGGCGGGCTGTGGTCCACAGGGTCGCCAAGAGCCAGACACAACTGAGCAGCTGAACAGCAGCCGCAGATCGCTTTACCCTCCCCTGCGTCCCCTCCCGCGTCCCCTCCCGCACTGCCTCCCACACCCCCTGGAGTAATCTGCTTCTGAAACAAGCAGCAGAAAGTGGAAGGAGACGCGTAACAGGGTGGGTGTTGTCCCCCTCTACGGTTGGGGAGAAGGCCACTGCAGGGACAGCCTGAGGTCCTCGTCCCGAAACCCCCCTCCCATCCTCAAGGCCGAGCAAGCAGGGAGCCCTCTGGGGGTTGAGCCCCAGGAGGCAGGATCAGCAGGCACACCAGGCTTCCCTAATTCTCTTTATACAGAGAGGTGGGCCTTGAAGCAGGGCTTCACTGCCTCCACCCTGATGCTTTGCTGTTCACTCGCTCAGTCGTGTCCGACTCTGCGACCCCAGTGACCGCAGCGTGCCAGGTCTCCCTGTCCATCACCAACTCCTGGATCTTGGTCAAACTCATGTCCATCGAGTCACTGATGCCATCCAGCCATCTCATCCTCTGCCGTCCCCTTCTCCTCCTGCCTTGAGTCTTTCCCAGCATCAGGGTCTTTTGCAATGAGTCGGCTCTTCCCATCAGGGGGCCAAAGTCCTGGAGCTTCAGCTTCAGTCCTAGAATGTTTTCATCTCTGCCCTATTCACGAATCTACCCTCCGTCTGTGTGTGTGGTTCGCTTTGTATTGTTCGGTAGAAATAAATTACACTTTGCAACGTTTGGACTGTGAGATGACCAAGATAATTGATGACGGTGACATTAAAATTATATCAGGAACAAGATGTCTGTTCAATAAAACCTCATCCATTAGGATCTCATAAATTCAGAATTTGGGCTGGAATTTATCTTGGTGGTGGCGATTAAGAAAAGCGTCGGAATAAATTAACAGTGTGACGACTTCAGGGGAGAAGTGGAAATTAGTTAAGAAAGCCAGACTTTCTGTACTTTAGAAGCAATTTTTTTTCTAACCTCTAAAAATATGGGATTAATTGTAGTTGTCTATCAAATGATCAAATTCACTACCCAACACTATTCGTTAAAACTTTGGAAGTGTTTAATATTCTACGCGTTGAAAGTAAGCCTATTTTTACAATATTCTGAAACCCCCGCTATTCCATGATTAAGACTGGCATTATTCTTTTTTAATAAAACAAGTGAAATTTTTATGATAGTGAATCCCGGCAAAGTGCGATGAACCACTCCATAAAGCTCTGTTTTAGCGTAGCCCTAAGTCTGATCAGGGCCTTGGCTGAGATTCAAGGTGGAGTTTGTACTGTGGGCCTATGTTTCTGTTTGGCTTTGCTAATGTCAGTTTTTCTGACATGCGTATATACACGCTAATCGCTTCCATCGTGTCTGACCCTTTGTGACCCCGTGGACTGTAGCCCACCAGGCTCCTCTATCCATTGGGTTCTCCAGGCAAGAATACTGGGGTGGATGGCCATTTCCTTTCCAGGGGACCTTCCCCACCGGGGAATCGAACCCTCATCTCTTGGGCCTCCCGCATCGACAGGCAGGTTCTTAAGCCACTGAGCCTCCAGGAAAGCACCCTTCTCCCTGTGGGTATTTCTTTGCGTGTAAAGGCCAGGTGGACTAGACAATTTGGAAGTTGCTTCAAGTTTTAAATCCCACAGTCCTGGGACGCGCTTGGCTCTCCAGCAGTTGAGACTCCAGGCTTGCAGGGTGGGGAGCGCAGGCTCCTGCATGCCACGGGGCACGGCTGGAAATCTCTTAAAACATTTACGGGTGAAGTTTAAGTAAATAAATTCCAGTTTCCTAGAGCTAACTTAATAACATACTGTCACTCTGTTCACCTGGTAAAAACAGCTTTACAACGGTGTGTGTGAAGGGGTGGGAGAGATTTCGTGTTTTCGGTGGGTCTGTTTCTTCAAAAAGAGTTTTAGCTTGAATGAATCTGAATCAGTAATTTCCTAGATTGCACGTGTGTGTGCTAAGTCGCTCAGTCCTGTGTGGCTCTCTGCGGCCGTGTGGACTCTAGCCTGCCAGGGCCCTCTGTCCGTGGGATTGCCCATGGGATTCTCCAGGCAAGAATGTTGGAATGCCCTCCCCTAGGGGGTCTTCCCAAACCAGCGACTGAACCCTGGTCTCTTATGCTTCCTGTGTTGGCAGGTGGGTTTTTACCACTAGCGCCAACGAGGAAGCCCCTTCCACAGGTTACTGTTCAGTTGCTCAGTCGTGTCCCACTCTTTGCAGCCCCATGGACTGCAGCACGCCGGGCCTCCCTGTCCTTCACCATCTCCCAGAGCTGGCTCAAACTCATGTCTACTCAGTCGGTGATGCCATCCAACCATCTCATCCTCCATCGTCCCCTTCTCCTCCTGCCCTCAGTCTTTCCCAGCATCAGGGTCTTTTCCAATGAGTTAGTTTTTCACGTCAGGTGGCCAAAGTATTGTAGTTTTAGCTTCAGCATCAGTCCTTCTGATGAATATTCAGGACTGATCTCCTTTAGGATGGATTGGTTTGATTTCCTTGCAATCCAAGGGACTTTCAAGGGTCTTCTCCAGCATTAAGGTTGAAAAGCATCAGTTCTTCAGCGCTCAGCGTTCTTTGTGGTCCAGCTCTCACATTTCACAGGTGAGAAGTGGTCGAATGTTAGCAGTTTCATCCTACTAATTGATGTGCATATCTTAGGATTCCTGCTGATTTCAGACTCCATGGGAGTGGGGTTGGGTTTTCACGGTTTTGTGTCCAAGCAAGTGCATACCACAGCAACGTCTAGACTAGTAACCTACCGTTCCTACACTCAGAGACATAAAACAATGATCTTTTACTTTTGTTTGAAACAAAGTGGAAGTATTAGTCACTCAGTCGTGTCCAACTCTTTGCAACCCCCATGCACTGTAGCCCGCCAGGCTCCTCCATCCACGTGATTCTGCAGGCAAGAATACTGGAGTGAGTTGCTGTTCCCTCCTCCAGGGGATCTTCCTGACCCAGGGATCAGACCCAGGGATCACACCCGGGTCTCCCACGCTGCGGGCAGATCCTTTCCTGACTGAGCCCCAGGGAAGCCCAGCTGCTCTGGTTCGCTCAGCTTTAGGTGACTGAGTTCAGCTGGCCAGGCCTAGGCTTGTAACCCCAGGATCTCAGTTCAGTGCCACGTGCGTTTGTCCTGCGTCCACGCTGAGGGTGTCAGCTTTCCACGGAAGGTTCTTCTCACAGCGACACTGGAGCTTCAAGAGGGCACCCCCGAGATACAAATCCATGCCAGGCAGAAGTGCATCCGGAGCAGCAGTGACGGGAGGGGGAGGGGTGGCGAATGGGTTAAAGCCACGGTGAGTCTGGAAGGACCATCTCCTGGAGCCTGTGGGCGGAGCATGGGCCTGCCATGGCCTTGATCTGACGTCTGGTCTCCATGACGGTGTGGGAATGGGTCTCCGTGCTCTTCTGAGGCCTCCCTGGGGGCTAAGACCATGAAGAATCCGCCTGCCAATGCAGGAGACTGGGGTTCCATCCCTGGGCGGGGAGGATCCCCTGGAGGAGGGCACGGCAACCCTCTCCAGTATTCTTGCCTGGAGAATCCCATGGACAGAGGAGNCTGCAGAACCCAAATTGGCGTTTGTCATCAGGATCAGAGCGGTGTGAGGCCAAAGGTTCAAAAGGTGCTACAGCTCCTTCACGTCCGGCAGATCTTCAATGGCACCTTTGTGAAGCTCAACAAGGCATCAATTAATATGCTGAGAATTGTGGAGCCATACATTGCATGGGGGTACCCAAATCTGAAGTCTGTAAATGAATTCATCTACAATCGTGGTTATGGCAAAATCAACAAAAAGCAAATTGCCCTGATAGACAATGCATTGATTGCTCCATCTCTTGGGAAATATGGAATCATCTCCATGGAGGATCTGATTCATGAGAACTATACCGTTGGAAAACGTTTCAAAGAAGCAAACAACTTCCTATGGCCCTTTAAATTGTCTTCTCCATGAGGTGGAATGAAGAAAAACACCACCCATTTTGTAGAAGGGGGAGATGCTGGCAACAGGGAAGACCAGATCAACAGGCTTATTAGAAGAATGAGCTAAGGTATTTACCAGGATTATTTTTGTAATCTGGTTAATAAACAATTGAAACAAACAAACAAACAAAAAAGAACTCCTGGAAGCTTTCAAATAATATCAATGCCTCTGAGTTCACCTTTGTAGATTGGATCTCAATCAGCCTTAGTGCAGGCTCCTGAGAACTATAGCTAGCAAAACTTTCCAGGTGATTCCAGTGCTTTACCACATTTGAGAAGATTTTTTATGTTTTCTAGGCTTACTTTTTAAATTAAATTTTAAAAAATTTAAAAGAAGTCTGGCTTAGAGTTGTTAACATCTTGCTTTACCAAATAAAGAAAAATAAACTACCTTCTATCACCATCATTTCATCAGAAAAAGACAGAGGAACACCAAGGAAAAAATTGGAAGGACAAATCTTTAAACACATTTAACTTCATAAAAAGTCACTAAGCTGCCACACCCATGTTCATAACAGAATTATCTATGAAGGGTACCAAAAAGTGGAAGTAACCCAAGTGTCCACTGATGGAATGGACAAACAAAATGTGGTGTGTGTGTGCATGCTAAGTCGCTTCAATTGTGTCTGACTCTTTGTGACCCTATGGACCTTCATGCTCCAGGCTCCTCAGTCCATGGGTTTATCCAGGTAAGAATATTGGAGTCCTCCTCCAGGGGGATCTTCCTGACCCAGGGATCGAACCCATGCCTCTAATGTCTCCTCCACTGGCAGGTGAGTTTTTTATCATCACTAGTGCCACCTGGAAAGTCACTAAGCTGTCACACCCATATTCACAACAGTAGTATTCAGGAAAGATATTAAAAAGCAGGAGTAACTCAAGCATCCACTGATGGAATGGACAAACAAAATATATATCCATATATATCCATAAATAGTATATCCATACATATCCATAAGTGACATATCCATAAATGGAATATTGCTCAGCCTCAAAAAGAAAGGAACTTCTGACACATACTACAACAAGGATGAATCTTAAGGATATTGTGCTAAGCAAAATAAGCCAGTCACAAAAGGACAAGTATTATCTGATTCTACTTAAATGAGATACCGATGACAGCCAAATTCATAGAGACAAAAAGTGGAATGATGGATTCCGGAATTTGGGGGTTGGGGAGTTGTTATTTGCTGATGGGTACAGACTTTGAGTTGGAGATGCAAAAGTTCTGGAAATTGATAGTTGTGATGGTTACACCAAAATATGAATGTATTAAAGGCTATTCAACTATACATTTAAAAATTATTAAAATAGTGAAATTCATGTTATATATATTCTGTTTCAATTTTAAAAATTCACAAAGTTTCCTTTATCCTTTTTCATTTTGTGTGCTAATTTGCATTTGAAAGCCACTGTCCAGGTTAAAGGAATCTGCCATAGCTTAAGGAGAGAAAGCACCACTGTGGGTGCAGCCCAAGTGGCTGAATCCAGTTACCCAGGAGCCATTCACAGTTGGAAAGCCTTGCCTCCAGATAGATAGGCTGTGGGCTTCCCAGCTGGTTCTGGTGGTAAAGAACCCGCCTGCCAATGTGGAGATACAAGAGATGCAGGTTCTATCCTTGGGTTGGGAAGATCCCCTGGAGGAGGAAATGGCAATCCACTCCAGTACTCTTGCCTGGAAAATCCCATGGACGGTGGAGCCTGATACGCTGCAGTCCATGGGATCGCTGAGGGTCAGACACGACAGTGCGACTTCACTTTCACTTTTCACTTTCATGCATTGGAGAAGGAAATGGCACCCCACTCCAGTGTTCTTGCCTGGAGAATCCCAGGGACGGGGGAGCCTGGTGGGCTGCCATCTATGGGGTCGCACAGAGTCGGACACAACTGAAGCGACTTAGCAGCAGCATGTAATAGATATAGAATATGCATACATGTACATACATGCATACACATATGAAGGCTTCACTTGTGGCTCAGATGATAAAGAATCTTCCTGCAATGTAGGAGACCCAGGTTCAATCCCTGGGTCAGGAAGATACCCTGGAGCAGAGAATGGCAACCCACTCCAGTATTTGTGCCTGGGAAATCTCATTGGCTATAGTCCATGGGGTCTCAAAGAGTTGGACATGATTGAATGACTAAGCACCACGCATATGAAATGGAGGTCTGTTATGACTGGTTAGTATGTTTGTAAAATTCAAATTAATCTGTTCTTAGCAACACTGACCCTGATAGTCGACAAGGCAGGCCATATAGCTGGAATTTATAATCATGAAATTTTCATACTGCATTAAGAATCTCTATGGGTGATAATAGAGCACTAAAATAGCTAACATTGCATTGATATTTCTCACTCCCTACATTTGCTTAATTTCTTTGCCAGAGACACATACTTAACTTGTCTTGGTAGATTTTTGCAATATGCCTTTCAAATGGAAAACTGTATTCGAGCATTCCAATTTTATCAAGTAGCAAAAACACCCAGGCTGTTGGCCAAAATTTGCGTGTTTGTTACTGCATTCCATACTCAGATATTTCAGGACTGAAGAATAATAACCATTTTCTAAAATGTTACTGGATCCACAATTCTGGCAGCAGTTTAATTCACATAGCCATTTCCATTAAAGCAATAATTATCAACACATAATTGTACGAATCACCACATATAGTGATAATCAATTCCAGTTGAAATAGTCTTTTTAGTTCAACAATGTTTGTTAATACCTACTATGTGTAATGCTCTATAATTTCTTACCTTTATCTAGTACTTCAGAATCTTGATGGAGAAGGAATGGCAACCCACTCCAGTATTATTGCCTGGAGAATCCCATGGGTAGAGGAGCCTAGTGGGCTACAGTCCACGGGGTCACAAAGAGTCAGTCGGACATGACTGAGCGAAGGCTTCCGCTTCCTTCAGAATCTTGAAAGTCATGTTCTTTATCTCACTCGATTCTGACAGAAGCCTGTGAGAAGGATAAGCGGGTTAACATACAAGGAAACGGAGGCACAGAGAGATTAAAAGCTTTGCTCAAGAGCATGGACCTAGTAAGTGATGTTGTGACAATAAAATCCAGATTTTCTCAAGCCTATTCCTTCTCTGTGTTGCCCCTCACATTACGTCTCCTCACTGTCACCACTCATTGTTGGTATTTATCTGAAATTGCCCTTTACCAGTCCTCTAAGCAAACTTTTTATGTCAATACAACTTTTTTGTTGTTTATTTCTAGAATGCTCTCCCATCTCACTTAGCAACATACCATGTGACTCAGATGGTCTTCACTTCATAAGCTCAGCTAACTCGTTCTACCAGTAAATGCCCTTCAATTTGTCTGCTTTCCTTAACAATGATAGCTTTGCATTCCTCCTTCTTCCAACAGGAGAAATGAGAGGGGAAGCTTTGCCTTTGCTCCAGGGTAGGTGGTGTGATGTGATGTGCAGAGGAATCTGCGAGTCAAGAGACCTGAGTTTTGGTCCTGGTTCTGCTATTGGCTAGAGGTGAAATGTTGGACAAACTTGATGCCACCACAGCCCTAGTTTCCTACCAAATAAGAATTGTGATGCCTTTCCCGTTTTTCTCAGAGGATGAGATTAAAAGCAAATATGTGAAGAATCTGAAGATAAACTCTGTATTAATGTAAATATTGCCAAGTCTTTTTAATATTCTATTATTAAATGTAGGGGTGGGGATAAAGAAACTTCCTACTGACTCTCTTGAATCAGACTTTTAACTTGTATTTCTAAATGTTTGTGGGTGAAGAGTGTAGTTGGGAATAAAGGAGGAGATGGAACTTTACTTTCATTCCAGGGACTGGATGGACCCCTTTGAAATATGTGCATGCATGTTCAGTTGCTTTAGTTGTGTCTGACTCTTTGTGACCCTTTGGACTGTAGCCTGCCAAGCTCCTCTGTCCATGGGATTCTCCAGGGAATAACACTGGCTACGGTTGCCATTTCCTTCTCCAGAGGATCTTCCAAACCCACAGATTAAACCCATGTCTCCTGCATTGCAGGTGGATTCTTTACCACTGAGCCACCACAGAAGCCCTTTGACATATGTAGCTTGTCTCAATTCTCTAAGGACTACTAGTTATCCAGACTTGTATATTCCAAGAACTAGAATCAGACGTATTTCTCCATCTGGTATGTGCAGAAAAACAGAATATATAGATTAATAGTTTAACATTGACCTCAGTGAAGATAAAAATAAAATCACCTGAGAATAATTAAATAATTATAAGACAATACATAAATATTTATGTGGTATAAACTAAAAAGGATCCTGATTACAATCTCTACTTTCTGCTCATTAAGGAACTAGTGATAACCTTTAATAAACATTACTAGAGGAACTCTCTTTTATCCTTTTCTCCATGTCCCAGATCTTACCGTTTCAAGCCTTTAGCATTGAGATGGCTATTTTTTACAATAGTCTCATACTAGTTACAAGAAAAATAATGGTCTTTCTATGTGCATTTCCACCGGGCGTCAGAGGATGAGATGATTAGATAGCATCACCGACACAATGGACATGAATTTGAGCAAACTCTGGGAGATAGTGAAGGACAGGGAAGCCTGGCATGCTGCAGTCCATGGGGTCACAAAAGTTGGACATGAGTTAGTGACTGAACAACAACAACCCTGCACATTTGCCACTTTTTAAGAACTAAAACATTATCAATTTACACCCATGAAAAGTTCTCCCAACACATTCTGCAAATGATGAATGACAATTTGACTACTTGTCAATAAAATGGAGGCACGATCTTTAGCCTTTGTCTCTCAAGCCCAGATTTTTTATCTGCCTTCTTTCAACCTTTCAGTGTCTTCTTGGCTATGAGGTATTAGGAAGAATATTTTGAGTCCCTTTTCATGGAAAGTGTTATTTGCTGCTTGAAGTACCAGCTGAAAAAGATCACTCACTGCATTGCACCATATCACCTCCTGTGTTACACATTAGACTCACCCCCTGGCACTTATTGCTTAGAAGTGGTGCAGGGAAATAATGATTTAATCACATCCTATTGACTATGTGAAGTTTCTGCTGTTTCTCTCAGGACAGATCTGCATCACAAGCAGAAAGTCTTTTGATGGCCTGGGGTTTCCTTGGGTTGAGAATCATGTAAAATATTGGTCAAGACTTTTCCCAATCTTTTCTTTCTTTTTTGTAGCTTAGTTTGGAAAGCACATTCTCTGTGCCCCGGGGCTTCAAACTGAGATTTGTCTCCAGTATTTGGATTATGAACAGGTTAATTATCTGCAACTGATTGCACTTGTCTTCGTGAAGGTCTGTGGATAATCGAAGTGTTGCTTTTTTTCTCTGCCCATCAGACCAAGACAGAAGACTTGTTCAATAACTCATCCTTTCTGGTCACTTCCAAACAAAGGATTCTCTCAGGAAGAAAATTTCCCAAACAAAGTCTCCCTGAAAAACAAATTCAAGATTGTACGATTTGACCTCTAGGTCTGAGACCTACATAGTGTAACTCTAGGAAAGGCAACCATGAGCAGTCTTTCTGCCACACATCTATCTCTTCAAGAACAGAATGGCCTACAATGTGATGGGGACCTCTCCACTGCCTGTGTCCTTCCTCAAATTGGCTCATAGTTAGAAGGGATTTAAATATTTTAAAAAGTGATACTTTTCTGAGATCTCCTACGTGGGGGTCCTTGCATCCTTACTGGCAATTCCAGAGGCTCGGACAAGCAGAAAACAACTTATAATGGACATTAACAGGACTATAACCAAGTAAAAGATGACTCAGGCCCTCAGTGAGGTGCTGTTATGCAACCACGTGGAGAGTCGGTCACACTGACTTGTCACCACTGCTCCGATCTATGGGTTTCCAGGACTGTGAGGCCATGAATTGAGCTGTGCAGAGAGACTTAAGGGTGGACCTAATTTCTACACTAGGTCAGGTCATTTCTTGGAGTTTCAGAACTTTCCACTGTAATCAAAATGATCTGATAGATGTGAGTGATTTTAAGAATTTTGTGTCAGACTGAGTTTATGAGGCATATAATATGAATGAACATGTTTTGCAGAGAAGAGTTCATGGAAAGTTCTCCTGGGGGAAAAAAAGAGGTTGGTGCTCCAGATACACAACAGGCCGAGCAACCAGATGTGCTGTTTCTCCATGGATGGTTTAGGTCTATGCTTACTGCCCTGACTCAATAATGCTTCCTCTTTAGTGCTGAAAAGTGTCACAGCTTGGTAAATGGGTTATATGGTTGCCCTAGTGAAGTGATATTTGGATATTATTTTCCAAAAGGAATGGGTTCATTGATCTTGCACATGGCTGGTCAGACAAATCACACATTTGTGTAAGAAGAGATAGAAGTAAAGCTTGCTATTAAAGCAATGCTGGTTACCAAAATTAGAAGAGAGGCCGAACCCAGCTAATCAACCACAATATATGAAGCCCCAAGGTGTCAGTAATGCCTAATGCGGCTCCCAAGGGAATGGACACCCAAGGTTTCTGGAATGAAATTTTTTTCAATTCACCTTTCCTTTCTCTTTACAACATGAACACAGAGTCAGGGAATTCTGATAAAAGGCATAGCTGAAAAGCCATTCATTTACCTATTATCCATAGACCAAGAACAATACACAACTCTAAAAGTAAACGGGAAGAAGTGGGAACACTAAAGATATGTAGAACAATGAATTCCACTGTTTGAATAGACAAATCCATTATTGCTGCACCCGTGCTATTTCTAGCCAAATTAATCAACGAAATGCTGTTTGGTGCCATGGGCAATTCCAAATCCCCCACCCCTAAAACTCCCACTGATACCAGTACATAAAGGTCTTGTAATAGAACTTTTCATCCAGTTGCGTTCATGTCTGAAGATGACTGATATCAGCTGAGAGTTTCTTATTTCAAAACATACTTTGAGTTGGTACAGCATAAATTTTTATCGTTGGATACAATTCTCCATTTTATTTGGTTATTGAATTGATATTAAATAAATAGCAGGTCAGCATTACTAGCAAAAAATAATCTAACTTTGATCTTAAAATAAAATATGAATTTTTAATAAGACTAACTCTGAAAAAAAATTTAAGGATGGGAGAGGTGAATGCCCTACAGCAAGAAATTAAAATTGGATACAATGATGCTTAAAAAAAAGGTTTTATTAACTTTAGATTAAACAGACATGAAGTATTCAATTAAAATGATTTCTGAGGTTTTAAAACCATCATGTTCTGTGATTAATATGGTAAATGTACATTTGATTGAAATATTAAGCAGAAAGGAAATAAATAACAGAGTTTCAAAAATATATATTCTCATTAGTAATGCAAGTCTGAAGTAAAAAGTCCAGTAAAAATATGGCTTGCTTCTAGGAGATGAATAATATTATTTACGGAACTCTTTTGAACAAGTCAGGATGTTCTCATTTGCATATGTAGCCTGATTGGTGAATTATGACCCAGGATTCCAAAATCATTGTTCTCTAAACCTGAGCCCAGAAATATACCTTATAGGCCAACCTCCTTTCTCCTGTTTCTCTCACTTTCTTTACTATGAAATCTGGACTTGGGGTGGGGTTGGGACATCTAGATGGAGCAAAGATTACAGTCCATCATGTGACAACAACTGAGTATAAAAGCAAAGGAATTTGTCACCTGATTATGTGTGCCATGTAGGATTTGAAATTACTTTCAAAGTCTTGTGTGACTGGATTTAATCCATCAATCCATTTGAGGTTGTTTATTATTATTATTTTGACTATGTAAGTGAAGACCACAACTAAAGTGGGAAAACTCTAGGAAGAGAAACAGCAATGATCCAGTTCAAGAGGAGAGCTGAAGGGAGGGGCAGTGATCAACTTTTAGTTGAAAACTTGCCTCTGAATAAGCCATACAACCTCCAAATAGCACACAATACACAAATAACTTTAAATGTCCTTCTCTGACATGAAGCAGCTGTTAAACTCCCAACAAGTCCATACAATCTCTGTGGTGATTCAACACAAAATAAAGCATTCACACACTTTTCAATCAACCAATATTCTCAGGAATTTCTAATTCAATGCTGAGCAAGAAAAAAATCAGGCTTTGTCCTCATGGAGTGACTCCTTTAAATGAAGATATGGTTCACTATAAAAACAATACACAGACAATTGCAAAAACTGAAACTGATCCAAATTCTACTGCACAGAGGAATAGAAGCTGTGAGAGTTTACAATGGTGGACTGGCCTGGTCAAGGAGGTCAGAAAGAGGCATTAAGGATAGATCTAAAGGCTTAACTAGGTGAAGGATACAACTGCAAGATAGGGAAGAGTGTGTGAAAAGGCCCAGTGGTAGGAAGGAGCAAAGTGAATATAGGGGACTGAAACAAGGTCAGCGTGACTGGAGTCCAGAGAGCAAAGCTGAGTTAGATGGAGACATCTATTTCTGCTTTACTGACTATGCCAAAGCCTTTGACTGTGTGGATCACAATAAACTGTGGAANGTAGCTTTGACTGTGTTGGCAAAGTGATGTCTCTGCTTTTTAATTTGGCTTCTAGATTTGTAATAGTTTTCCTTTCAAAGAGCAAAGAAATTTCATGCCTGCAGTCACCACCTGTAGTAATTTTGGAGCCCAAGAAAACAAAATCTGTCACTGCTTTCACTTTTTCCCCTTCTAATTGAGATGAAGTGATGGAACCAGATGCCATGATCTTAGTTTTAAGCCAGCTTTTTCACTCTCGTCTTTCACCTTCATCAAGAGCTCTTTAGTTCCTCTTCATTTTCTGCCATTAGAGTGGTATCATCTGCATACCTGAGGTTGTTGATAGTTCTCCCAGTAATCTTGATTCCAGCTTGTGATTCATCCTGCCCAGAATTTTGCATGGTGTGCTTTGCATAGAAGTTAAATAAGCAGGGTGACAATATATAGCCTTGACATACAGCTTTCCTACTTTTGAACCAGCCTGTTGTTCCATGTTCAGTTCTAACTGTTGCTGCTTTTTTTTTTTTTTAACTATTTATTTGGTTGCATCAGGTCTTTGTTGCATTATGTGGGGTCTTTTGTGTTGGTGCACAGACTAGTTGTGGCGCATGGACTTAGGAGTTGCAGTGTATGGGCTTAGTTGCTCCAAGGCATGCGGGATCGTAGTTCTCTGACCAGGGATTGAAACTGTGCCCCCCGCATTGCAAAGCAGATTCTTAACCACTGGACCACCGGGGAAGTCCCCTAACTGTTGCTTCTTGACCTGCATTCAGGTTTCTCAGGAGACTTGTAAAGTGGTCAGGTATTCCCATCATTTTAAGAATTGTCCACACTTTGTTGTGATCCACAGTGTCAAGGCTTAGCATAGTAAATGCAGCAGAAGTAGATGTTTTTGTTAAATTCCCTTGCTTCCTCTACGACCCAATGAACGTTGGCAGTTTGATCTTTNGAGCACTGAAGAATTGATGCTTTTGAACTGTGGTGTTGGAGAAGACTCTTGAGGGTCCCTTGGACTGCAAAAAGATCCAACCAGTCCATCCTAAAGGTGTTCATTGGAAGGACACCTAACGGTATTCATTGGAAGTCCTGGTTGTCCATTGGAAGGATTGATCTTGAAGCTGAAACTCCAATATTTTGACCACCTGATGCAAAGAGTTGACTCATTTTGAAAAGACCCTGATGCTGGGAATGATTGAGGGTAGGAGGAGAAGGGGACAACAGAGGATGAGATAACGGTTGGATGACATCACCAACTCAATGGACATGGGTTTGGGTAGACTCCGGCAGTTGGTGATGGATAGGCAGGCCTGGCGTGCTGTGGTTCATGGAGTTGCAAAGAGTCGGACACGACTGAGCAACTGAACTGAACCTAACTGAAGCTGGAAAGGTCAAGTAGGGGTCAGACCATGCACAGCTTGAGGACCATGTTACACAGCTGGAACATTTACTATGAGCTCCTGGAAGGTCATAGAGGAGTTTTAAACAAAAGGATGATATAATTAGAATTGAAACATTCACAATGAGACACATATTCCGCTTCAAAAATGAAGCAGCCCTCAGTGTCAAATCCCTTCAGGAATTGCCTGAACCATAGAGCCACGGCGCCCAAGGCTCACCCCTTTTCAGGGCTCACATCTCGATCAATGCAAGGGTATAAGACCAGGCCTGCTCCTCTCAGCCTGGGGCACCACTGATGCATCATCCTTTAGCAAAAGTCCCCACAGTGTTGGCTGAGGCTGAGGCTAGAACTTCACTGCAACTTCAACTTCTCCCTTCATCCAAGCTAACTCCTTTCCTTTCCACAAGAGACACTCTTTAATTAAAAAATAAATAAATTTAAAAAAGGAAAAGAATGAGAGAGCAAAAGGAAAAACAAGAAACACTGCCCAATCAACTTCTTGTGTGCTAGTTCTCCATCCCAAGTCAGACTTTTAGGAAACCCAATCCCAGACAGTCTGGAAATAACAGGAGAGTGATTCAGAGAGGGGTTGGAGGGGGAAGTGGCAGCCCAAAAAAGTAAGATTTGGGAAAATGGCATTGAAACATGTATAATATCGNCTTCTTGTGTGCTAGTTCTCCATCCCAAGTCAGACTTTTAGGAAACCCAATCCCAGACAGTCTGGAAATAACAGGAGAGTGATTCAGAGAGGGGTTGGAGGGGGAAGTGGCAGCCCAAAAAAGTAAGATTTGGGAAAATGGCATTGAAACATGTATAATATCGTATAAGAAATGAATCGCCAGTCCTGGTTTGATGCAGGATACAGGATGCTTGGGGCTGGTGCACTGGGATGACCCAGAGGGATGGGATCGGGAGGGAGGTTGGAGGGGGGGGTCAGGATGGGGAATATGTGTACACCCATGGCGGATTCATGTTGATGTATGGCAAAACCAATACAGTATTGTAAAGTAAATAAATAAAGTAAAATCTGGGAAAAAAAAAAGTAAGTGAAAGCATTAGTCACTCAGTCATGTCTAACTCTTTGCGACCTCATGGACTGTAGCCTGCCAGGTTCCTCTGCCCATGGAATTCTCCAGGCAAGAAGAGTGGAATGAATAGCCATTCCTTTCCCCAGGGGATTGTCCCAACCCAAGGATCAAACCCAGGTCTCTTGCATTGCAGGCAAATTCTTTACCATCTGAGGCACCAGAGAAGCCCAAGTAAGTAAGATGGTGGTAGCTGAGTGCAGGGTGATGGAGAGAAACAGTGGAAAGTGAGTAAATTTAGGAGATATTTGGGAAAAATTGGGGGATGAAGTGGAGATGGGGGAAAGTGATGATAGAGAGTGAGAAACCAAGGGTGATGCCTCGCTCTCTAGCGTGTACAGCTGGGACACTAAAAAGAATCTCATTTGGGGAAAGAGCAAAACTTTTCTTTTTGGTGCCTGTGGAGCTGAGACATTCCAGTAGAGTATGGAAGAAGGACATTTTGACTGTAGACTCCAGATCATTGAATATGTTTCTAGATTGTAACGCCAGCCATGAGTGTGGATAGAGGGAACCACTTTGGTAAAGAGAATACACTGCAAAGAGAGAAAAACACCGCTCTAGACCTAAGGGATTAATTTGTATGTTTGTTCCAGTCCCAATAGTCTATCCCCACACCTCCATGGTCTTCTCAGGTGGTGCAGTGGTAAAGAATTTGCCTATCAGTGCAGGAGCACACAGGAGACACTGGTTTGACCCCTGGGTTGGAAAGATTCTCTGGAGGAGGAAATGGCAACTCACTCCAGTATTCTTGCCTGGGAAATTCCATGGACAGAGAAGCCTGGTGGCTACAGTGTATCTGGTCACAAAGAGTTAGACACAACTCAGCGACTGAGCACAACACGAACTCCTCCAGAGGCAGATTTCATAACTTTTTAGAAGTCATCGCCTCTTTGAGAATTGTGCACAATTTCAGAGGGTCCCATGCCTCTAAGCTTGTCTCTGGACCCCTTAGTAACCCACAGTCTTCAAATCATAAGTTCATATTCTAGAGGAAGCCTGTTTTTGCAATCCTATCATTTCCTTGGAATTTTATATAATCTGTGTTTTGATGTTTTAAAGTTCTAGCTGATAGCCATCTTGATGGTCCAACAAAGATTTTTAAGGAACACCAAGTACCTGACATACCCGTGTTTCCATGTCATCAGGCAGAGATGGTATCTTTGTTTATCAACAGTCATATTCAGGGCTGCCCTGGTGTAGAGAAAGAGTAGTGGGTTTATGCCACTGAACTGGGATTGGCAAACCTTTTCTGCAAAGGGTCAGGCAGTAATTATTTTAGGCTTGTGGGATATATATGCTCTCTGTTGTCTATATTATTGCTTTTTTTAAGATACCCCTTTCAAAATGCAAAAACCACTCTTAGCTAATGGGGCATAAATGGACTGTGGGCCACCAGTGCAGTTTGCTGACTCTTACCATAGAAGACAATTAACTTTAAAATCAGACCAATTAAAACAGCATTTCTCCTCCCCTGAGCATCATGGCATTTGAACTTGGAGATAAATAGTCTTTAATCATTTGAAGCCTATGTTTTCTCATTTGTAGAATATATAATATCTACCTCTTTGGGTTGTTGTAAAGCCTGGAATAAACAATATTCAATATCCATCCATATACCCAGCACATGGAAGTCATCTCATTAAAGAGTATAGTGAGAAAGACTATCTTGTTTCTAAATTTTTTCTTTCGCATTAGAATATGTTGATGTTAACATCCCTGCCTCCCCACCCCAGGTTACACTTGGAGACATATTTTTCCTGGAACACGTTAGACAAGCTTGTCTATGGCAGAAAAACCCAGCTTCTTCCAGATCTTATCCATTGCTGACACGGGAGTGAAAGGGAGACCTGGGAAAATGTAACACATGCTGTCATTCCTGTTTTTGTGCCTTAGCCTGATGACTTCAGCCATACCTGGTCCACTATGTTGTTGCTCTTGCCAAAAATAAAGTCACACACCCCATACTATTGGCCCCACACTGGCTCCAGTATTTGTTGCTCAGAGACTACACCCATCGAGGCAGAAGGCTCCTCTCCAATCTACACTGCATAAAGTCAGTTATTTTCACAGATCTGAGCACAATGAAGGGGGATTGTCCTGTGTCATATCACATGGAATATTCCTGTGCTCGTGTTCAGACGCTCAGTCATGTCTGACTTGTGTGACTCCACAGACTGTAACCTGCCAGGCTCCTTTGTCCATGGAATTTTCCAGGCAAGAATACTGGCATGGGTTGCAATTTCCTCCTCCAGGGGATCTTCCCAATCCAGGGATCGAACCTGGATCTCTTGTGTCTCCTGCTTTGCAGGCTGATTCTTTATCACTGAGCCATTATTTCCAGCTTCCACTTAAGGCCACAGGAGTCCAAAAACTCTTCCCTCCTTCCTATCCCAAGGGGAGTGGTCTTAACAAGCTTCCCAGACTTCTTCCACCCTCTGGGGAAGCTTCATTTCCCTTCTTCCTTTCCCCATCAACAAATTCTGCTATATGCCCTTTCACTTCACTGGGCTACACGTATTACTCATATTTCAGCTCCTCTGCCCATTCCTTTAGATGTAGGTCAAATGAGGCAAAACTGCATACTTTTTTTTTTTGACATGGACTTTTTTTTTTAAGTTTTTGTTGAATTTATTACAATATTGCTTCTTATGTTCTGGTTTTTTGACCCTGAGGAATTTTAGCTACTTGAGCAGGGATTGAACTTGCACCCCCTGCATAAGAAGGTGAAATCTTAACCGTTGGACCACCAGCGAAGTTCCCATGGTGGCATACGTGTGAAAGGAAAATCCTAAAAATTTCTGTGAATTCCTAGGAGAGGGAAAGCAGATTTTTATTCTCGGGGTCATTTCAGTCTGTGAGTTCTTGCTTCTGCACATACCTCATTGCTGAAATTGTGAAACTCTTTTCTTTTTCTTTATACACAGAGACACAAATACACTCACAAAATATATTCGTGTGTCTAATGGATGTAAATAAAGGTTCAGAGAAAAAAGAGGTTTCATGGCAATAATGAGCCATGAAATATTAGACATTCTTTAAATCTGCTTTGGTCCTGCCCATGTAGAAATCTCACCAGCTCTTTGTCTCACAAGGAACTCTGGTTCTTGCCGTACCCTCTTCCCTACCAAACTTCTCTACACATCTATTTGCACCTGTCCCTTTTCTCCCAGGAATAAAACACAAGTCTCTCGTGTAGAGCACTTCAAGGATCTTTTTTAAACTTTGGGCTCCCGTTGAAACTGTTCCCCTCAGAGTCTCATCTTCTACCCCAAATAGATTGATAAATCATTTTCTCCAAACAATGAGCCTTTCCTCTGAGCAATTATGCCAGTAGCTAAAATAATAATAAAAAATTTTCACTCACTTATACATATGTTGCCTGGCTGGATTACCACTTTAATTTTCATTTTCAGTCATTAATACTTTGGCTTAAATCAGTTAATAACATGAATTACAAGCAGCAAGAAACGAGAAAACAGAACTAAGAAAAAGCTCACTTTCTTTGAGGGAAGAAGACCAGGGAGAAAGCACAGAGAGGCAAGGTTTTGGAAGTGCGGGAGTATGGATCAAATGAAATTCAATGAGAATGTACTGTAGGGGCTGGCTGGTAGGGGAAAAAAAGCAGAACTATATACAAGAAGATGGAAGAGTACAGAAAAGGCAATGTTATCTATTTTGCCTGGAGCAGGACCTCAGTTTAGGTTTGCATAGGCACAGTAAAATCCTTTGGTAGAAGACACATTCATGAGGACAGGGGAGATCCTCCTTTGATGTGGAAATGACTACTGAGAAAATCCGTGACTCCAGCGCACAAATCTCCTGATGTCATAGCTGCTATGCAAGTCTGCTTTGGCTCTGCCCTGCATGGGTGTGGCCACCCAGACTTTGAAGGCTGGGATGTGATTGATTACTGAGGCTATAAATTGGACAACTCTTATGACACACCACTGGGGTACCGGGGACTAGGGGGTAGGGCAGAGGCCATTTTTTGCTACTTTCTGGAGCCTGCTTTAGAATTTTCCCGTGTCTTTCTGTATATAACAACAGGCATTAGCATTTTCATGTGTCTTGAAAGCTGAAGCCAAGATGTGGAAGATTCAATTGTTGAAGAGCAATGTTTTCTAACTGCACTCTTCAGAGATTTCCAGCACTTTCGGAAAATGTGCATTGACCAAGAGTTTAGTTATTGATGGTATTTCATTTCCAGGGATGGCCCAATTTCCAATATACTCTCCCAACCCAAGATATCTGCTTAGCTGGGGAAGCTCTTACTGGCTTCAAAGGGTATAGAGAGTAAAGCCAATATGCGGAAGGATAGAGGCAGATCAATGATGATTTTTTATCAACTTCCTTGGGTCTGTGTCCTCACTGCAGAAAGTGAGTTGCTTCTGGCAAACTGATAGACTAAGAACTATGCAAAAGACCTAGAAGTGGGATCTGAAATTCTGCCTGAAAGGGATATTTCATAGCTAAACATGGTGTCCAGTCAGTTCTCATAGCTTTTCTGATTTTCTGAGACAGTACTGATTTCAGTCACCATGTGTACTACTGTAGCTTTGCAATTCCCTTCCCAACATTAAACCACACACACTGGTTAGCAGCTTGGCTCAAAACAAAAATCAAATTCACCCTTACCATAACCTCATGTAAAAACTTCCATCTTCTCTATTATTATAAAGCAAGATTTGGGAAAACCCTTATCTCTCAAGCATTAAATAGCTTTTTCTTCTTCTTTTTTTTTTTTTTTGACTCTGAAGATTTCTGCAGACTTCAATGCCTGCCATGTGGCCCAAAAGACCATACTCCATTCAGGTCTTGCTGATTCACAGATCTCACGTATCCAAGGTTAGTAGACAGAACATAGGAAAATGCCTCCAGAGGCAGTCAAACCCTTGCTAATGAAATCATGGCAGTGACTGAATGATTAGAATAACAAAAGTTCATTTATATTTTTTGTAGGTTTTCTCAGACACTTAGCAGAGAAATCTGGGATAAGGGTAGGGAATGAACTGAAGAAATAAGGAAATGTGATGCTCAGCCAAGATCCTTAGTTGATGTCCAGCAGAACTCATGGGCCTGATGCATTCAAATTGACCATTGACTGAGATGTCAGAAGGGCTTCAATTTTATGGAGCAATTGGCGTGATGCTAGATGGAAACCAATACCTGCAATTTAAATTTTGTACTTTGTGTGTTGTCAGTTGAAGTTAGATGTCTGTTTCTCTTTCTTGGACGAATTTTCTTTCTGCAATCAGCATGATGAGAAAGAAAATAATGCTCATAAATGAAGTCAGCATATAGCACTGGCAGAGCTGGAGAAAGCTGGCAGCTGCAAAAATTCTGTTTTCAGTTTGCATTAAGTGGTGTTAATTGCACTGCTATATAACTCGGTATAATCACACAGTTGTGGATCAGGATTCAGCTCTTGTTTCAGGGGTGCTGGGGTCTAAGCGTGTGGCTATCAGGTGGGAATGCCAGGCCCTCTGGGTCATCTCTTAGCAAGTACTGTATCTTTTAAGCCCAGGGCCTTGTCCTAGGCCAGAGATGTTCAAGTTCATCCCCTTGACCAAGAAGTGAATCAAGCCAGGAACAACCCAGAGGCACCTGGTCCATCAGGTGAGCCAAAAGCCATTTCCTCTCTAACCCAAGGAGTGAGGTATATGGACTGTGTCTAAGCCAGAAACCTTTCCTGTAAGCCTTAGGGTTGGCTTAAAAAATGAGGTTACTACCAAGCTGAGATTTTCCTGTTAAATCTAGTAGCATTACAGGCCAATGCAACATCTAACAAGAACGATCAGTTTATAGTTTCACTTGTGAATGAGGTGAAAAAGGCTCTAAGAACTCTTGGCCAGGTAATGGGAATTTTTCAGTACATCCTTGCTAACCAAGATGTCTTGATGAGAGAGAAGGAGTGGTCCTTTAGCCTCCTCACTCCCATTAACCTGCTATGGGGCCTCAGACAAAGTAAACTGTTAATGCTCTGACCCTTCCACAGGTGCTTTTAAAGGGAAGACATCTTGGCTGCCAAAATCTAAGGGTCTGACTTAGTAAACGCGCTTCTCTGGTGGCTCAGACAGTAAAGAATCTGCCCACAATTCGGGAGACCAGGCTCAATCCCTGGGTTGGGAAGATTCCCTGGAGAAGGGCATGGCAACCCACTCTAGTATTCCTGACTGGAGAACTCCATGGACAGAGGAGCCTGGTGGGCAACAGCCCATGGAATCCCAAAGAGGTGGACAGAGTGAGTGACTAACACTTTCTTTCTTCTTTCAACTTAGTAAAACTCTAAGTTCTTCTCAGCACAAAACTCTGGGATCCAGGTATATTTTTGGTATGTTTTAGAGGGCAGAGAGCTTGATTTTATTTCAGTATCCTCAGTACTTGGGACATGGCAGAAATGTATTCATGATGGACTGAATAAGTAAAGAATTATAATGTTCAAGAAAACTATATTCTTGTAAATAACCCACAGTGCAACTACCCAATGAGCATAGTTTTCGGCAAAGAATGAGATTCGGCCAGACAGGTCTGCATACCAAGGGGCCCCGTCAAGGGCAAAGTTTTCAGAAGCAATGAGGAAAGAGAATAGATGGGGACACTCCTCCCTTTCAGAACTTGGGAGCCTGGGAACATAGTAAATATGCAATCACTCCCAGAAAATCCAGGCTGTCCTGTTGTACAGATCAGTGAAGACTTAAGACTACCTGAAGTTATCATTTCGTAGGTATGAACTTGGCTCCTTCCTCTTCAAAGCCCTTAAACCAATGGCCCTATAATATCAAAGAAAGATGCACTAATTCATTCCCAGACCATGGGGAATTCCATGGGTACAAGACCAGAAAGGATAGACTGAGACTCTTCCCTAACTTCAGATGCACTGCTGCCAGCTACGGTCCAATTTGTGGAAGGAATAGGGGTTCTGGTTCCAGACAGCACTCAGGAGGCTTGACCATTACCCAAGGAGCTACACTGAATCTAGAGATGTCTAAGGCAGTAGGGTCTGCTCTGGGAAAATGAGTTTCACCAGATGGAGGCAAGACATCAAGGTGTATTTCAGCCTATTAGTGACAGCTCAGTCATTTTGAGGGTTCCTTGGGGACCCATTTTATCAGCTTCCTGCCATAACTATATTTGGGGTTATGTCCTTCCTGTGTTAATAGTCAGGTAAGCCAAGTCAAGATTGCTTTAGACAGGGCTGCTGCATTCAGATTACCCTGACACCAAGGCACCTAGCCTAGGAGGTAACCAGGGACTGAAATCTAGGCCGGTCTCCACTTACTGCATTATGGGTCCCTGGACTGGGTATGCTGTTCCTTAGGGGGATACCTTCACTAAGCTACTCATCCTTGGAGCTGCATCTGCCCAGAGGAAATGTTTCCTGCCCAGAGAGTTATGTGCTGATTAATCCTCATTTCCTCCTCCCTCCCCAGACCCATTTATTGATTTTTCTCTGTCCTACACTTTGCCCCATATAATGGCCTCTATACAATACAACTGAGAATATCTTATTTTCTGGCTTCCAGTGTGGTTTGGCCAACTGCAATCACCAGTAGGAAATGAGTTAGGTGAGAAAAAAGAGGCCAGGTTACTTATTAATATTTTCTCCATCACCACCCTCCCTTGCACCATGCCCCCTCCCTGACCCCCACGGTTCTGAAGGCATCTGTGGTCGTACTGGGTGGCTCTTCTCCCATGGCTCTAGCCCTCACTGGCCTCTACTAATGCTATTCCCTCCCTCATTCTTTCAGGCCTGGGGGTAATAAAGGCTTCCATGTTGCTAGTCCCTGGATGCCTCATCAACCCTTGTAGATTCCCGTTTCCCTGGCCACACCTCTATAAATGGTGCTTTTATTCAATTCTGTCCAATTAAATCATTTGCCTCTGTCTTCTCTTTCTGGCTGGACTCTGACTGATATAGACGATCTTTTCCTAATCTGCATAGATGGATCATATAGGCTAGCAGAGACCATGGGAGCAAATGGTACTTTGAAAGTCAGAACAAAATATTTGCTATGTCACTTCTGTAAAATCATAGTCATTACCATAATATTTATTTGATAGGGTTCCTATGAAGACTGAAGAGACACATAAAATGGTCTGCATAGTGTCTGACCCAAAGCAAGTGTTCAACAAGTGGTCAAAGCTCTTAGCTTGTGATCACTGGAAATCCCACACAGCCTTTAATGTTCACTCAGTTCTCCCTTCATGTATGAAGCATCTGCTGAGCACTGTAGCTCGCACAATGATTGTCTTTCTCTGAATTTCTACCCTATTAATTGTCTATTTAATTAATTTGGTGTCATATATTTTCACCCATTTTTTAATATCTACCACGGGCACAGTACATAATTCAGATATTTTACCTTCCATCAGTAAGAACATGGGCACAGAGGAAAACATTTATGGAATATACATTGTGTATCAAACGCTATTAGGCACTTTCCATGTCCTGTAAATTTCCTAACAATTCTATGAAGTAAATATTGTTATTCCAACAAAATGTCCACGTCCCTAGGCCAGTGAGTAGGAGTGAAGGGTTCGAACATGTGCCTTTTTGAAGCAAAGCACTACTAACTCTTCAGTCTTTCAGAACAGGCAACATATAACCAAGTAACTATAAGATAGTTATACGTCCCTTATCATTAGGAACATTGTGTACTAGAGTCAGACAGAGAAGAGGGACATTAACTCCCTGCCAGGTATTTATCCGATACCATTAAAAAGATAGGTGTTAAGCCCTAGGATGTGGAAAGAAACACAAGCAATCCTTGTTTGGAGGGAATGGGATTCTAATAACATGAGCCAGACATGTGGAAAGATAACTTTAACATAATCTGGAAATTATGGTCAGGTTTGAAGAAAGAAACTATGATTAGGTTGAGAGAAAGCTTCCTGGGAGAAAGCTTCCTGGAAGTAAGAGGATTCGAACTATATATTAAAAGACTATTCAAGTTAGCTGGTTGAAGAAACAAGGACAATACTTTCAGGTAAAGGGAACAGCATGAGCAAAAGCTCTGCTTAGACAGTTTAACATCTGTGCACATGCATTTGGCATGTTGCGATTGTCAGTGACCTGAGGACAAGAGCTATGCCTCCTTTCCAACCTTATCCCAACACCCTATTCAACTCAAGGCTGAGGACATAGGAGGAGCTCAACAAAATCTTTCATTTGATTGGTTGAATGCCTTACTCCCTCTTCTGGGAGATACAGAAGGAATAAATGGTACCACAATCTCCTTGATTACAAGGCCAAAGCAAAGTTGCTTTCAGACAGCAGGACTGAAGCACACAGCCAAAGACAGGCAATATTTTAAGTGGCAGAGCTCCTTAATGTGTGACTGGAAATGGAGTACAGGTTGGCTGGTACTGTACTGATGTTAAAACACTCAAGATCCAGCAGCCCTAGTGTCTGAAGTCCCCCCAAAGTGAACCTCAACACATTCAGGAGGCAATTCCAATAGAACATATGAAGGACATGAAAGCACTTCCCTAATTCCAACAGGAGCAAACCAAAACTATGCAGAAAAACATTACGTTCAGATGACTTATTTATAAATCTTCTTTTTCCTCCCACCAATACATCCAGTCATCATGGCCTTTGATCACTTGGAGTATTACATAACTTCAGTTGTCAGAAATTATCTTTAAATTGTACTTGAAAATTTCTTTGACTCTAGCAGGAATTTCACTTTATAATTGTGCATTGTTCTTGTTGATGCTTTGACAGATAAAAACTGTCCAGAGGAGGTAATTCAGCAAGTTACTTATCTTACTGCCAAGCAAAACTAAAGTCTGTACCAGATGTGAGAAGATAATTCAATTTACCTGAAAATGTCATTTTCATAATGGCTTATATGACATATCCAAATTATTTTAAAATCTGAACTAGGACACTGTGGGTACCCATATAAATTATGTGCAGCTGATCTGCAGTTCTGTGGCCTGAAGCTATTTTCTAATGTTTGTCTTTTAACTGAAATACTACATCTCTCATTCAAGTGGCAATAGGTGGTTAATCCCCTATAAAAGTTCTTGGATATATTCCTATAAATGCTAATTATTAAGATGAAAATGCTATAGGGTTTCTTAGGAAATCAATACTTTATTATGTAATAATTACATCTGCAAGTTCAATGTTCTTCACAAGCCCCAGCAAAAGGAAAGGTCGCTGGGTGAGATGGTGCAAACGGTCCTTGCCTGACCTGGAAAATCTTCGAGAATTTGAGGCCTAGTAAAGTGCTGAGATGTCATTAAAATATTTTCATAAGTACAACGTTTATTCTGGAAACCAAATTGCAAGAACATCTGTCTGGATGACACTTTGGCCCATAGTTGGATCTAAACCTGGTAACAGTTATAATTGAAACTGTGCCTTCATTTTCCTCCCCAGATCTTTGATTTCTCCTTTGCCTCACAGAGCAATTTATTTCTCAAAGCTACAGCAGTTAACTTTTGTTTTCCTAAGCCTTCTTGGGCAAAAATCCCAGCTCTTCCAGTTTTCTACCAAGAAGTTATGGAAGGCAGGAAGGCAGGAAAGGAGCCGCGAGGAGATAAAAGGGAGCTCAAAATCACTCTTCCAAGAATTTCTGGGTCACTGTCTAATTGATACGCCTATTGGCAAGCCTCAGATTTAAGCCTCTTCTGACTTCACAGGCAGTTCTTATTCTGCACCCAGTCATGTGTGAAGACTCGAGGCATTGAACATGGAACCCAAAAAACCCCAGCCAGTTCCACTTAAAGCACTCAGGCTGGAGAACCGTACCATAGCAAAATACTCCAAATAGTTGTTTTTCCATTATGATCTTCAGCCTAGCATTTATTATCATTTTTTATTGCACACTTTTAAAGGCAATGGTCCATTTTACTTAGATCATTAATTTGCAAAAATCATGAGATATGAGCAGAGAAAGTGTTTTTTATGGGCCATGCTACACCTCTCAGGACCCCAAAGGAAATGAGGTGTGGGCCTTAAGCACATTATAGGAATAGGCCCTGGAACCACAGTCTCCATAGTCTTCCATAAATAGAAAAGACCAAAGCACTTTCACAGGAATGATGCAGCTGGATGAATGGAGAAGGCATTGAATAACGGACAGTCTGGATGAATGGGTGGAGAAAGAAGCAATAGAGGGAAACTTTGGCCAGCAGTGGGGTATAGACAAGAGACTACTGAATGTAGAGTATGGAGATCTTGGGTCCACTTATGCCGGGTCACATTCTACCTGTGTGACTACTGTCAGTAAACTTATCAGAGTGTACCTCAGCTTTTGTGCCTTTAAAATGTTAATAATAACCCCTATTTCATAAGACGGACAGGCAGTGGAGCCCCAAGAAGTCAGGTCATGGACTGCAGAGCCAGATGGCCATGATTAAACCTGAATTTCTTCCCATGCTTGCTCTGTCCTTAGGCATCTTATCCTCTCTACATTTGTTTCCTCATCGGCAGAATGGGGATAATGTATTCATATTAGGGATGGGGGGTGAGCATTAGATAAATTAATACATGAAGATAAATTAATACACGTAAAGTGTATAGCAAGGTATCTTGTACACAACAGGCTAGATGCATTGGTGGTGGTTTAGTCACTAAGTCATGTCTGACTCTTGTGACCCCATGGACTGTAGCCCTCCAAGCTTCTCAGTCCATGGGATTCTCCAGGTAAGAATACTGGAGTAGGTTGCCATGCCCTCCCCCAGGGGATCTCCCTAATCCAGGAATAGAACTCTTGTCCCCTGAGGTTTCTGCTTTGCAGGTGGATTCTTTACTGCTGAGCCACCAGGGAAGCCCAAAGATAACTAATACTTGTGTTTCTACTACGCATCAGCAAGTGGAACTAACCGAATGGTTGGCCCCCTTGGCCAACCCTTGGTGACGTGGGGAGGAGAAGAAGTTCATCCTCTACCATCATTCTGCACCCCATATAGAACAATGAGATGGTCCTTCCCAAATCTTTACTCTCCAGGGGAGTAGATGCAGACTGGTGTGATCTGGAAGGGCCTGGAATGGGGTTTCTCCTAGAGAAGTGACTCTAGAAATTTTAAATGTATTTACAAAGTAGAAGGATCTATGAAGTACTGGCTGATTGAGATAATGAGGATTCAGCAAGAAAGGACCATTATTAACCATTAACAAAATTAATCATATACTGAATCAACAACATGGTAATTACCTAAAAGTCACCCTTTAGAAATAGTCTGAATATGGGTGAATACAGAGTCAGAAAACCTGGCTCCTAGTTCTCCTCTACCACTGCTGCATATGTGAACTTGCACAAGCTCTCTGGGCCTCAGTTTCCTTATTTAAACTCTGATCTTTAAAATTTTAAAGTTCTAATTTCTAGAATGAAATGAGTGAAAAGTGGGCTGTCCAACCACAAAATCCTCAACAAACTGCTTAAAAACCACAACAAACTGCTTCTGATCATAACTTTTATCTTGCAAAACACTTTCTCATTGGTTTCCTTATTTGAGCTGGTCAACAACACTGCATAAATGGACTAATTCTTATGCTAATTTTCTAGTTGGAAAACTGAGTCACCAGGAGATGAACCTATTTTTAAAAAATATTTTTTGGAGTATAGTTGCTTTTCAATGTTGTGTTAGTTTCTGCTGCATAACAAGGTGAATCAGCTATACATATACATAACCCCCTACCCCCTTATTTAAAATTTCATTCCCGTTTAGATCACCACAGAGCATTAAGTAGTGTTCCCTGTGCTATATAACAGATTCTTATTAGTTATGTATCTTATACATAGTAGTATATATATGTCAATATCATAGACATATATTTGGATATCAGAATCTCCAGTGGCCCAGCATGTGATCTATCCTGGAGAATGTTCCATGTGCACGTGGAAAGGGTATGTATTCTATTGTTTTTGGATAGAATGTTCTATGGATTATAAATTAAGTTCATCAGATAATAACGTGTCACTTAAGGTCAGTGTTTTGTTACTGATTTTCTGTATGGATGATCTGTTCATTTCTCTAAGTGGGGTATTAAACTCCCATACTTGTTGATTTCTCCTTTTATGTCCATTAATAGCTGCCTTATATATTTTCTTTTCTTTTTTTCTTTTTAAGTCACTCAGTCGTGTCCGACTCTTTGAGACCCCATGGACTGTAACCTACTAGGCTTCTCCGTCCATGGGATTCTCTAGGCAAGAATACGGGAGTGGATTGCCATTTCCTTCTCCAGGGGATCTTCCTGACCCAGGGATCGAAGCCGGGTCTCCCACACTGGAGGCAGACGCTTTAACCTCTGAGCTACCAGGGAAGCCATTAATAGCTGCCTTATATATTTAGGTGCTCCTATTTTGGGTACATGTATGTTTATAATTGTTGTATCTTTTTCTTGGATTGATCCCTTGATGATTATGTAGTGTCCTTCTTTGTCTCTTGCTAACAGTCTTTATTTTAAAGTCTATTTTGTCTGTTAGAATTATTGCTATTCCAGCTTTCTTTTGATTCCATTTGCATGGAATTCCTTTTTCCTGAAAGTGGGAATACCCCCACTTTCAGTCTGTGTGTGTCTCTATATCTAAATCGAATCTTTTGTAGGCACCATATGTATGGGTCTTGCTTTTACATCTATTCAACCTACTATGTCTGTTGATAGGAGCATTTAGTCCACTTACACTTAAGGTAATAATCTACATGTCTTTATTGCCATTCTGCTAACTGTTTTGGATTTGTTTTTAAAGGCAATTTTCCTTTCTTCAAAGATATTTGCAAATTATATGACTGACAAGGGGTTATTATCCAAACTATTAAATACAAACAGCTCATACTACTCAACATCAAAAGAAAAAACAACCCAATTAAAAAATGGGCAAAAGAATAAAACAGACATTTTTTTCCAAGGAGGAAATGCAGATGGCCAACAGGCATATGAAAAGAGGCTCAATGTGGCTAATTATCAGAAAAATGCAAATCAAAACCAAAATGAGATAATCATCTTACACTGTTAGAATGACTATCATCAAAAACAATACAAATAACCAATGCTGGTGAGAATGCAGAGAAAAGGGAACCTTTGTACACTGTCGGTGGGAACACAGAATGGTAAGCCACTGTGGGAAACATAGAGGTTTCTCAAAAACCTAAAAATAAAACTGCCATATGACCCAGTGATTCCACTCGGGAATATATCCCCCAACCAAACCCAAAATCACTAATTTGAAAAGAAAAATGTACCCCAATATTTATAGTAGCATTACTTACAACTGTTGAAGTATGGAAGCAGCCCAAGAATCTACCCACAGATAAATAGATAAAGAAGATGTGGTAAATATATACAATGGAATCCTACTAAGCCATAAAAAGGAACGCAATTTTTGCCACTTGCAGCAACACAGATGAACTTTGAGGGACTTATGCTAAGAGAAGTAGTGAGACCAAAAAAAAAAGACAAATACTGTATGACATCACTTATATGTGGGATCTGAAAAATACAACAAACTGGTGAATAAAATATAAAAAGAAGTTGACTCACAGATATAGAGAATAAAACTAGTGGTTATCAGAGGGGAGAAGAAAGGAGGAAGAAGCAATATAGAAGTGGGGGGGGGGAAGAGTTATTATGAGATTATATGAAATCAAATGTGTAAAACTTGAAAACTGTAAAGCACTATAGAATTTGAAGAATCTTTCATTCAATAAGAAAGAATAAAACAATAAAAGTTAAAAATCCCCAGTGGAGCTTTGTAAAGCTACATATTCCTAGTCCCCTTTTCAAAACCAATTAAGTCAAAATATCTAGGAATGGAGCCTGGGAGTCATCATTTTTCAAAAACTCACCCAGTGAATTCTCAGGTAGCTATATGGGCATCCTTCAATCAAGGGTTCTCAAAGTGTGGGCCCCACCAGCAGCATCTGCATCATTATTTGCCAGAAATGGAAATTCTCACGTCTTCTACCCCAAGTCTACTGAATCCAAATCTGAGAGGGATTCAGAGACCCCAGTCTATACTGTTTGAGAACCATTGGTCTACATTAACACAGGTGACATAGTGATGAAGACAATGGACTGAGACCTGCCAGCTTAAACTGAATGGCATCTGTGCAACTTCTTGGCTATGGAATCCGCCTACTGCCCCTTGCCTTGGTTTAAATCTGAAAAATGGAGATGAAACTGTACTTTCCTTCATAGGGTTATTATGAGGAATAAGTAAGATAGAATTAGTTTAAAACTAACAATAGTGTCCTACACAGAGGAGGAGCTTAAATAAAAATTAAGGTTCTTGCCCAGCAGCTATAAGTAGAATGAATAGTGGAGAAGAGATTCAAGAAACAAAATCCTTGGGGAGAAACAGNGTACCTTAGGACCAATGTGAAGCAAAAAATACACTCAGGCAAGGAATTGGCAAAATGTCACAGCGATAGAGGTAATTATGTATAGACATCAGTGGCTCCTGAAAAAGTAACATGTTGAAGAGGCATTTAGGAAGAGTAAAACTTTACTAAGGGATTCCAGGAGTGGGAGGCTTTTTATAAGACAAATTCTAGAACTGGAAGAGAATGTGCAATGCATGACCCCTTGTCTCCAGCATCATATACCAAAGAGAGGGTGTTCCACCCCTTCTTAAAGACCTGAAGGTAGATTCCACATTCTTTGTCTGGTGATGCAGACCAGTCCTGTACTCAAGAATTCCTTCTCATCGTCCACCAAAAGCCTCTCCCTCCACAAGGACTGAATCTAGATGGATGGTAGCCATGTACTTTTCTGATGCTTGATGCTGCTACATTGTTAAAGGCACAGGACCCAGCTGATCCAGTGGGCGACTTTAGAGACCAATGTGCCACTCAGGGTGGCTGATGGCCTGGTCTGCCATCCTTCCGCAAAAAAACTCCCTGGAGAAATGAATCACAACTATGAATGACCAATGAGCCATTTTCTTTCCTTCTCAGATATCCTACAACTGGAATTTCAGGTGGGTCCTCAACAATAATCCTGAGCTCTGGTGATCTCATCCCCTGCTCTCTTTTCCATCTTTCTTTCTCTAAACGAATGCCAGAACTTAAGGTTGGACATTGTATTGGATATGATATGACTATGATAGTTGGATATGATGGTCGGGGCAAGTATTCTATAGTTAGGCCAGAACCTGAATCCTGCTCCTTACTCATTACTCGGTTGATCAGTCGTGTCCAGCTCTTTGCGATCCTATGGATTGCAACAGGCCAGGCGTCCCTGTCCTTCACTATCTTGCAGAGTTTACTCAAACCCATATCCATTCATTTGGCGATGCTGTCCAACCATCTCATCCTCCATCCCTACTTCTTCTGCTTTCACTCTTTCCCAGCATCCTCGTCTTTCCCAATGCTGCGGGAGAAATCTTCAGTATTCTGATCTGCTAGATGGAGAGAGTAACTATATACATACCTTACAGAGTTATTCTGGGGGATATAAAGGATAAATGGGGGTAACATGCCTGGTAAAGCTCTCAATAAACAAAACATGTAAGTATCATTTTTCCTTCTGTCTGCAATTGCTGGCCTAATGAACAGAGCTTAATGCTGAACTCATCATCCTTAAAGGGAACACAGGACATCTTCTGGTTCAGTCCCTGCTTTCCAGCAGGCAGAGCCGTCTCCTTGGTGTGATCACAATGACACAAAGGCTACATCAATCATTCCTGTGTGTTAGTTTTCTCATTGTGTCAACATTTTCCCCAACTTTGAGTTTTCTGCATGGGCTTCTAACTTAGGAGAACATCAGTATAAACTCTACAGGAATATGTTTGCATTTCAAGTGATGCTAACCAAGCTGCTGCCACATTTCATCCATGAATCTGCTCACCTCTGACAGCCTGGATCCTGAGGTGCACTGGCTAACACACACTGATGGCAAGGGCACATTAGGGTGTTGAAAACTACTGGTTGACTGTATAAAGGGTGTAGAATTGGAAAACCTTGAAGGAGGAATGAGAAATTATTCACTGCCAGAAGAGCTGTGATGGACAAAGTGAGAAGCAAGCTGGGATTTCATATTCAGTTTCTGTCCCTGCAGACATCATGACCTCTCAACAGACACCAAGGCTCAGCTATTATTCTACATACCGTACAATAGGAGGCTATCTCAGGCTTCCATTGTCCATATGCATTAACATTCACTTTCCATTATTTAAAGATAGCTTTTAAGGAAGTATTTGTGGGTATGATGGATGCCTCTCCAAGGACCTTCTCTGTATTCTTCCTGTAGGCAAAACCCCTGCTGGTCACATCTGCATTTGTCATGAGAAATCCTGCTTTCACCAGCCTCTCCAGCTCATTTCAATTCCTGATACAGTCATTGCTTCTCAAAAGACTGTCTCCTAGGCCTCTGCTGGAGAATTTAGCTAAGTCCTGTATCCTGTGCTTGGCTTTGCTCCTGATAGCCTGACTCAGCCATGCTGCTAAACCTGGCTGCTCCAAGTGATGTTTGACAAATGCTTGCTTTCTAAACATCTCGGGAACAAGGCAAAGAAAAATAATCAGGTCCTTTTTTCCTTCTCCATGAAAATCTGGAACACGAAGCATTAACTTTAAACCTATCACTTCTACAAAAAGGCCATCAGAATCATGAATAGCTGCCACTTCTGGAGGAAACCATAAAAGACTTGTGATCTATCACCTCAATTCATATCTGAAGATGGCAAGGCTCAGAGAAGGAGGTTTTCCTGGTCAGTGATGGAGCCAGGAGTCATCCCACCCTTCCTTTCCACAGCCACAGACTCTTAGAGTGAGAAAGAGCTCATCCATGCCATGCCCACTCCTTTCCTTCCTTCCTTCTCCCTTTCTTTCTTTTTTCAGGGGAAAGAGAGACGTTAAATATTTTAAATAAAACAATACATTTACAAAAAATTTCATGTATTTTATATGTTTATATTTAACTAATTAAATTGTGCTGTTTGTAAGATAATTAAGGATTAAAAAAAAAAAAAGCTATAGCAAAGCCTGGGCAGGATGGTTCAGTCATGACTTCTTTCAAGTTATGGGTGTCTCTCTGCTTGTTTGGAGATAACATTTGAGTCTGAGCCCTACAGGGATGTGAGGTCCCCACACAAACTTGATGCCCTGCCTCCCTCTCAGCCCCCCTGGACCGCAGTGTTGAATTTTGAACAGAGAGGGAAGTTGGAGACATCTAAGAAGGTGCAGACAAAGGGAATAGAAAACAAGAAAGAGAAGTGGAAAGAAGAAAAGGAAAAAGAAACACCTGCTTGCTTTGCTGCTTTTCTCATTCATTTTAAACTTATTCCCAGATCAAGTACTAACAGCAGAACCAGAGAGGAAAAGGGAATCAGAATTGGAGAGGCAATCTGCAAAGATGTGTACCCCTCAGACATGTGAGAACTAGAATTCTAGCCAAGTGGGAGTCAGCGCAGGTGGTCCCCCTGGCCTCATCTGCAGACTGGAGCTGGGGAGTGGTGAGTGGAGTCTGTGGGGTCAGAGAACTCAGGATCTTTTAGCTTTTTATTTACTCCCAAAGACAGCTTTACACTGCAAATCTGCTTTTTTATGAATAGGCAATATGGATTCATTATATTGTTATACATAATTGTTGGATCAAAAGTGAAATGAACTGGCAAATGCATTAAGTGCTTCAGTATTTTTTTTTTAAGAAAAGTTATTTTCAAAAGAAATGAGAGCTCTAGCTATACCTAAGAAACCACAGAAAAACTCAAAGAATGAGCAAAGCCTTCTTTCTGAAGAGAGGGACAGGCTTTCTGATGCTTCATCCCACATTTAGAGAGGTGGCTGGCTGTTGAGCTGGTGGGACGGTCATGGAGATGGAGAGCCAGGAGGGATCACAGATAGTGTCCTCATCCCCAGAAAGGGCTATAGGATGTAGAGCAGCCCAGGCTGAGTGATCAGGCTGTGCTATCACAGGAACTGTGGGACAAGGGAAAGGATTGTTAGGATCTGCCAGGAAAGGTGTGGAGTGAAGAGCCATGCATTAGGCAGGAGCTAAGAACAGATGGATGTGTACAACTAATTGAAATGGGAATGCAATCAACACATCTTGCACTGGGGGAGGAGGTGTGGAGAATTGATTAGAACTTGAAATTGTTGCAGTATCTGGAGCCTTTGGAAAACCTAACAATAACAAACAGAACCATAACAGGGAAAAAACATCTAGAAGGGACAATCCATCTGGGAGGAGCTTCTTTTCTTCTGCGGAATATACTTATGCTAACTGGACTGCATACTTTGATCTGAATATCTAAGCCCAGCAGGGTTTCCCTGATGGCTCAGAGGTAAAGAATCTGCCTGCAATGCAGGATGCAGTCCCTGGGTCTGGAAGATCCTCTGGAGAAGGGAATGGCAACCCATGCAGTATTCTTGCCTGGAGAATTCCATGGACACAGGAGCCTGGCAGGCTGCAGTCCATGGGGCCGCAAAGAGTCAAACATGACTGAAGCGGCTGAGCACACAGGCACACATACATCTAAGCCCAGCAGTCAATAGAGAGTTCTATAGTTTCCAACACGGCATTTTTTCCCCTTAATATGATTTGTAATCATCCTACTGACTTTGCCTAGAAAATAAAAGCATTTTTGACTGAAGCTAGAAAAGAGATCTTTTTTTCTCCTGAAGAATAAGGAGTTGCTATCCCGTGTCCCTTCTGACTCTAAATTCCATGATCTTTGAAATTCTGCAGCTTGTCCTGATGCACCATTATAAGCAGAGCCTGGGATGGGGAGGGTTGTTAACATCATAAATATTAAAATGGCACTGGTCTTCTGCATACCAATAGCACAAACAGTACAACCTAAGAATTAGGCAAAGCACATTTTGCAAGTCTACACAGATGTGCAGGAGTATGTAAACTACTTTCTCTATTTCTGGAAGCTAAAGAAATCTCATTTGTAAAACAGTTTGTTTTTTTTTTCCTGCCTTTCTGTTAGCACACCTCCTGCCACTTCAACTGCTCTTCCTCTTGCCACAAATGCAATATTTCTGTTAATTGTTTCTTTTCTGCTGTAAAATGTCAAACTTATCCCCATCTCCTTTTTATATGGCAGTCTACATTTAATGAAATTTAAAAGTTACTTTTTTTAAACTGAGTTCCAGTTAAATTATAAGAAAGATATTTCTATTTCCCCTTGATATAATTGTTAAACTATTCCCCTGTGTTGGTCAAATTTTAGAAAAGAAAAAAAANGGTGACATTTTGCCAATTCCTTGCCTGAGTGTATTTTTTGCTTCACATTGGTCCTAAGGTACTGGAGAGAAGTGAATGTATTAGTGGCTTAGTAGTATCTGACTCTTTGCGACCCTATGGACTATAGCTCACCAGTCACCTCTGTCCATGGGATTCTCCAGGCAAGAATACTGGAATGGGTTGCCATTTCCTCCTCCAGGGTATTTTCTGGACCCAGGAATCAAACCCACATCTCTTATGTCTTCCACATTGTCAGGTGGGTTCTTTATCCCTGGTTTATAGATTCCTATAATTTTAAGGTTAAAAAAGGCCTTTATGTCATTTAATTCAGGGGTCCCTAACCTCTGGGATCCAATACCTGATGATCGGAAGTGGAGCTGATGTAGTAACAATAGAAATAAAGTGTACAATAAATGTAATGTGCTTGAATCATCTCAAAACCATCCCCCCCGACCAACTCAGATCCGTGGAAAAATTGTCTTCCACAAAACTGGTCCCTGGTGCCCAAGTGATTGGGGACCAGTGACTGAACTGGAACCCCAGAGTTTTACTGAGGAGAAAAGCAAGCCCTAGAGAGGCTGCCTTGCCTCAGTTTACCACCTCATCGAGGGGGAAGCTACCTTTTTCCATCCTCACCAGCTCTTTCCTCTGACAACGGGAATGAAAGCAGAGGCCCACAGGCTAACGTACATCCTTAACAACCCTAGTTATTGCCTTGATTGAGCTTCTCTAATCAAAGCACAGCCCTCATAGAAGGGAATTTCCAAAAAGCTGCCTGAGGCTGCTGATCAACAATTCATTTTTAGCATTTCTTTTTAAATCGTTCTAAGTCGTTGCACCTGGGTCACAGTGACAGATGAAGAAGGGGGTTGAACGGCGACGTTCTGNCAGCCCTCATAGAAGGGAATTTCCAAAAAGCTGCCTGAGGCTGCTGATCAACAATTCATTTTTAGCATTTCTTTTTAAATCGTTCTAAGTCGTTGCACCTGGGTCACAGTGACAGATGAAGAAGGGGGTTGAACGGCGACGTTCTGGGCACCAGGTTGGTGAGCCCCCTCTGCCATGTATATGCATGAGCTCTCCATTTGCATAAAGTGAAAAAGCATCGCTCCCATTAATCAGCGCATTCATCTTAATAATTAGTGGCAATAATGTTGAAGAGCGGTGGTCTCCACATCGATCTCTGAGGCACCATGGGCCATTTCTGTTGCAGATGAATGATCATCAAGAGTGACAAGTTGATGTCTAGATCGACCACCCCAGTTCCTTGTGCTTTACAGCCTGGCAGCTGGTCAGAGAAACTGGGGTGATCGGTGGGGCTAATGCTGTCCTTCCAATAAGACCAGTAAAAAGGAGTGATGTGACACCTGGGATGAGGGCTTAAGAAAGAGCCCCGACCACTTTATGGGGCCCTTTCTCAGCCATGTGCATAGTAAACTAGCCGTAACTGCAAAGCAAGAGGCTATTTGTCATAAAGATTATGACTCTCTGGTTAAGCGCTTGAAAGGCCACCACTTGCACTCAGACCTTCTCCATAAAAGATTGGCTTGGGGTCTGTAATTTGCCAATACTTCTGGGTCAAGAGAAAGCTGTTTCATATCAGAAATGTAATAGGAGGTTTTAAGGCCCGTGGTACAGTGCCAGAAAGGATAGAAGTATTCATAATTTTCATTTTTTTTTAAGGCCCTATCAGGTTAAAAAAAAAACAAAAAACCCGAAGTCACAAAGGAATCCACTTGAAGATTTGAAGAGAAACTACAAAGGACTTCATTAATACAAAAGGGGAAGATTAGTCAGAGAACAAAAGAATAGGGAAGGAGNTTTTTTTTTAAGGCCCTATCAGGTTAAAAAAAAAACAAAAAACCCGAAGTCACAAAGGAATCCACTTGAAGATTTGAAGAGAAACTACAAAGGACTTCATTAATACAAAAGGGGAAGATTAGTCAGAGAACAAAAGAATAGGGAAGGAGGCAGCTATAGAGAGAGGAAAGAAATTGTAATAATGTGAGGTGAGAGACTGGCAAGGCAAAATGAGGCAGGAATTAAAAGATAGACTCCTCAACTTTCTAGATCCGTGAGATCATCCTGGATATTTCCTCTCTGTAATGAGACGGAGACAACAGGGAAATTTGAGTTTTAGATGGAAAAGTTTTCAAAGTGGAACAACAATCAAATTTCCCCTGGGGTCCTGGTTAGCAGAGGGCCATCAGCACAGCATTAGGGTTGATTTGGGAAATTTGATGATGCTTATTCTTTTGCTTTCTGAGTTTATATTCACCATTAAAGGTTTGAACCTATCTATGAACCTGCATTTTGCCTTCATTAGAAGGTGAGGTTTGTTTCATCCATGGAAAATGGATAAAAAGTTCCTAAAGAGAGGGCAGATGTTTCCAGTGGCTGTTTGTTTTCTTAGAGATTTTTCAAATACCACTGTCCCCAGTGACATGAAGCGAGTTGTCCAAATCCCCTCCACTGCTTGTTGGGTGGCTGCACTGGCACGTTCTCTGTGAAAGGGAGTAAGCATTGAATCTGGTCAGTGTCTGCAAGCAAATCACCATGGAGAAAGAAATGGTTTAATTTATTCAAGCAACTGGCTGTTTTGTACACAACTCGGTGACCTCAGTAATTTTTTTCCCAAGGTATGTGGAGAGTGTGTGTGTGTGGTGTTACCAAGAGTTTTGAATGAAACACAACTGATTCAGTTTTCAGGACCAGATAACACAACTCTGAAAACTAAGCACTTTGAGCATTTGCATTCATTGCTGTACATTTTTTTCTCCTTTTTGCAGTGTTGTCTGGTTTTTGTATCTAGAGAGAAGCATTGTTATAGCTCTGTGCTGGGCTTTGAAGGGAAAGAAAAGGTCCAGTTGTAAAACATTTGACACATATGTGAGTAAATATCAGGGCTGACAATTGTCCTTCTAAATGAAGTTCATAAAGATCAGGTCTTGCACAATCCCTTGAACCCATTCCTGTTCCCTCCTGGAGAAGTGTGTTAGTCGCACAGTTGTGTCTGACTCTTTGCTATCCCATGGACCATAACCCACCAGGCTCCTCTGTCTCCTGGCAAGAATGCTGTAGTGGGTAGCCATTCCCTTCTCCAGGGGATCTTCCCAACAAAGGAATTGAACCCAGGTCTCCCACAATGCAGGCAGATTCTTTACCATGTGAGCCACCAAGGAAGTCTGACCCCTACCCCCACCCCACCGCCACCAGAGAAAGATGCTATAAAGAAAAGGTTTCTTTCATACAGGTTTGAAACTGAAGAGGGATGCTGGTCTGTGAAAATAGCATTCTTCAAGACCCTTACTATGTGGTAGCAGCAGGTGAAAGAAGGAGTGCCAATAAGTGAAGGTAGGATTTAGGATCTTTGGTCCCAAGAATTATAGCATTTGGGCCAACAAAGGAGGAACACAGTGAGGGTCATTGTCCATTCTGACCTTAGAAGTAGTTTAGCCCTCCTCAACAAAATGGCCACCTTCTTAGGATGTGCCTGTCTTGATCTTAAGCTCTGGACATTTGACAAGGCTAGCTTGTCCCTGAGTACCCTCCTGCCCAGTGTGTCTTGCTGTTGCTGGTCCCTTTGGCCTACTCCTCCATGTCTGGAGTGTGCATGGGTGTTTTTAATTGGATTCTCTGAAATGCACTTCTGACACTGATTTGGTTACATTATATTCTATCCTGTTATCAAACAAATTTGCTGTCAAACAAAAGATCAATGTTATTGTAATGTCCTATTTGATGGATTAAATAGAGT
Organism: Neotragus pygmaeus; assembly: GCA_006410875.1. Taxonomy (NCBI): domain Eukaryota; kingdom Metazoa; phylum Chordata; class Mammalia; order Artiodactyla; family Bovidae; genus Neotragus; species Neotragus pygmaeus. The sequence goes on along the minus strand of SJYV01018828.1, from coordinate 1,893,532 downwards.
ATTATTCAACTCTTATTAAACAATCAAGAAAAATACACTGGGACATGCTTGCATTCACAGCTGCTAACAAATACAGTGTATGTGATCTGTGATTAAGAAACAAAGAAGGAGCAGTTATTTTCAGATTAATTAAACAAACAAGTAGGATTTAGGGACCAAGATTTTTAAAACCCAGTACAGTTCTTTGAAACATGTTTGGAAACGGACATAATTTACTTTAACTACATGAGTGAACACTTAAGAATATAAAATCTTTTCAGTGACGCAATTCTGGATTAATTGCCCGGAACTATCGCAGCGCCATAAACAAAAGCGTTCCAAGGATGGACCTTTCAGAATTTTTTTTTCCTTGTGAGTAAATGTCCATTTAGAGAGCTCTTCTAAATTTAGAAGCAGCGTTCATCAATCATTTATAATAAGCGCAGAGTAACTCCACTCTGCTGCCTGCCGGAGATCCCCCCTCTTGTGGCAAGCGCTCCCCTCAGAGTGCTTGCATCGTGAACTGCCATGCCCTCCATTACCAGGGCCTGACCTTTGTGGTTCTTAGACTCTGCTCTCAAGACGCGCAGAGAAAGCAAATATTAAATCAGTAGAAATCTCTGCTTATCTCAGCCTGCCTGGCTCTATATTATCTTTAAATTCCAACCCCNTGGAGTGAATTTGTGGACACTGAATACTGAGTCTAATTATCCAGGTTGTGAATTATTAAGAGCATCGGGATTCTCCTGACACATATACCTCAGGTTCAACATAGGCGCTTGTTAGGAACTGGCTCTTTGGTCTTCTCCAAAAGTCTTCAGGCTCTAAAACCCAGGCTCTTTCCATTGTATCACAACAACCCCCATCCCAGGTGATCAGAAGAAAGGAAGACAAGTACCTTCACATGAATTTATGTGCAGTTCTGGTAAGACTTGAGGAAGCAGAAGCCTAAACTAAGTGTTATGACTAAATCAAAAGTTTTCAGATTAACTATGCTTATCTTGCTCACCTATAATGAAGAAATAGAAAAGAGATAATAGTTGCTTACTTAACAGTGCTTCTCTGCAAAGTCAGTCATTTCAAAAAGATTTTTGAAAGCAACTCTTCTGAGAAAGTGTTGTAAATAACTCTCTAAAACTAGTATCATACACTGATGGAACCAACACTCATACATGGGAAAGAGATTAAGAGGCATTACTTGAAAAATTTTAAGAAGAGCTGGCAAATAAATTATAGTTTATTATTAATAGTTTCCCTATTATTTATAGTTTGAGAATAAATACAAAAACCTATTGATGTCTCCTCACAACTTAAGCTGGCACAGTAGGGGACTTCCTGCTCCAGTGCTATGCCCAGCATCCATGCAGTGGTGGTTGGTAAATATTTTTAATATTACCTCTGTATAACACATAACTCACACATCCAACCTGGCTCAAAATTCTTGGGTTGTAGTCATTTGACTACATTTCTAGTCAACATCCCTGGTGACATATTCTATTTACAACAATATTTAGCACTTTCAGTGATCATGTATTCATTCAGAGTCAAAAATAAAACTTGTGAATTTCAAACAAACCTTCATAAGTGAGTTAATCACTTGCCTGCCACCAGAAAGACCGTTTCCAGGGTTTTAAGCATTGGGAGAAATTTGGAGATTCCCTTATAGACCCAGCTACAGAACTCTTAAAAACTGATGGGACCAAAGCTATGAATTAATGCTATGAATTAAATGTTCTACATTTACAACACATTTATACAATACAAACACACATATATACACAGGTTATGTGCCTGTTAGAATACACAGCATGGCACTTCATGGTGATCCTCCTATAGTAAGCTGGCTATTTTAACTCTGAGAATGCCCCTAGTTTCCAGCCTAAAAGATTGTGAAGGGCTATCTCAGCAGAAGGTAAAGAACAAGGATATCACCAAACCTGTTAACAAATACTTATTTTTAGCATGTCCACATATTTCCACTTTCCAGATCAGGCTCCCCCGCCCTTCAGCAGTTTATATTCTAGAGAATAAAACACAAATCAATCGATCAATAAACTAATTTTAAATTCTGGAAAGTTCTCTGTAGAAGACACATTAGGCTAAAGTGAGAGAAAGTAACTAAAAGTGATCAGGGAAGAATCTGAGGCTGTGACATTTGAGCTGAGACTTGAATGGTGATAAAGTGCAACCACATGAAGAATCAAAGGAAAGAAGCTTTTCAGGAAAACAAATACAGGGTAAAAAGACTCTGAGACAGCTGTGAGTTTTATAGGATGAGTTACAGAAAGAAGACCAATGTGCCTGGAGCAGAGCAAAGAAGGTGAGACTCAGGGGAGATGAGGTCACAGAGTTGGGTAGGGAATTTTGCTTCCAGCAGTGTGGCAGATCAACTCCTCTGAAAATCCATCCTCCTATTGCAGAACCTATAGTGCAGAATCAATTACAATATACTTTTTAATGCATAGCTGAAACTATGAGAAAGTAAGGTAGACCCACAAGGGCAAAAAGCTGCTTTGTGAACTGAAACCAGAGCAGTGAGTTAATCGAGAAGCAGTGTCTGCCCTAGGGCAATGTTATTTGGAGCCTAGAGCTTTGAGGATTAATGATCACTGGGCAAACACAGGATGGAGAGATGGTGATGAGGGCCCACTTCTCAGTGAAAGGCTAGGGGGAAAGAGACTAGAAAAAACAGCCATAGGAGAAACCTGTCTCTCTCAACTGCAATTTCATTTGCAAAAAAGAATAGTCTGGGGTTCAAATTTATTCTATCTTGGATAGTAAGGAAACCTCAATGAGAAATTAAAATGGTCCTTGGATCTCAGTAAAAGGAAATAGAAATTGTCTTAGAGGAATGTACCTGCTCATGATCCTACTTCAATGAAATAGCAAATTTTTATTGAAAAATTACTAAATTTGTAAGGAGTCCAGCTACTGTAAGAGCCACCAGAAACAACAAGGGGCTTCCAAGGTGACTCAATCAGTAAAGAATCCGCCTGCAATGCAGGAGACCCAGGATTGATCCCTGGTTTAGGAAGATCCCCTGGAGAAGGGATGGCTACCCACTCCAGTATTCTTGCCTGGGAAATCCCATGGACAGAGGAGCCTGGCAGGAACAACAAACAATCAGACTTCCAGGAACATCAGATGATGAAATTCCTAGATATAGAACATAAGATAATTTAGATAAAATGTTTAAATAAGTTTTAAAATGAAACTGAAAAACATGAACAGAAAACAAACATTTCAACTAACCAATCTGCATAAACTTAGTGCCTGATGAACTATGGACGGAGGTTGGTGACATTGTACAGGAGACAGGAATCAACACCATCCCCAAGAAAAAGAAATGCAAAAAGGCAAAATGGTTGTCTGAGGAGGCCTCACAAATAGCTGTGAAAAGAAGACAAGTGAAAAGCAAGGGAGAAAAGGAAAGATATGCCCATTTGAATGCAGAGTTCCAAAGAATAGCAAGGAGAGATAAGAAAACCNACCTGCATATAGGTTTCTCAAGAGGCAGGTCAGGTGGTCTGGTATTCCCATCTCTTTCAGAATTTTCCACAGTTTATTGTGATCCACACAGTCAAAGGCTTTGGCATAGTCAATAAAGCAGAAATAGATGTTTTTCTGGAACTCTCTTGCTTTTCCGATGATCCAGCAGATGTTGGCAATTTGATCTCTGGTTCCTCTGCCTTTTCTAAAACCAGCTTGAACATCAGGGAGTTCACGGTTCACATATTGCTGAAGCCTGGCTTGGAGAATTTTAAGCATTACTTTACTAGCGTGTGAGATGAGTGCAATTGTGTGGTAGTATGAGCATTCTTTAGCATTGCCTTTCTTTGGGATTGGAGTGAAAACTGACCTTTTCCAGTCCTGTGGCCACTGCTGAGTTTTCCAAATTTGCTGGCATATTGCGTGCAGCACTTTCACAGGATCATCTTTCAGGATTTGAAATAGCTCAACTGGAATTCCATCACCTCCACTCACTTTGTTCATAGTGATGGTTCCTAATGCCCACTTGACTTCACATTCCAGGATATCTGGCTGTAGGTGAGTGATCACACCATCATGATTATTTGGGTCGTGAAGATCTTTTTTGCATAGTTCTTCTGTGTATTCCTGCCACCTCTTCTTAATATCTTCTGCTTAAGTCCATACCATTTCGGTTTTTTATTGAGCCCATCTTTGCATGAAATGTTCCCTTGGTTTCTCTAATTTTCTTGAAGAGATCTCTAGTCTTTCCCATTCTATTATTTTCCTCTATTTCTTTGCATTGATTGCTGAGGAAGGCTTTCTTATCTCTTCTTGCTATTCTTTGGAACTCTGCATTCAAATGGGTATATCTTTCCTTTTCTCCTTTGCTTTTCAGTTCCTGTCTCTTCACGTCTATTTGTAAGGCCTCCTCACACAGCCTTTTTGCTTTTTTGCATTTCTTTTTCTTGGGGATGGTCTTGATTGCTGTCTCCTGTGCAGTGTCACAAAACTCCATCCATAGTTCATCAGTTGATTTAGGTTATACCTGAATGGTCTAGTGGTTTTCTCCACTTTCTTCAGTTTAAGTCTGAATTTGGTAATAAGCAGTTCATGATATGAGCCACAGTCAGCTCCCAGTCTTGTTTTTGCTGANAAAAGGCAGAGGAACCAGAGATCAAATTGCCAACATCTGCTGGATCATTGAAAAAGCAAGAGAGTTCCAGTATCAGTTTTTCTCATTATCATCCAAAACTGGAAACAACGTAAATGTTCATCAGCTGGTAAGCGGGCAAACAACAGTAGTATCCACAATCAACTATTATTCTTTTCAACCAAAAAGAAAAAAAAACTATCATAACATGTACCAACACACATGAATCATAAATGATGTGGAAGTTGTCTTGGGGTGGAGCTGATGAGACTCAGTGATGGAAGGTATGAGAGAGAAAAGGAATTAATGGAGATTTTAGACCTAGGCAACTGGGACTCTGGTTGTCTAATAAGCAAAGATGGAAAAGGCTAGGGGTGTGGGAGAGACAGTAGCTTTAGAACGGAGAGGAAACAAAAGCTCTTTCTTAGCCATATTAATTTTGAGATGCTTCACAGATACCCAAATGGAGGTATTAGATTCGGGGTTTCAGTTTGAAATGGTTTGAATTTATACTCCAAGGATTTGATGAGCTCACTAAAGAGATGATGAAAAGAGAAAGGGCTAAGGACAAAGCTCTCAGGCACTTGAACTTAGCAGTTTGGAATTTGGGAGGAATGATGAGAATAGGCCAGTGAGGCAGAAGGAATATCAGGTGAATGTGGGATCAGGGAACCAGAGTATTCTACAGAAGAGAAGATTTCAAGAAAGAGGGTGTGGCCTGCCATGCCAAAAAAACTGTTAAATGTAAAATGAGGCTAGACTGTTGATGACTAACAAAAAAGTAAGTCATCACTGACCCCAAATAACAGCCACTTCAGGGTTGTGGATGAATGCTTAAGGAAAGATTGAGAGGTGAAAAAAATAATTTTAGAAAGCATGCTTAGGAAGCTTAGAAGTGAAAAGGAGTCTTACTGTTGTTTTTTAAATAAATAACATCAAGGTTTTTAATATGTTAATAGGAAAAATCTCAGAAAAGGAAATGGCAACCAACTTCAGTATTCTTGCCTAGAAAATCCCATGGGCAGATGAGCCTGGTGGGCTACAGTCCATGGGGTCACAGAAATCACACATGACTTATCAACTAAACCACCACCACCAGGAAAAATCTAACACACAAAAACTGATGCTTTGGGAGAGTGGTTCTGACCACAGAACTGAGTCTCTGAGAAGGTGAATGATATCTGGAGCACAGGAGGAGCTGGCCTTGGGTGAGGTCAGACACATGAGAGGGAAGCTGTCAGCGTTTCTGTGAGCTGTCCACTGTAGCTACAGGTGAAACCCAGCAAGGCTGGGGGAACCTGAGACAGCGCTTCCACGGCATCACACAGGTGTTTGCCGAGGCCAGGAACCCGCTGGCAGGCACTGGTTCCTCCCTGAGGTCCAGCTCAGCCCTGGGTCATATTCAGGATGGAGCAGCTGACAGTGGGTCTCAATTAGACCAAACCTGCCAAACAAAGTACCCTGCCCTTCTTTGGGGAATCTCCCTAGTACCCCCTTTTCCCCCAAGGTGCTTACATTCCCTCCAGNAGCTCAGCCCTGGGTCATATTCAGGATGGAGCAGCTGACAGTGGGTCTCAATTAGACCAAACCTGCCAAACAAAGTACCCTGCCCTTCTTTGGGGAATCTCCCTAGTACCCCCTTTTCCCCCAAGGTGCTTACATTCCCTCCAGGGCCTACCTTGCAAACAAATTCATTCCAGCCCCTCCTCTCCAGACCTATGTCCCCTTTCATTGGGGTGGGGGGGGGGCATTGTGTGTATGAAGAATGAGATGCTAAATCCAGTCAGTTTGCCTCCTCCTAGCGTACACGACAGTTCTCATGACTGGTAGGCCACCTGTAGCACAGGCTTGGGCTGACCACCGAAATCAGTGGCCAGGAGGCATTTAAGTATCTGACTTCCCTATTCTGTAAGAACTTGACCCATCTAAAGAAACCAGTCGTGACTGTAAGTTCAGGGCCTCCAGTTTTGAATGCTACGCCGTAGGAGTACTAGCCTATGATACCCTGGCCTTGACTATTCTCTGGAGGATGGAGGCCAGATCGTCAGACAGAAAGGCAGAGGCTTTGGGGGATTCAGCTAGCCCACCAAGCAGCAGCTGAAACCTTGTCTTCATCTCACCCACAAAGCATCCATCTTACACCAAAGGCCATTTCTCATTTCGTATCATGATCTAAATTTAAGTCCAAGCTGTCTTCACATTAGGGATGAAAGAAATGTTTGGACGCATGCTTGGCCATTTGCAGCCATGCTTAGTATCACACAGACATGTGGCTTTCATAACCTGTGCTCATGACTTTGACCTCTGCATTTTCAGAGTCAGCATGATTTTCAGCCATACAGAATGAAGCCAAGAATTCAACTGCATTCTCAATTGGGTAAGGTGACAGGTTTGACATGCCACTAGATATGAGACAACATCTCTGGAACATGATCAGGAAGCTTTCTTTGAGAGATGACCAGCACTGGCTGAGAGTCCCACTCAACTTACAACCAGCCTCTCCGAGCTTAGAAGTCTATGATCTCTTCTAAGAGATGGGGGTGATTTCTCCTGCTCTACATGGCCTGACATGTACCCTGTAACATATTGCTTTTGTGTTCTGTAACCGCAGGTTCATTGTGAAGACATTTTAACACAGTAAGCTCAAAGTTTGCTGCATCTTAGAATCCTCGGGGGAGAAAAACTGTCTCAGAATCTCTGGATCTGGGACCCAGGCATTGACATATTTTAGTTTTTTCAGATGAATTCAATGTGCTACCAAGTCTTCTATGAAAGTATTAGTGAACAAATGTAAGTTAAAATTTGATCCCCACGCGGTGCTACCAATGCAGATAATGGAGATGACAAACGGGTAAGCAAGTTCTACCAACCACAGATTTCACATATATTCAGACAACAAGCCACATGTCACAATTTACTCATCTGCTCAGTAACTGTAAATTTTTTTGACTGCTATCTATCGATTTCAGAAAAATTAAAATGTGAAGAAACACGTGGCTCAGAATTTGGAAAACAGTAATATTGTTGGTATCCACAGGAAAGTGTACCTGGAAACTTTTCAACCATAAGGTCCTTATTTTTGAGTCTGAGTTTAAAGACTTCATCCCTCCCTGTGGCCGGGGGACCAGGAACGTTAGCATCACCTAGGATCTTGTTAGAAATGCAGAATCCTTCCTTCCCACAATTGCTGCCTCAGGATCCATAATAACACCACCTCCGTACATTTAAATCTGAGAGACTGCAATTTAAGAAGAAAAGATGGGCAAACAAAACCAAATGTTAAAATTTAACAATTCAAGAGGCTTAGTGAAGGTGAAGTCGCTCAGTCATGTCCGACTCTTGGTGACCCCATGGACTGTAGCCTACCAGGCTCCTCCCTCCATGGGATTCTCCAGGCAAGAGTACTGGAATGGGTTGCCATTTCCTTCTCCGAGAGATTAGTATTCCATAAATTCACTATGCAACAAAGAAATATCATTATGTTGTGGTTTCCTCTTCCACCTTTTATTCCCTGTGTTAACAAGATATCATGGAAAGCTCTGAGAGGAGTCATGTCAAGTAACCCAGGGGAGGCTGATGTACATCTTTACATTCTCTCTCCTTCTGTGGTATCAGTTACTAAGAACATTTACATGATGATAGTGTCTTTTTCTCTTAGAAGACTATCTGTTCCTTCAATTGATTCCCATCTAAAGTTATGGTGCTCAGCTTGTGACATCATGATTGTCTCCAAGGCAACTGATTCCATAAACTCAGAAAGAGGACCACAAGTGAATAAGAGCCAATGTGCTCATAAGTAGCAAAGTTCCCATGTTCCTGTAAATAATCCTAGTCAACAGACAAACATACGCAATAAGCATTATATATAAGCACACACAGAGACAGAGCGGGGGTGACACAGAGTTTGAGATCATCATGACTCAACAGGGCAGTTTTCCAAACCTGAAAGCTGTCTTTAATGCTTCGAGGCCTGTACAGCTTCTAAAACAATGAGAGGACATATCATTCTACTTTTGGCCATGATTATACCAAACCCTACTTTTTACTTTCTTTAGCTTGAGGGGACTGTTGCATTTAAGCCAAATGCATACCACTGTAGGGTCCTCAGAAGGAAAAAAAGGCCACACTGCCAGAAGAATTGGATTTTTTTCAGTACTCTGAAACAGGTGAAGCATACCAACATCTCCAAGGACCAATACTCACATGACTGCATAGTTGTGCCCTTCATATATAATAGCTCCCTAAATATTGAGATGTTTTATTCAATTCAACAAATATTTCTTGGATACCTACTCCTGAAAGGCACTCTGCTGGGCTCTTCAGGGAGCACCCAGAGGAGTCATAGGAAATACTCAACTGATATCTCACAGCCCATTACATTACCAGGGTACCTGCCACATTCAATAAAATCCTTTGAACTTCAAATTCCACTGTGAAGGAGAAAGGGGATAATAACAACAATAGCAGGTAATATATCTATATCTTTATTGAGGGTATGCTTTCATGTAGTTTGAATTTGATTTTGCCTAATACTGTAGGTCTGTTTTCATCTCCCGATTTTGTAGGTTCTATTTTGGGATGAGGAGACAAACACAGAGAGATTCAATAACATGTCCAAGAACTCACAAAGAGAAACTGCCAGAGCTGACACCCAGACCCAAATCTCAGGCTCTACCCATGATGCCCAGAAGTTATGATCCAGAGAGTGACCATAAAGTCTGAACACATAGATGATAGGATCTTATTGTATATCTTGCCAAGAAACTACTTATTATTTACCTGTCCCCCTGTAGAGCGTGTGTGCTAGTGTATGAGGGACAGGTATCAGAGTAAGGTATGTGCTATGTGGAAAGAAAAACAGCAAGGTTTTCCATATTAGGACACTTTCATGGAAGTAGCATTGTGCTCGACCTTCACAGAAACTGAATTTTAATAGCCAAAATAGAATAAAGTAATCCAGATGAGGAGAGAACATAGTCAGTCAACAGGGAAACTATTGGGTTAACATAGTACATTGAAAATACATCTGATTTTAAATATTCCAGAAAACCCTAAAACCATAGTAAAGAGATTTCTTTTGCAAATGACATCAAGAGAGAGGAGACAATGACAACTAACCTTTGATAGCTGTAAGGAGGTAAGTAGCTGAACAAACTTAAACCTGGCAGTGGAGAAGCTGAGACCTAACCTCATTTAAGTGCAGAATCCTCAAAAGATTCAGCAAAGGGCATCACCTGCGACGAAGTGGGGATCAAAGGGGAAAAAAGAACAGGAAAAGCTGTGTGACGGGTACTTTTGGTTTTGTATTTTGACTTGTACTATAATTCCTAATTTTCCACACATTCCAAGATGTCATAAGCCTTCCCCTCCTTAATCGAGTGAGAAGACTGAAGGAATGTTCTCTGAAGAAAGTGTAACAGGAGGTCTCTGTATTAGGGGATGCCGTTATAGCTGAGGCTATGGGAACTGGGCCAAAAGAGCCATACGCACACGGATGCTCTGACCCCCAGCCTTAATCTCCCACTGGATCCCAGAACATCAGCAGCCAAACTCTCATCTTCCATGGAGGAGATGAAGGGAATCATATCAGCTCAAAAAGAAAGGTGTACAGATACTGACTTTAGGTCTTTCCCAAGAAACAGGCAAAATTATTCCACTGTGAAGCTCAAAGTGGGCAAGTCACACCCACACACCCAGAATTTTTATCATTTGTTTAGTTCTCCAGTCTTAGGCGTGAGTATACAGGCAAGAATGACCAGATATCTAAGGAAAGCTTCCAGTATGAAAGAGGGACACCAACACACATACACACTCTGGAGAAACTTAAACAACAGCAACAGCAACAATTATATCCTCAGATATAGAGACAGCATATCCATGATCCAAAATGAGAAAGTTATAAAAAGGGAGCATTTAGATATGAAAAAAAAAGCTTTCAAAAATTAAAAATGTATAAGCAGAAAATTTTGAAACTCAAAGGCTGGGGTATAAAGTTGAAGAAATCTTTCAGAAAATAGAGCAAAAAAAAAAAAAAAAAAAAAGAGTTGGGAAACAAAGGAAAAGACTCTCACCAGCCAAATCAGGGAACTGCTCACGTCAATAATAAGAGATTCAGAAAGACAGAAGAAATAAAATAGGAACAAAATAAGACAACAAGCCAGTAATTTATAATAATTACAAGTGAAGTATATGTGTGTGTATGTGGTTAGTTGCTCAGTCATGTCTGACTCTTTGCGATCCCAGGGACTGTAACCTGTCAGGCTCCTCCATCCATGGAATTCTCCAGGCAAGAATACTGGAATGGGTTGCCATTTCCTTCTCCAGGGGATCTTCCCAACCCAGGGACTGAACCCAGGTCTCTTGCTTTGCTGGCAGATTCTTAACCATCTGAGTCATCAGGGAAGCCAGTAAGTGGAGTATAACTTTTAAAATTTTTGAATCACGGGCATACCTGAAACTTACATAATATTATACATCAACAATATCTTAATAAAAAAGAATTAATGGGTATAATAAAACTTTTAAGTCTGTATGATGAAGAAAGACATTGCAAAAAATAAAAAGTAAAGTCTATTATTATAGGATGTAAGTTGTTAGGCTAAAGCTTCCCTAGGTACCTAGTACAGAGGGTAAAAATACACCATTAGAAAATTTCAGAATACCTGAGATAGAAAGTAGATCCTACAAGCTTCCAACAAGAAAGTTCAGAAGGATTTTAAAGATAGAATCCCAGGAAAATAGCTAAACACTAGACCTAGAGGCAACCAGTCCATATAGGAGTAGTACAACTCAAGAAAAAAATATCTATTATGAAACATTCAAAAAATAAATAAAATAAAATAAGCATTCATCATCAAGATCTCCAATACCTCTGTACTGTCCTTGTCACCCAGGGATAGACTGCCTAGGTACATCTTGCCCAGCTTCTTATTAGTACTTGGCTTGTTTTTATTTTGTTCCAGTCAAGTTTCTGTTCTCCATGCCTTGCTGCCTGGAACACCTATAGAAAGCCTGCTCCTGTTAGCTGGAGGTGAAACAGAACAGAGTGAGCATCCACTCCCATATCAGCTTATTCCAGCCACCATAACAAAATTCCACAGACTGTGAGCCTTCAGCAACTAAAATGTATTTTCTCACAGTTGAAGAGGCTGGATGCACACGATCGAGGTGTTGGCAGGTCCGTTTCTCTGGGGGCCGCTCTCCTTGACTTGTAGATAGCAGTCTTGCTATGTCTTTATGTGATCTTTCCTCTGTGTTTCTGTTTTTATTGATGTATCCAAATTTCTTCTTATAAGGACCCAGACTGGATTAGGGCCTTCCCTAAAGGTTTCATTTTAACTTAATAATTTTTTAAAGGCCCTATCTCCAAATACAGTTACATTCTTAGGTATTGGGGTTCAGGGTTTAAACATATAAATTTATGGGGGGTTACAATTCAGCCCATAACAACTCCTGCTAATTTTATCAACCTTTAAACTGTACATATGCCTTTTATGGGCTTCCCAGCTGGCGCTAGTGGTAAAGAACTTGCTGCCAAAGCAGGAGATGTAAGAGACATGGTTCAATCCCTGAGTCAGGAAGATACCCAGGAGGAGGGCATGGCAACCCGTCCCAATAATTTTTCCTGGAGAATCCCATGGAAAGAGAAGGCTGGCAGGCTGCAGTCCATAGGGTCACAAAAAGTTGGACATGACTCAGCGACCTTCACTTTCATTCATACCTGTTATATATTTAAAATTAAAAGAGAGAAGATAGTAGAGTTTGAAGGGTAAGGAATGAATGACTCTCTCTACCTTGAGCACAGGAAATGAGTGGAGGAACAAGTGTACAGAAAGCTGGAACACTAAGGCAAAGTTAACAGTGTGCAAGTGTTTGACTTTTAATAGGAGAAACAAAGTCTGCAGGCAGTCTGCAAGGCCACTGATTGCATTTGAACAGGAAACAGATATAACTCAACCTGTGTTTTACTAAGTGTTACCTGTAGCAGTGTATAGGCTGAAGAACACTGTCAACTGACCTCATGTGGTTCTTCGCAGCTTCTGTCCTGACTGAGCTGGGTCAGACTACGGAGCTGGCTAAACCAAATCTGCATGCCAATGAGTCAGTCCTTTTCCTTGCCTCTCCTCACCTTCCATTTTATTTATTAAGTAGCTCTGCTTGTTATGTGGAAGGATCTCTCTACCTACATGTTCTGGCCCAGGACCAATGGAACAGGATGCCGGTGGCAATGCTTATGGAAGGTATCAGTAGGTTTTTGCAAATGTAGCAGAGCAGGCAGAACTGGGAAGGAAGCAGGGGATCACTTTTTGTAGCTTTAGAGATCATGGCTTTCCCCAACTGCCCAAAGGACCCACTTGGCTACAACCTTCGCTGTGCTAAACCCAATAAGTCTCATGGCGTAACACTAACAGCAATCACTGAGTGGACTCCCTAATACCACATGTTTGACATGGCTATCTCACTATGTCTGCTTTTCACAAGGAACTATTAACCAGGCATTATCACACCTCATCTTTGCTGTTGTTCAATCACTAAGTCACGTCTCACTCTTTGTGACTCCATGGACTGAAGCACACCAGGCTCCTCGCTCCTTCACTATCTCCCCGGTGATGCTGCTGCTGCTAAGTCACTTCAGTCATGTCCGATTCTGTGTGACCCCATAGATGGCAGCCCACCAGGCTCCTCTGTCCCTGGGATTCTCCAGGCAAGAATACTGGAGTGGGTTGCCATTTCCTCCTCCAATGCATGAAAGTGAAAAGTGAAAGCGAAGTCAGTCAGTCATGCTGGACTCTTAGCGACCCCATGGACTGCAGCCTACCAGGCTCCTCCACCCATGGGATTTTCCAGGCAAGAGTACTGGGGTGGGGTGCCATTGCCTTCTCCAACTATCTCCTGGAGATTGCTCAAATTCATGTCCATTGAGTCAGTGATGCTATCTTACCATCTCATCCTCTGCCACCTCCTTCTCCTTTTGACTTTAATCTTTCCCAGTATCAGGGTCTTTTCCAATAAGCTGGCGCTTTGCATCAGGTGACCAAAGTAACTGAGAATTGGAGAGTTACATAACTTACCTGGCTTTGCAGCTTTTCATGATGGATTCAGGAGTTAAATTCCTTCTCTCTGGCTCCAAAGCCCCATGCTTTACCTACCATGCCATGTGACACAAGAGATTTTTATCTTTCCATTTACCATCTTCAACCATAGCCTGTTCACATCAAGGAGATATGAGGAAACTCAGAGGTCAGCTGACTGCGTACACCTTGCAGCAAACCCATTTACCGCAGGCCTGAAGGACAGGCATTCCCACTGCTCATTACTCATCATTGGTGGCGGTTCACTCCATCAATTTGGGCAGGCTTGACAGAAAGTTCATTAAAAAAAAAAATGTTTATTTATTCATTTGGCTGTGTTAGGGTTAAGTTAGGGTTAGTTGTTGGGTCTTAGTTTCGGCACACAGGATCTTCACTGTGTCTTGTGGGGTCTTTCATTATGGTGCAGGGACTCTCTAGTTGTGGCATGCTGGCTTAGTTGCTCCGAACCATGTGGGATTCTAGCTCCCAAACTTATGTCCCCTGCATTGCAAAGTGGATTCTCAACCACCGGACCTCCAGGGAAGTCCCAGAAGTTCACTGTTGAGCAGAGATCTAACCTCCTGTACATTCACTTAGCTGGTCTTTGTTCTGTGCTTAAGAACAAGTCAGTACCAGTCATTTATATTCCTTGTGATATCCTCAGGAACTTCCAGGAAGCACCACCTCCAGTTCATGTGGGCTTTCCTCCTCCCTGTTCAACAACCCCATTTTTCTCAGACAGTGCATCCTCTAGATGTCCACTTACGTGTCAGTGACCCTCTGAATATGTCACTGGAAGAGTGGACCACAGTACTGCAGGTGTAAGTGAGCCTCACATGGAATACCATGAACTACTAATTAAGTCCACATGGATGTATTCTGGCCCCTCACAAGATTCTGAAAGCACAGTGAGCATGACTCATTGCCATTTTTATCCCCAATGCCTTGCAAATAGAAGGTGTTCAGTGGTGTTTCTTGACCCCCCAACTCATTTGTTCAGTGATATTCTTTCCTTATCATTCCTTGGGGCCCTTTTTCTCCATTTTCCAGAAAAACTGGCTTCAAGAGTTGAGATCTGCACAGTAGAGCTGTTCCTTACAAGCCATCTGCATCTTGGGACCTCTTTGGGGCAGTGATAAATGTGTCCAGGTCTATGACATACTTGTCAATAACGGACATAAAACTATTTTATGTCAGCGTTCTTTGTACTTCAGTGATGATCTATCTGGAACACGTGAAACACCGATCAGAGTCAAATCCCTCTTGTATTAGTTATCTATTGCTGGATAACAAGTTATCCTAAAATTTAGTGGCTTAAAACAGCAATGATTATTTTTCTGGGCACCCCTCAGCTCCTGTGTGTCAGGAAGATAGGTGTGGCTGGGCTGAGCAGTTCTGGCTCGGGATCCCTCTAGAGGTTGCATCAGCCTTGGCTGCTGTCATCTGAAAGCTTAACTGGGGCTGGAAGATTTTGTTCCAATTAACGCACTTACATGACTGGCAAGTGATGCTGATTAAGAAGGCCTCCTCCATTCCTCTCCCCACGGGCTTCTCCACATTGCTGCACGGATATCCTCACACAGGGTGGCTGCCTTCCCCCAGAAGGAGCCACCCCAGAAACTAAGAGAAAGCTTGGAATTAGCTAGAAGAGGCCAAGCCACTCAAATTCATGAGGTTTTGTGATCCTAATGAGATCCTAGAAATCTACAGTTCATTTGTTCATTTCTAGATATTTATTGAGCATTGATTATATGCAAGGCACATTTCTAGGTGCCTGGAATATATCAGTGAACAAAACTAAACAATAAGCAAATGCATTCAATCACCGTCTGTCTTCTCTCTAGATTTTTAAAAGGAGATAGTGACATCTGATTTCTGGGTTTGAAAGTCATTCTGCTAATTCTAGAATGTGGCCTTCATACATGTGAAACCAAAGCAGCAATAACAACAATTATTATTATTATATAAATAACATTTGTAGGACATTTACTATGTGCCAGATATGTGCTAAGCAATTTATGATTATTATAGCATTTGATACATTTGAAACTCTTAACAGCTCTATGAAGTAAGTACTATTATCACCAGCATTTTATTTTCAAATGACAAATCTGGAGATTAGGTAAACAACTTGTCCAAAGTCATATAGTTAGTGAACAGACGATCTGGGACTCAATCTAAAGCTCTTACATCAAATCTGTGTTCTTAAAGTTGATGAATCATTCCCTAGCAGATGCTGAAACTCAAATGCCTCCTGAGACCAGGTAAGTGATGTAAGGGGAGAGAGCTAATGGGAGGACAGGGAGCGGTGCAGACACTGGTGAGCCATAGGCTTACGTCTGTCTTGAGGCAGGAAAGTTCACATTTTTCTAAAATGCTTCACGGGCCAAATAAAATACTTCCCAGGGCCAGATTCAGCTAGAAAGCCCCAGTTTCAAAGTTTAGGTATCACATGCTAAATTTAATTAATTTCTCAACCACGAGAATCTTTAACAATCTTGTATAGCTTGGTTTTCATCCAAAGTTTATATTTAAAATATTGGCTACTCGTGACGAATAAGACAGGAGAGGATAGAAAACAACTAAAACTTTTCTCTACTTCATTCTTCACTTATTCATTCAACAGATATTTTTGAGAGGCTTCTATATGCTAAGCTATGGAGTTAAAGCAAATAAAATAGATGTCATTCCTGCCTTCTTGGAACTTAGGTGGAGTTAGCAAGCTTTGAATCAATACTCAAGAGGGGCTGCACAATGTTTCTCAAACTTATTTAAATATTTTGCAAGACCTAAGCATTCAGCAACAACAGGTGTTTCAAGGAAAAGACTGGGAAATGCTTTGCCTTAAACTGGGAGATGCAAGATGACAGCACATTAGCTGAGCTGTGGACATGCCAGGTTTGGCCAGCATAGTAATTGATGAAGCTTTGGGAAACGTCTTTATGAAGGGCCTGCTCTCTGCTATTGGGCACAGATTCCACCATCATCCTTTGGATGTTACCTGTCCTGCTTCAAACATTCATATTGCCTAATAGCTCCTGAACACACTTGCATTTATTGTCCCCCTCTCACAACACAGAATCACTGCTGCTCTGAAGGCCTATTATTGGCATCTCAGGAAAAACTAAGAAGGAATGAAATTTGGTGATTTAAATATGCCAGGTGCAGATAAAGTCTGGGTGATGACTGTAAAGCAAAAATGCACATGCCCAAACAGGAAAACAGCAGAGACTACAGGCATCTCTGTGGAATAGCAGGAAACAAAATGTTGTCGTGGGAAAATGACTTGGGAGATAGACCCATAGGCAATAAAATGAGATCCATGCCACCCTGGAGTGCGCTAGAAACAGAACTCCTCAAGGATAAGACTGTGAGATAAAATACAGAATTTCCTGATAAATTTGAATTTCAGATAAACAGCAGATACTTTTTTAGCATAAATATGCCCCAACTATTGCTCAGGGCACACTTGTAATTTAAAAAAAAAATTATTTGGTATTTATCTGGAATTCAAATATAACTGGAAATTATGGGGTTTTATTTGCTAAATCTGCAACCCTACTCAAGGGACAACTAACCAGTGGCTTGGTGGCAACTTGCAGATTTTTTTTTTTCCTAATGTGAAGAAAAGGAACTAGTGGCCACCTCCCATGTTTAGACGCTCCTCTCAGTGGCCGGTTTTGGAGTATAAAGACTAAAGGACACTGCAACCATTAGAAATGCAGAAAAGCTGAAGTTCAGCTGTTTGAGAACAGAATCAATGGCTTTGGGCCTGGGAGGGAACTGTACAAGCTATCTAGTCCCACGCTCTGTAGCAATGTTACAGAAACAGCTTAAGCAGTGGCTTCATTATAATCAGACTGAAAAATACCACTGCACAGGGGGTCGGACATAGGCACCCAGACTTGCATCTTGCTTCTGGACAAGGAAGAACTATCCAGAGGATGCAGAATACCAGGCCAAATTCTGGCTAATGGTCAGAGGAAGAAAACTATAATTTTTCATTTTCAACATCACCTAGTGTTTTCTATGGTTCGTTCTAGAGGCTTTGAAGGAAAAAAAAAAAAAGCACTTTGTTCATGATTAGGTTTATTATAAAAGTATATCTAATTTCACAGAAATGTCTGTGTCTTCAAAAACACAATCCTTTCGATTCTTAGACCATGGTTTTCTCCCCACTGGAATGAGGGTCACTGTTGCACTTTAAAATTAAGTTGGGGTTCTTTGAAAAGAATTCTCATTATAGTGATCCATCATCCTCAAGGACTTTCATGAATGAAAGGGAGTATCACTGTGCAAAGGTTTCTTTTCTGAACAAAGTGATATTTGAGCTGCAACATTTTTTTTTTTTTAATCAGACTTTCTCCTTAGGAGATTCCAACAGGAAAGAGTGAAGGTTGTGGAGAATTTTCAGGGCCATTTTTTTCCATTTCTTATTCAGAAAGAGGAAACTTATAGGACACAAGGAGCTGTGTATCTTTAATTTCCTTTCTTTACTGATCACTTTTGCCCTGAAGCTCATTTGTGTTTTTACGTGGATGTGCTTGGGGATCACAGGACTTGGTGAGCATGCTTTTGTGTGTATGTGTGTGTGTGTGCACAGATGGGTATGTGAGGAATACATGTGGTTCTATCATTTTGTGTGATATTGAAACTTTTCGCGCCCCAGTTCTTTGGGTATTTAGGGAAACAAAAACAAATGTAAATTTTCTCACACTTGGGTCTTCTGACTGTGTCAACTTGGCTAGTCCACAGTACCTAAACATTTGGCCAAAAACCAGTCGTAGGTCACTGTGAAGGTATTTTTTAGATGAACTAAACATTTAAGTTAGTAGATAATCAGTAAAGAGTATTACTCTATATCACGGGTCCCCAACCCCAACGTGGGGCTTCCCAGGTGGCTCAGTGGTAACAGAAGCCTGCCTGCCGATGCAGGAGACACTGGAAACACTGGTTTGATCCCTGGCTCAGGAAGATTCCCTGGAGGAGGAAATGGCAACCAACTCCAGTATTCTTGTCTAGAGAATTCCATGAACAGAGGAGGCTGGTGGGCTAAAGTACACGTGGTTGCAAAGAGTTGGACATTACTGAGCAACTGAGCATGCACACAACCTCCAGGCAGCAGACTGCTATAAGTCCACAGCCTATCAGGAACCCAGGCACACAGCAGGAGGTGAGTGGCAGGCTAGGGAGCAAAGTTTCACCTGCCACTCCCCATTACTCCCCACCACTCAGACTAATGCCTGAACCTGTCCTCCCCTTTAATCACTCTGGTCCATGGAAAAACTGTCTTTCATGAAATTGCTCACTGGTGCTAAAAGGTTTCAGGACCTTTGCTCTATATAATGTGGGTGGGCCTTGTCCAGTCAGCTGAAGATCTTAAAAGAAACAAGTCTGCTAAGGATGAGGGCATTTTGCCAGCAGACTGCATTCAAACTAGGGCTACATCTTCTCTTCCCTGGGTCTCTAGCCTACTGGTCTACCCTGAAAACGCTGATGTGCTAGCCTCCATATTGTGTGAACCAATTTCTTAAAATAAAACTCTTAATAAATCTCCAGTTAAATACACATACACACAAACACAGGTCTTTTATCCCAGACTTTACCCAATAAGATGGTCAAATTCTATTTTATATTATGTAATCAGTTTCTAAAATCCTTCTGCAGTCTTCTCTGAGTTCTGTATTGCTTTCTGAGCTGTCTTGACTTAAGGGATGCATGCAGAAGCCACTCAGCTTTGGCCAGAGATTTCAAGGAGCTGACTGGACACCTTCTTNGGAAACACTGGTTTGATCCCTGGCTCAGGAAGATTCCCTGGAGGAGGAAATGGCAACCAACTCCAGTATTCTTGTCTAGAGAATTCCATGAACAGAGGAGGCTGGTGGGCTATAGTACACGTGGTTGCAAAGAGTTGAAAATTACTGAGCAACTGAGCATGCACACAACCTCCAGGCAGCAGACTGCTATAAGTCCACAGCCTATCAGGAACCCAGGCACACAGCAGGAGGTGAGTGGCAGGCTAGGGAGCAAAGTTTCACCTGCCACTCACCATTACTCCCCACCACTCAGACTAATGCCTGAACCTGTCCTCCCCTTTAATCACTCTGGTCCATGGAAAAACTGTCTTTCATGAAATTGCTCACTGGTGCTAAAAGGTTTCAGGACCTTTGCTCTATATAATGTGGGTGGGCCTTGTCCAGTCAGCTGAAGATCTTAAAAGAAACAAGTCTGCTAAGGATGAGGGCATTTTGCCAGCAGACTGCATTCAAACTAGGGCTACATCTTCTCTTCCCTGGGTCTCTAGCCTACTGGTCTACCCTGAAAACGCTGATGTGCTAGCCTCCATATTGTGTGAACCAATTTCTTAAAATAAAACTCTTAATAAATCTCCAGTTAAATACACATACACACAAACACAGGTCTTTTATCCCAGACTTTACCCAATAAGATGGTCAAATTCTATTTTATATTATGTAATCAGTTTCTAAAATCCTTCTGCAGTCTTCTCTGAGTTCTGTATTGCTTTCTGAGCTGTCTTGACTTAAGGGATGCATGCAGAAGCCACTCAGCTTTGGCCAGAGATTTCAAGGAGCTGACTGGACACCTTCTTCCTTCTCTTTTCCACGTCTCTCGTGACAGGTGAATTCACCTATAAACATGCATTCTCCCCAACAGCCTGGAGCTTAGGTTTTCACATCAGAGACAAGATGGTGAGTTTATCTAAAAGACATTCAGGAGACCAATGTTGCTACTCTCACCATCTGTGTGAAATTTTCACACAGCGGCAGCAGGCTTCCAGGGAGACTCTGTGTGAGGGAGAGGAGTGGCAGGCTGGATCCCAAGCTCTCCAGAAACCCCAGGGTCATGAATCGGAATTCAGTTCTCAGTACTGAGTCGAAGACCCTCCATGAGGACAACAGAGCCAGACAAGAGGATGAATGAGAGCCTGTGAGCAGGCCTCCTTGGATGACATCCCTGTGACCCAGATGGCATTGAACAGTTACACTCAGTTTCGAAGGAACGCGGGATCACGTGTGTCCTGGGTGTGCTAAGAATCCACTAGTGAGGTTAGGCCAAATGCTCACATTCTGCTTTCGAATGCACGGGTATCAAAGTTAGTGCAGGCTCCTTGACACCATAATCCATTATCAAAAACTGAAAGCAGCTGGTTGGATTTCTAAACTTTCTACACAGAGAAACGCATCTGGTCCCAGTTTGCTGCAATGAAATCAGTTTCATTCTTTCTCACAGCTTGGCTACAGAAAGCACTGGGGCAGCCTGGCTCCTCCAGATAAAGGAAAGTCGTGCTGGTCTTAAGGCTTCATTCATGCTGAGAAATGTGCCGCCCATCCCCACTGCCAATGCCTGTCTGCCTCCAGCCTGGGGCCTCAGCCAAGCAGGGACTCTGAAACCCGACTAGTTCAGAATGAGGAGGCTGGGAGTTAGCAAAGCAGCTCCAGCCCCTCAGAGAAATCTCTGCACGGATCATGTGTACGAAGGGGGAAAAAAAATCATTTTTAATGGACTGTCTCAGAACCGTTTCTTTAGGATTGTGCAAAGTTGAAGTATCGACTAACTTTCTGTTAATTTCAAAGGCAAGGCTCAGCCATAATTTATTCCTTTGATTCCACTGACCATCAGCAGTTGTGGCTACTTTCTGTCCGGCTACAGAGAACAGTTAAATGATGATGTCCTTACCCCCCTTTGACTTCTCTTCCAGCCTGTTTCAGCAGTCTCACCCAGGCACTTCCTGTCTCCCCAGCTCCACTGTCTGGCACTTATTTCAGACAAGTCAATATGTTTAAATTATATCTGAACTCAAGGTAATTAATCATAAAGCTCTATGCTTTGTAATTTTTTTTTAAACTTCTGGTTGGCCTTCCACTGACACAATTAAAAAAAGAAAAGCTATCATGGATGCACTGTGAATATCACATAAATGCTCAGGCTGGGAATCCTTTCTGGACAAACCACAAGGAGTACATTGCAAACCTCCCCTCTTTCAGGGATCTAAATAAGAGGGTCAAGATGGCATTTCAAGAAATGTTAAGCAGATCAAAGGAAAGACCCATATGAGCTGGCTGGATCCCAGTGTACAGAAACAATCTAATTTGAAAACATGAAAGTCAGGTGATGAGTTGTCTCTTTAATGCATTTTGCAAACATAGCAAGGGCTTTGAAGCTTACCGCATAATTATGCCATGGGACTGTACTGGATACACGTTACTAAAGATTGATAGGTGCTTGCTTCAAACAAATTGTGGTTTCCTCCAGTTTTAATGGCAGCCTTGTAGCACATGATTTCAGTATTTAGTTTCATCTTTTGTATCTAGTCCAAGGCTGGAATGCAAAGTATGTAATGGTTCCTGACACCATCAAGGGTGGACTGGCATTCAGGCTCCCATTCTTCAGTGAAGACATCCCCATCTAGGAAGTGGACAATTACCATTAAGGCAATTCCAAGAGGATGAGGAAAAGGTAAACCTAGGATTCAGAGAAAGGGAGTTGGAGGTCATGTAGTGATACAATCTTTCAAAAAAGATTGCTAATTTAGACACATTTCAGAATTTATAAAAATTATATACACCACTGTATCAGTCAGGATTCAGTGTAGAAAACAGAAACTTCAGATAATTTAAGTAGGAAAAGACTTATTTAACAGAGAATCAGGTGCTTTCAAAATCAATGGATGGGCTGAAGGAGCGGGTTCTAGGCTGGGCCTGCTCGAATGACTTGCAGAACCATCTAATGATGGTTAGACATGTCTGTTCTAGGTTAGTAATCCATCTCTTTCAAAAGCATCTCAGAGTACGATTTGTCTTACCAACCTAAGTACCATCTTCATGTCATGTAGGCCTTGATATAACTATAAAAATAAAAACAAAAAACAAACACACACAAAAATTTCAGCAAAATACCCATGCACATTCTCCAAGGCCAATTTTTTTCAAGTCTTGCTTCCCAGAGGTTGGCATTCTAAGACACACACACAACTAAAACTACACAATTTATCTAATGTCAAAGGCAGACAGTGTAGGGAGGCTAACAGTATGTATTTATCTTGGCAGATCCCAAAGGAAGCTCTACATTTCAAAGTTTAAAACAGATCTACATTTTAATTACAGCACTATAGTCAGAATTAGCACACACAAAAAATTGGTTAGTCTCAAGACAATAAATTAATTGCACTTTTGATCACCTTTTGAGACATGAGAAAATATTAAGTGTATTCTAAGATAGGTGTGGACAAACTACCCCCATGCTTGTATTTGTCAAAAGCAGCTCTGTTTATTATTTAATAGTTACATTCCACACCAGTGGCTGAACTAAGTAGTTGCAACAGAGATAGTATAGCCCCATAAAACCTTACTATTTCCTTTAGGGAAAAGCTCCCTAACTTCTGCCTTAAGGTGCAAATGTGCATACTAAGTCGCTTCAGATTCTTTGCTAGACTATGGACAGTAGCCCATCAGGCTCCTCTGACTATGGGGTTCTCTAGGCAAGAACACTGGAGTGAATTGCCTTGCTCTCCTCCAGGGGATCTTCCTGACCCAGGGATTGAACTCATATCTCTTAGGTCTCCTGCATTGGCAGGAGGGTTCTTTATCACTAGCGCCACCTGGGAAGCTCACTTTAAGGTAACAGGGACCACATATTAGATTCATAGATGCTAGTTCTCAATATCAGTACAGACTGCTACAAAACAGTTGCTCCCATACCATTTAAACATTTAGTCACAATTCAGAATCATTTCTTCACACACAAAAGCTATCTGGTATTTTCCTGTTGACAATGAAGATTATTTTTCCTACTATCGCTCGGACTGAGCGGCAAGCTTTTAAAAATGCTAGCTACCAAAGAAAGGCAGATCCAAAAGGGCAGAAAAGTAGATCCGAAAGAAGCTTTCTATATCCAACAGAATTTTCTGCAATAATAGAAAGGTTCTACATCTGTGCTAATACACTTGAACTAAAATTTTAATTTTATTGAATTTTAATTTAAATAGTCACATTACTTATAGTAGCTATCATATTACACAGTGCAGCTGTATTTTTGCTGTTACTAATGATACCTTGTTCGAAGATAAAAAAATTTTAATGTAGACGATAGGGATATGGATAGACAATAAAGATTTCAAAAATATTTTATAAAAAGGCATCTATGTTAAGTGTTGTATAAATAATCAGCACATGGAAAATACCCTCTTACTAGCTGCATATAAAATCCAAATTGTGATGGCAGTGAAATCTGGTGAATGGGTGTCCTTAGACCCTCAATACTGAAAACATTTTCATCCATTTGAAGACTCTGATTTCTAAGGCCATGGCTCTCCTTTACATGGACTGAAGTTCAAGCCTTTAACTTAGTTCATAAAGAAAGTTTTAAAATCACTAATCTACCCAAACCATTCATATTTACTACCCATATTTTCCTTTATGGTTCACATCATGTTTATTGGTTACATTTCAGTTCTCCCTATCATTTAATTGCTGTTTTTCTCATTCACACACTAGATAATTTGGGGAAAGTTACTGCTTTACACCAGTGACCATGATTTCAATAGACAATATTCACGGTTTGAACAACAATTCATTTTACTTTTCTCTATTGTATCTTTCTGGATATGAAAGAAACAGATTGGAAAGACCTAACATACCCACTCACGACCAACTCAAAGGAAGATGAGGAGCAACAACTCCATGCCAAATTCCCTATCCAGACTCACACATCTGTCAGACGTACAGGATACAGCTGGACATCTCGACTTTGCAGCTGCCACATAGACCCTATGTGACCAGGATGTCAGCTTAAGTCTGAGACTGAGTTAAGGAGAGGAGAAATGGCAAAAGTCTGTGTGGTACCTATGACACTTTCCATGATGCCCTCGACACCTGCTTCAGTTCAGTTCAGTTCAGTCCAGTCGCTCAGCCATGTCCAACTCTTTGTGACTCCATGAACTGCAGCACGCCAGGCCTCGCTGTCCATCACCAACTCCCGAAGTTCACCCAAACTCATGTCCATCAAGTTGGTGATGCCATCCAGCCATCTCATCCTCTGTCGTCCCCTTCTCCTCCTGCCCCCAATCCCTCCCAGCATCAGAGTCTTTTCCAATGAGTAAACTCTTTGTATGAGGTGGCCAAAGTACTGGGGCTTCAGCTTTAGCATCATTCCTTCCAAAGAAATCCCATGGTTGATCTCGTTCAGAATGGACTGGTTGGATCTCCTTGCAGTCCAAGCGACTCTCAAGAGTCTTCTCCAACACCACAGTTCAAAAGCATCAATTCTTTGGCACTCAGCCTTCTTCACAGTCCAACTCTCACATCATATGGTACATGACCACAGGAAAAACCATAGCCTTGACTAGATGGACCTTAATCGGCAAAGTAATGTCTCTGCGTTTGAATACACTATCTAGGTTGGTCATAACTTTTCTTCCAAGGAATAAGCATCTTCTAATTTCATGGCTGCAGTCACCATCTGCAGTGATTTNCCAGTCCTGGATGTTCATTGGAAGGACTGATGCTGAAGCTGAAACTCCAATACTTTGGCCACCTCATGCGAAGAGTTGACTCATTGGAAAAGACTCTGATGCTGGGAGGGATTGGGGGTAGGAGGAGAAGGGGACGACAGAGGATGAGATGGCTGGATGGCATCACGGACTCGATGGACATGAGTCTGAGTGAACTCCGGGAGTTGGTGATGGACAGGGAGGCCTGGTGTGTTGCGATTCATGGGGTCACAAAGAGCTGGACACAACTGAGTGACTGAACTGAACTGAGGCCATCTCCTCTCCTCCCATCTCACTCTAGTTGTCTCCTATGGGGAACCCACTGACATAAGTTTCAGTTTTTATCAGTTCAATCCTTTTTCTTTGCATTTGTGCACATGGATGTTGGAGAAGGAAATGGCAACCCACTACAGTATTCTTGCCTGGAGAATTCCATGGACAAAGGAACCTGATGGGCTACAGTCCAGGGAGTCGCCAAGAGTCAGACACCACTGAATGACTAACACACACACAGATGGATGTACTAAAAGACGGTATCTATTTTTTTTGTTTTAGAGAACCCAAAGTGCTCCCCCCAGTTTATGGTTAGTTTTGTCTGCTTCTGAGCTTGACATAAATAGAATAATGCATGTTCTTCTGTGACTTACTTCTTTCACCCATCATTATGTTTTTGAGATTCATTCATATCATTACAAGTAGGGATCTAAAGTTTATTTTCTCTAGGGTAGCATATTCCATTGCATGAAAACAAAGCCTGGGTTCTATCCCTGGTGAGGGAACCAGATCTCACATGCTGCAACTAAAGATTCCCACATGCTGCAATGAAGATTGAAGATCTTGTGTGCCAGAACTAAAACTCAGCACAGTCAAATAAATAAATATTTTTAAAACACTTTGTAAAAAATATTTTTTTAATGCTTTATAAAAAATTTACTTATCTATTTACATCTGAGCTCATCTTAGGAAAGAGTAGTTTCATCATAATATTCCTCGCTTGGAGCCTTCCTCTGGCTCCTGACAGCAGTTTATATGACTGACTCTTCCCAGGGCTCTCTTTGCCTCTCACATCGCATTTTATCCTACTCTTCCTGATCCACAGGCTTTCTTTAGGTTCCCTGAACACATCAAACTCTCTTCTACCTTAAGACTCTTGCTGTTGCCCCTCCCTGGACCACTGTGTCCCCAGATATTTGTGCCCCTGGTGCCTCCTTTTTGTTCAAATCTTATCAAATCTCATCTGTGCAGCCTTCCCAGACCACCCAATCTGAGTTAACCTCAGCCTCACTCACTCGCTCCAATCAGCCCCCTTTTTTTTTCCTTGAGGCATCTCTCCCTATCTGCATTTGTCTTGCATA
Source organism: Neotragus pygmaeus (assembly GCA_006410875.1). NCBI lineage: Eukaryota > Metazoa > Chordata > Mammalia > Artiodactyla > Bovidae > Neotragus > Neotragus pygmaeus. Next base: position 1,866,997 of record SJYV01018828.1, on the reverse strand, counting down.
TCTGCTTCCTGGTCTATTGTCTGTCTCCCTAAACTGCTGCCCTGTGAATGCATGAACCCTGCCTTATTCACCACTCGATCCCCAGCAGCTAGAACATGCCTGGCATGCAGTGGATGCCTCACAGATATTTGTTGGATGGGTGAATGAATGAGTGAGTAAATGAAGGTGTAAATGAAGATGTACTTTTACAGAGAGTAGATTAGACCCCACCAAAATTCAAGTATTCATTCATTCCTTTCACACAATGTGTCTGTTTTCTAAAAGTCCCGAGTTGGTCCAGGTGATGAGAAGACATAGTTTGTTTGCTGTGGCACCCCACTCCAGTACTCTTGCCTGGAGAATCCCACGGACGGAGGAGCCTGGTAGGCTGCAGTCCATGGGGTCGCTAACAGTCAGACACGACTAAGCGACTTCACTTTCACTTTTCACTTTCATGCATCGGAGAAGGAAATGGCAACCCACTCCAGTGTTCTTGCCTGGAGAATCCCAGGGATGGGGGAGCCTGGAGGGCTGCTGTCTATGGGGTCGCACAGAGTTGGACACAACTGAAGCGACTTAGCAGTAGCAGTAGCACTGACAATTTATTTGACTAGCTAGGTCAGTGAGGACTGTCCCATGGACACAAGAGCTGAAAAAGCATTTACTGAAGTGGGGTTTTACCTTTACCTTAACTGGATGCTTCCCCCACTCCTACATATTTGAGCAGGGTGCAGTGTATACTGGCAGGGTGACTAAGACACTAGACTATTATTAGTGAAGCAGGGGTTGCTGATTACAACACCAAGCAGGCCTCTCCTTAGCCGGGAGGGGAACATCTACCCAAGCCTGTTCGATGATTTGGGCAGGATTCCAACAGGTGGAGAGACTGACCCCAACTAGGCCTCCCCCTGACAGAACAAAACATCACAGAGATGCCAAAGACCAGTTTGGGGGTTCAAAAATAGAACACGATAATAATGTGCCTGACCATTCACTTCACAAACACTTAGAGCCTCTTATTATACTCCATGCATTTGATTTCAAAATCCATTTAGTTTCATTGCAGTCATGTGGCATTCCTAATTTCTTCTAGATTATTTTAGATTATTTCTTCATTCTTTTTTTAGATTATTTCTTCATTCTCTAGAGGTAGAAAATACAGTAACTGAAACCTGCGTGGGAGGAAACTGGCAGGTAATCTTAGGTGTGTCTTATGCTCCCTTTCTCTGCAGTGTTTGCCCGGTATTTAAAAAAAGGTTCTCCGCTATGAGGCTTCCCTCTCTGTTAACATTCACTTCAAGATCCAAACACCAAATTAAAATGACAAGCNCTGAAACCTGCGTGGGAGGAAACTGGCAGGTAATCTTAGGTGTGTCTTATGCTCCCTTTCTCTGCAGTGTTTGCCCGGTATTTAAAAAAAGGTTCTCCGCTATGAGGCTTCCCTCTCTGTTAACATTCACTTCAAGATCCAAACACCAAATTAAAATGACAAGCAAGAGGAATATGTGGTTATAAAATGTACTAACCATGGGGCTCTGGGAGGAGGGTGACTCGAGAAGCATCAACAGTTTGACCCTTTTCTCCTAAAACACAAGTCTGAGGCCAAATCACAGCGGGCAGTAACACCTGCACGCACACACACCTGAGTGGAGCTGAGTGAATTAAGTGCTGTGGAGCCTTGTGATGGACACTGGTATTGCAGATAAAGGAAGCTGGGGTCTCGTTTTTCAGTACAACTTGGCTCAGCTGGTAAATAATCTGCCCACAATCAGGGAGACCCGGGTTCGATCCCTGGGTCAGGATGATCCCCTGGAGAAGGGAATGGCAACCCACCCCAGTATTCTTGCCTAAGAGAATTCCATGGGCATAGGAGCCTGATGGGCTACAGGCCAAGGGGTTGCAAAGAGTCAGACATGACTGAGTGACAACACTTTCACTTTACAACATGGAGAACAAAGAGAAGAACACACAGCAGGGTCACTTTTGCCAAATGAGTCGCCCTGTGGCCAAGAATCACAATGCTCCAAAAGAAGCTTAAGGAGTCAAGTTCGCTGAGTCAGGGCCCTGCTGATTGGGAGAGCTGACATCCATCTAAAGGGGTTGGGTCCACATTGACCAAACAGGTCCTTGTTTTGCTAGACTATCAGAATTTCCAATAGAAGTCAGAAATGGAGGTTTCTGAAACATCTAGTTCTAAATGTTGGCAACACATGTGAACCTCTTTCTCCATATTCTGTGGCTCACGCCCAACATGTCTGTGGGCTAAATTTGGCTCGTGAGCCATCAGTTTACAACTTCTTATCCGAGAGTGGTAACCTCAATGGCCACAATTAGTTTTATCTCTCACATCCATATGACCCTTTTCTAATAATCAAAATTTTGAAACAACTTTCTTCCCCTAAAATATAATTTATGATAAATAATCTACCTATAAATTTAATTCAAAATTTTAAATATAATGCCCTAGCTATAATGTAAAAGAGAAGTAAAAGATGGGTGAAAGTGAAAGTCCGAGTGAAAGTCCCATCTGACTCTTTGTGACCCCATGGACTATACAGTCCACGGAATTCTCCAGAATACTGGAATGGGTAGACTTTCCTTCTCCAGGGGATCTTCCCAACCCAAGAACTGAACCAAATTCTCCCACACTGCAGGTGGATTCTTTACCAGCTGAGCCACAAGGGAACACCAAGAATACTGGAGTGAGTAGCTTATCCCTTCTCTAGTGGATCTTCCCAACCCAGGAATTGAGCCAGGGTCTCCTGCACTGCAGGAGGATTTTTTACCAACTAAGCTATCAGGGAAGCCCAAAAGATGGGTACTTCATATAAAAATAAATATGTATTTCTGTGTGTAACTGCTAGGACATAACTTCCTTGGAAGGCATGAGGACACTGTCAGATGCTTGCCTCTTTTGAGCAAATGGCTGAGAACATAAACACTCCCAATGTAGAGTAATACAGTTTGTTGGTTAGTCATGTGCAACTGTTTTACCCACATGAACATCCATGGGATACTTATAAGGCACACAGGATATGGAACAGTTCTCTATAGCATAAGACTGTCCTAGCATTGCTGCTCCTGCCCACTGATCATTGTGACATCCACAAGGTGCTCCCACAAAACTCCAAATGTCCTTTGGGGGGCTGTGCCACCTCCACTAAGAAACAGCGACACTGACCAATTAACGGACTGACCAGCTCATGGGCTGACCAATAGATTTTAGTTGTCAACTGACTATGTGACCTCGGACAGTCTGCTTAACCTTTTTGAGTTTCCTCATCTGCCAAATGGAGAAACAGTGGTGCCTAGTTCACAGGTATTTTTGAGGAAATTAAATACATTAGAAATTGCAACATGCTCAGATAATCAAGCTTCAAGCAAACGTTAACTTTTTGTATCATTATTGGGTTGGCATCAGATGGTAGTTGCTCTGAGTCATCAACCCTCAGTGGGAAGCTATTGATAATTCCACATGTTCTTTTCTAGATTGTTAAGGAAGCATGGGGAAATAGGCATGTCCTACAGAGATGTAAAACTTCACTTGTAGTGCTGAACAAAGTTTTCCATCATTTGGCTGACTCTAATTCTATTTAGAAGAAGGTTACAAAGATATTGATACCAACTTAAGTTTTTTTTCCCAAGTTGCTTCTATTGCAGCACTTTCTATTTTTACCATGTCAGAAAATATGAAGAAATATTGTTACCATATTGCATGTGTTAAATTGATTCTCCCAATTTGGTTCATGGTTTCTTCAGGGAAAGGCCCAAGTGTTACTCTTTCTCTCTTGGTCTATGGTACCTAACGTGGGAGCAAGGACAGTGAGGGCCCTCACCTAACAGGCACATGCTGGTGGAAACTCTCTCTCTCTCTGTCTTAACCGGAGGCTCAGGATTTCTATTTCTCATCCTTCCCCAGATGCCTGCACATTCCCTGGGGTTTACACTGCCACTTCTGATCTGAGTGCCAGCTCCTACGAAGCAATCATTCTCAATGTCACAGCAGCCCTGCCTCCACAGCTGTCCTTTCTCCATGCTTTGTATCAACCCTGGTAGCAAACTCAGCACTGTTGTTGACTGCCACAAAACTAAGAAATAAAAAAATGAAAACTCTCCTCCAAAGAATATGTACTCATTGGGGATTTTACTGAAGATCTGCAGTGATGCAGGATGCTTACAGGACAGCAGTGCAGATACTGTATATTTTAATATTAGACCCCTGTTTCTCTTGGAGGGTTTTTTGGACACTCTGTCAATAAATCTCAGGTCAGGCTGCATGACTCTCCTCTTTCCTCCCAGTCTCCCTGGTCTCTTGTTGTTTAGAGAAAAAGAAAGTCTTCCATTTTTGCAGAAAATTTTCCTCTCTTACTGTCTCCACCCCTGGGGCTGGACTCTGGCAACACCCAAAGCATCTGTATCCCCCACAGCATCTGCTCCAGGCCTCAAGCCTTCCAGCTCCCATTAGGACTGGCTGTGGGGAGACACAGTCTCGGTACTCCTGACCCCACTGATTGGAAGTATGCCTCCCTTTTTAAAATACAGAAGAGGCTAGTGCCAGCACTGGCTTGAAACAATTTCCCCCCTCTATTTTATAGGACACCGGTCACTAAGGCACAATGGCTTATTAACCTCAAGAGATGACCAGACAGGGATTTTTCAGGTTTTTGCTTCACTGTGTGATACCCATTTAGAAGCTACTCTAGGTTCTGATAACATGACAAATTATTAACTATTAGCTCTAGATAATAATTCCATGCTTGATTTGTGGACAGAATTCATCCCCCTGACCCTGTTGCCACCTGAAGAAAGAAAGTGGCTGTTAATGCACCAAGCATGGACACTGATTCCTCAGGTTTTCATGTGGAAGAGAGAGAAGGGACCAGAAGAGCTAATTAACACTAGGATTACAAATCATCGTATTAGGAAGTGCAGAAAAAGACTGAGAAGACTTGTATTTATATTCCAATAAATACAAGCAAAAATTTAAAAATTTACTTTAATATATCATAAATTAAAGATGTCTATATCTCTATATTCATATTATCAACACTCTTGTTATTTCTATGAAGAACTTAAAATCTACCAAACTAGGTACAGAAAACTAGTGTAAAACGAGCAAACACAAATGTCAACATTATCAGTAATTTCATCAACTGAAATGTATTTTTTGCCCAAAGTTTAGACTCAGTGCCATACCTTGGTTCAGCCAGTATTGACCTTACATATTTTCTCATATCATTGAACTGGACAAATCCAAAACAACAAAATTTTCATTGAGCTAAGCCCAAAACAAGCCAGTGGTTCATTTCGTTTAACTCACAAATTTTCATATTAAGAAGAAACAAAAACAAGCTACCAAACAAAAAATATCTCTGACATTGAAATTTTCTTCCTCTCTAGAGTACAGTTAAGTAAAAAATCCGTATTTTCCCCTCACTTAAGTTCTGTGATCCAGTGATCAAAGAGTCAAACAAGAAAATAATTTCCCTGGTCTACAAATGGTTAATTAATCACAACTTAAGTGTTGTTTTTTTTTTCTCTACTCCCGCAAAAGGGGAGGAAAGTGACAACTTAAAAAATAACTCAAATATGGGGACTACAGATGTACATAATGAAAGATATGAGGCAGAAACCCAAAATAAATAGACACAATTTAAAGAAGTAGACAGAATTTAGAAGAAAAAAAAAAATCTCTTCCACTCTCTGTTCATTCTTAGTAGCATAAGAGATACTTTATATTTTCTTGGCTGGGTTTAAGCCATTCAAGCACTATTGCTATAACTTTCTTGTCACTTCATAAGCTTTATTTCATAGTTTCAACTTTTAAAAGAACTTTATTCATCACCCCAACTCAAAATCTAGTAGGCACATTTTAAGTATGCTGCCACCAAGTGGCGGTCCTGCTATAGCCACCGGATTCAAAAACAAAAACCTGTGGCTTTACCTGCCATTCAGAAGTAGGTCTCTACTAACATCTTTCTCTTTATAGACTTTATTACGTCTCTTTACCAACTTATTTTCCCACCATCGATACATCAAAAACAGCTAAACTTGTAACCNCCGGATTCAAAAACAAAAACCTGTGGCTTTACCTGCCATTCAGAAGTAGGTCTCTACTAACTTCTTTCTCTTTATAGACTTTATTACGTCTCTTTACCAACTTATTTTCCCACCATCGATACATCAAAAACAGCTAAACTTGTAACCTCCTAATAATATATTTCCTCATCTTCTAGCATAAAATTCTTCAGAATGAAAGTTCTAAATAGAAACAGAATTGTCTTCCATGGCCACCAATAGCTATGTTTGGGTTGGTAATCTCAAGGATTACATTTTAGAGCAACTGTTCAAGAAATGAACATCTAAGTCACAACTAAGTTCCTTTTTCACTAATTCTTAGCCTTTTACATCACCTTATCTGAATTGGTAAGCTTGGTATCAGAATTTCCTCTCAGCAATTTGTTAAAAACTTCTGAGTTTTCTCAGATCCAAATAGCCCTCTAGGCTTTGCTAACATCCATATATTCTCTTTCTGTACCACTAACAGATATTCCAGGCACCTCATACAGGCTCTTGCAATGAATTCAGTGCTCAAAGCCTACTCTTATGGGACACCGAGAGCACATAAGCCTTCTTTTCTATTTCTCTACAAATAGCTAAGTTTCCTCTTTATTCATTTTCGTCTCAACTTTCCTAATTCCCCAAGCAGTTATTGCCAATAAGAGCATCTGGCAGAACTAATTTCTAGGGGACTTAATTAGTTACATCAAGTTCTCAACTACCTTAGCAATACACTCAGAGCTTTNACACACACATATATATGATTCAATATTAACAATATTAATTCCATAGTTTGTTATTAAGACTGGATGACATTAAGTGAAAAGCACTTTGAAAACTGCCAGGTCAGAACGCCAAATAATTGATGCCTTCGAACTGTGGTACTGGAGAAGACTCCTGAAAGTCCCTTGGACAGCAAGGTGATCAAATCAGTCAATCTTAAGGGAGATCAACCCTGAATATCCACTGGAAGGACTGATGCTGAGGCTGAAGCTCCAGTATTCTGGTCATCTGATGCAAACAGATGACTCATTGGAAAAGTCCCTGATGCTGGGAAAGATTGAGGACAGAAGGAGAAGAGGGCGTCAGAGGATGAGATGGCTGGATGGCATCACTGATGCAATGAACATGAACTTGGGCAAACTCCAGGAGATGTGGAGGGAAAGGGAGGCCTGGAGTGTTTCAGTCCATAGGGTCGCAAAGAACTGGACACGACTGAGCGACTGAACAACAACATGTAAATAATAGCCATAACTGATATCTCTTCCTTCGTTCATTCAAAANAACTTGGGCAAACTCCAGGAGATGTGGAGGGAAAGGGAGGCCTGGAGTGTTTCAGTCCATAGGGTCGCAAAGAACTGGACACGACTGAGCGACTGAACAACAACATGTAAATAATAGCCATAACTGATATCTCTTCCTTCGTTCATTCAAAAATATTTATTAAATGCCTTCTGTGTTTCAGACATCATGCCAGGTACAAAGGGCATAGCGGTGATAGAGGAAAAGATGAGGCAAAGAAAAGGACAGAGAGAATGTTGCAGTATAACTCGGTATGCTAAAGTTTCTGAAGCCTTACCTACATGAGAGAAGCCAGAACCATGCATTCTAATTCAACCTCATTGGTCTCCCTTGGCCAAAGTGGACCACAGTGGACAGCTTGATAGCATTTTCAAGGTACAGGATATTTGGTGAACCAGCAAGAATAAAACCAGAAAGGAACCTCTGATAGAGCTGGTAGGATGGGGGTGGGCAAGGTGGCAGATTAGAGCACTTCATAATTTTTTTGAACTATCTGATTTCTAGATAATTGCTTCGGTTAAAAAGAAAAATAATTTTTAAATTCCTGCAATCACACCCTTGGTGTGAATAAATTCTAATGAGGAATATGCACACATATGGGCAGGGAAGGCCTGAAGTGTGTATTGGTCAGTGTCTTCTAGAGATTGCCCAGCACTGAAGACCTTCTATAGATATTTGTGAATGAGTGACCAGACAAATAAATGGCAGGTGAGAATTCTACCACTGAACCACTAACACAAGTCAGACGAATAAATGAAATGAAGCTGTGTTGAGAAAAGGCAACAAGTAGTGATTACGACTGGAACACATATAGTCTACAGGTTATCTGCACAGGAGTTACAGAAGCATGTAATCCCCGTGAGAGCACACAGCGCCATGCTAGGGTGGAGGCTCGGTGAACTAAGCTTGACCTGAATTTCAGCTCCCACTCGCCCTCCCAGCTGGGCCCCTTTATGCAGTGAAAAACCTGCTCAACTACACAAGGCAGCTCAGAGTTAAAAAGCACAGGTTTGGAGCCAGATGCAAGGATTGGAATCTTATCTCCTCTTCCTACTAACCTTATGACTTTAGACACGTAACTAAGCCTCTAGTTTCCCTGAGAGTAATGTAGAGATAACTGTACCTGGTGAAGAGTCTTGTCAGAAAGATCTAATGGGTGACTGGATGTAATACAGCACTGAGAAATCGGTTTTTAGATAGTAATCAGTCAATCAATGTATGCCGTATTCCTGTCCCCCTCACTTTGGGCACATTTGCAAAAGGTGTTTCCGTTTGCATGATCACTCAGCTATAGAACATATGTGGGTTTTTCCTCCAGTGGACAGAGCACCGAATGTAGAGACTGAAAACCTCGTTTCCACTGACACCTCAGCCATCCAGCACACACTAGCTCAAAGCTGAGAGACTTGCAGCAACTCCCTTCACCTTCTCGACTATCAGGCTTCTTTGGATTTTAAACTGAAACAATACTGTCCCATAGTCTTGTTCTAAAATTTATTTTTTTTTAGATTTTTTTTTAATGTAGACCATATAAAAAGTCTTTATTGAATCTGTTACAATACTGTTTTTGTTTTATGTTTTGGTTTTTTGGCCACGAGGCATGTGGGATCTCAGCTCCTCGACCAGGGATCCAACCCACACCCCCTGCATTAGAAGGTAAAGTCTTAACCACTAGACTGTGAGGGAAGTCCCTGTGCTGTAGAGTTTAAAAGAGAAAGTGCTTTCTTTCCATTGTAAAGCACCATACTATCAGAGGTACTGGAAATAACCAAAAAGCATAAAGCATAAATCCATTCTCACTTTTCTCCTGTATCCATGAACATAGGGGATACTCAGTAGAGACTTCTGAATAAATAAATAAATAATTCCTGAAGAAGTTATTCCAAAAGGTCCTGGTGAGTCAGCTACATCAGCCATTCTCAACTTTGCATTCTGAACTGATCTGCAAAAGTACTGCTGCCTGGGTCCCACTGGTCTCACTCCCACAGACCAGGATGGAATTGGTCTGGGCTGTGGTCTGGGCATCTGGATCTTTAAAGCTCCCCTGACTGATCCTAATGCGAGGCTCAAGTTTAATGAGCCTGAGTGGCAGTAAGGCAGACATAGATACTTGAAAACCCCAAAGTCATTTCTGATCCCCTTCTCTCCTGCCAATCTTCTCTGCAAAGGCTGGAAGGAGAAATGACTCATTTTCTCAACTTCCATTAAAGTTAAGGGGTGACCATGTGCCCAGGTGTATGTCAACAGTCAGAGGTATGCTAGGTGAGAGCAAGGGGTTTCTTTAATGCTTTTATTGTCCTGATAAAGAGACAGCTGTGTCTCATGTACCTCTTCTGGCTATACCCTCTTCCTGCCTTGAACACTCATGTGGCTGAACTGTCATGAACCACAAGAGAAATGCCAACCAAGAGGACCCCAGAAGTGTCAGCCTTGACATTGTTGAGCCTCTCAATCAGCTTCGGCAATTACCTACCTCTGACTTTCTTGTTTTGAGAGAAAAACAAACTCCTCATCTCTTTAAGCCACCAAAACCTAGCTTTCTGTAGCATGCAGATGAACACAATCCTAACTGACAGAAAGTGATCCCATCTATTTTCTTTTGCCCCAGTCTTCACAGGAGATGCTAACATACTGAATACTTCTATGTAAATGAAACTACAGGTTTATTTACAGAGTGACGAGTTTGCCTGGAAAAGAATTTAAAGAGTGGCTTACTTGAAGGTGCGGCCTCTTCTGATTACAGTTTCTCATAGACCATCCTACCTGTTGAAACACCCATGATGTAAGAGGGAGAAGGGACTTTCACTGAATGAGTTTCTGGAAATTTTTCTTCCCTAATTCTTCCTTTACCGAATTACACAACATTTAGATTAAGGACAGGCTTTAGAGAAAAAGTACGCCCTCCACTTTCAGCCCTCCCAACTTTGGGTGATTGTTCTGGGAGGAATAATTAGGTTTACCTGGCTGATTCTGGCAGCTCTTTTCTGCCTGCCTAGCAAAGAACTGGCTAGGGCACTGGCTTCTGCTCTCAGAAGTCTCGCCGTCCCACTAGGTTTCCACGAGCTCCCGGCACAGGTGTGCCAGGCCTCTAGCAGCTGGCACAGGCTGTATGGCGTCACTCCTCTCTTGCAGGATACCCTCATAACCACTCCCATTTTCATGTGCTTGGTCAAAGGCTCCCCACTCACAAAGTATCTATAAAAGGGGTAGAAATAGAAGAGCAGGATTCCTTTCCTGGTGCACAACTCACACAGTTTGCTACTATGCCCAGACCCCCGTAGGCCTCTGCATGATTTGGCAAATGAAAGCAACTGTGCTTATTCTATCCCACTGAGGACCCGCTGTGTGGAAGTCCCAGCTTGCCTTGCACAGCTTTCCTGGGATCTTCACACTAAAACAAAAGGTTCCCCTTCATGCTCAGTTGGTGGGAGTGTAAACTGATAGAGTCTCTATGAAAAGCAGTATGGATACAGATACCATGTGACCCAGCAATCTCACTACTGGGTATATACCCAGAGAAGGTCACAATTCAAAAAGATACATGCACCCCAATGTTCATAGCAACACGATTTACAATAGCCAGGACATGGAACAACATAAATGTCCATCAACAGATGAATGGATAAAGAAGCTGTGGTACATTTATACAATAGACTATTACTTAGCCATAAAAAGAAATGGAATTAGGTCATTAGCAGAGATGTGAATGACCCTAGAGAATGTTACAGAGTTAAGTAAGTCAGAAAGAGAAAGATAAAGACCATATATTAATGCATATATGTGGAATCTAGAAAAATGGTATAATCTTATTTGCAAAGCAGAAACAGAGGCACAGATATAGAAAACAAATGTATGGATACTGGGGGAGAGGGGAGATGAGACGAACTGGGAGACTGAAGCTGACACATATACATATTGATACTATGCATGAAATGGATAACTAAGAACATAATGTACAGCACAGGGAACTCTGCTTAACACTCCGTGGTAATCTGAATGGAAAGGAAACCGAAAGGGAGAGGATATATGTGTATGTGTAGCTGATTTCTTTTGCTGTGCAGCAGAAACTAACACAACATTGAAAACAACTACCTTCCAATAACAATTAACTTAAAAATTAATAAAAGCAGTTCCGTTCAGTTCAGTCACTCAGTCGTGTCAGACTCTTTGAGAACCCATGAACTGCAACATGCCAGGGCTCCCTGTCCATCACCAACTCCTGGAGTCCACCCAAACCCATGTCCATCGAGTCGGTGATGCCATCCAACCATCTCATCCTCTGTCATCCCCTTCTCGTCCTGCCCTCAATCGTTCCCAGCATCAGGGTCTTTTCAAATGAGTCAGCTCTTCGTATCAAGTGGCCAAAGTACTGGAGCTTCAGCTTCAACATCAGTGCTACCAATGAACACCCAGGACTGATCTCCTTCAGAATGGACTGGTTGTATCTCCTTGCGGTCCAAGGGACTCTCAAGAGTCTTCTCCAACACCAATAAAAGCAGTGGAATCCTCAAAAATAAATATATAGGTAGAGACACAGATACACAGATGCATAAAACCAAAGGTTCCCTGCATTGATTTAGGCTTCTTTCTTCCCCTCTCCACTTCTTCTCTTGGGATCTCTATCAGGCTAGATGGTAACTCAACTTTCATTGCAAATAATATATTATCTTGGGTTTCCCCTACTCAGTGAAGTTGAAAGTCACTCTCATTAAGTTAAAAAATGTATGAACTGGCATGGAAGGCTCACCGCATTGTGAACTTTAACCACCTTCCCATCATTGCCCTCACCACTCTCAGGTGAAGCACTGGCAGTGCACTATTCTACGTCCTGCTTCAGAAACACCGTGTGAAAAGCCCAGCAAGATTCCTGAAGTCAAGATACAGTGCAGTATTTGACCAAACTGTTTAATTATTGGAATCACCTGGGCAACTGTTTAAAATACAATTTCCCAGGATCCACTCCAAGAAAACTGGATCCTTTAGCACTGGGTTTGTGGATTTGCCTTTTCACAAGCATAAAATGTGATCTTAGTGATTCAACAAATTTGAGAAATATGATGACTAATAAATAGGGAAAGAAACACTCTTCTCCTATTTGGTTCTGTGCAAAACCTACCTGTCCTTCAAAGCCTAACTCAGATTCTTCATCTCTGAGGTCCTCAAACCATTCCAACTGTGGTGCTCTCATCTGCCCTCCACTCACCCTCACCTGGCACTCGATAGTCTTTCCTATGATCCATGCTTCAATTTTAGCTTTCATATGATTCATTAACCCAAGGGACCTTAAATGAAGATGCGCATCAGAATTACCTGGGGAGGTGCTTTCAAAGTGAAGAGTTCAAGGTGGCTTTGTTTCTGTTTACTTTATCCAAAAGATAAAGGGTGATGCCTAGGCAACTGTACTTTGGAAAAGCATTCCAGATGCCCCTGGTGAGTGCCCACCCCTCTTATGCTCCAGCTTAGACGGCAATCTGGGAATCCTTCCACTGATCATACTGTGACATCTGTAGGGGCCAGGACAGTGTCTGACACTTCGTTCTAGTTTTCACCTCATCACTTTGAATTTTGTAAAATGAGTATTCAATCAAGAACTATTTGAATGATGGATTGATGACCAGTTGAAAAGGGTAAAAATATGGCCCCTTCAACGGCCTATAATTAATTTTCATTCATCTATTCTTAGTCCATTCTCACAGCTATTTGCTACACATTCTGAAATGTCTAATGAATCCATTTGTTCCATACGTATGAATGATACTTGGAAAATCAGTGAGAGATGCCATACATATTAGAAAGATGGATGACTTCCCACTTTTCCCAGAGTACCAAATCAAGAACTCCCCTCTACTCCCCCAGATGTCACATACATGGAAAATCAGAAGCCATGTCCAGAGGCATTGTCAATGTGAACCTCCAGTGGCCACGGAGCTACTCAGAGGGTGCTCTGACATCTTTCAATGTCATGACCACATTTAATGCAATGATCTTACATTAAAACAGGTGCCATCTTGCAAGTTATTTAACTGATATGAAGAGTACATCATGTGAATTCTTCTCCTGGGATCAAGATTCCCAGGAGAAATATCAATAATCTCAGAAATGCAGATGACACCACCCTTAAGGCAGAAAACAAAGAGGAACTAAAAGCCTCTTGAAGAGGGTAAAAGAGGAGAGTGAAAAAAGGTGGCTTAAAACTCAACAATCAAAAAACTAAGATCATGACATCCAGTCCCATCACTTCATGGCAAATATATGGGGAAACAACAGAAACAGTGACAGATTTTATTTTCTTGGGCTCCAAAATCACTGCAAATGATGACTGCAGCCATGAAATTAAAAGATGCTTGCTCCTTGGAAGAAAAGCTATGACAAACCTAGACAGCATATTAAAATGCAGAGACTACTTTGCCAACAAAGGTTTGCATAGGCAGAGCTATGGTTTTTCTAGTAGTCATGTATGGATGTGAGAGTTGGACCATAAAGAAGGCTGAGTGCCAAAGAATTGATGCTTTTGAACTGTGGTATTGGAGAAGACTCTTGAGAGTTCCTTGGACTGCAAGGAAATCAAACCAGTTAACCCTAAAGGAAATCAACCCTGAATATTCATTGGAAGGGCTGATGCTGAAGCTGAAGCTCCAATACTTTGGCCACCTGATGCAAAGAACTGATTCATTAGGAAAGATTCTGATGGTGGGAAAGATTGAAAGCAGGAGGAGAAGGGGATGACCGAGGATGAGATGGCTGGATGGCCTCACCAAATCAATGGACATGAGTTTGAGCAAGCTCCAGGAGTTGGTGATGCCACAGGGACACCTGATGTGCTGCAGTCCACGGGGTTGCAAAGAGTCAGATACGACTGAGCAACTGAAGAACAACAATCCAGCAAGTAACAAAACCAGCATAGAACAGTCTATCAGTTAGAATAATATGGCAGCCCAGATGGTGAATCTTATAATTCTGACATTGTAGGAAAGTCTCTGCATGCTGAAAATCTCCTCTCTCCTGGATTGTCAGGGAGTCAGTTGCAACAGTCCCTTTAAGACAGTGGGTTGTTAACAAACAGCAATCAGGCACTGACATCTCTTGGTGATTGATTTGTCATCTTGGTTTCAGTTACCCATCAGGACTTTGAGGAAAAGGAGTGCAAGACAGGTAAGTTTTGATTGATGAGGAGATACTGGTTAAGGGGAGTAGGGCTAATTATGGCATACCAGTGAAGGTTCTGGCTGGCAAGGCTCTGAAAAGGCTGAGAACAAGACAGAGCTAGAGGAAGGGAGAAGGTGATGAAAGAAGGTGATTTAAGAGTTGGAGGGACATTAAACTGACTCTGAGTGTCATCTTTCCACAAAGTATGTGGGACATGATGAGCTGTGTTTTGGATTATGAAAGCAGTGTTCTACAAAACTATGTGAATCCAGTTCCCAGGATCTAAACGGACCAGCTAGTGTAAACTTCCAAATAGGAATAAAGTCTGATTCTTATTTAGAAACAATCGGCTTAACTCATAAATCTGGCTCATCTGAAATGAGGGTCAACCAGTGGACCTGCTTTCCTTTACCCCAAACTACATTCAGTCCTCTGAACTCCTAGGACACTCTCAGTGTAAGTGGTGCAGGTGTGCTAAGCTGCTCTAGCCATGTCCGACTCTTTGCAACCCCATAAGACTGTAGCCCATCAGGCTCCTTTGTCCATGGGATTCTCCAGGCAAGAACCCTGGAGTGGGCTGCCATTCCCTTCTCCAGGGGGGCTCCAGACCCAGGGCTGGAATCCGCATCTCTTACACCTCATGCATTGGCAGGTGGGATCTTTACCACTAGTGCCACCTGGGAAGTTGCTCAGTGTAAGCAGACCCTCTTGCAGTTAAAACAGATAACCAATAAGGACCTCCTGTATAGCTCAGGGAACTCTGCTCAATATTCTGTAATAACATAAGTGGGAAAAGAATTTGAAAAAGAATAGATACTTGTATGTTTCCACAGGACTGGAAAAGGTCAGTTTTCATTCCAATCCCAAAGAAAGGTAATGCCAAAGAACACTCAAACTACCACACAACTGCACTCATCTCACACACTAGCAAAGCAGTGCTCCAAATTCTCCAAGCCAGGCTTTAACAGTACGTGAACTATGAAATTCCAGATGTTCAAGCTGGATTTAAAAAAGGCAGAGGAACCAGAGATCAAACTGCGAACATCCCTTGGATCATCGAAAAAGCAAGAGAATTCCAGAAAAACATCTATTTCTGCTTTATTGACTCTGCCAAAGCCNTAACAGTACGTGAACTATGAAATTCCAGATGTTCAAGCTGGATTTAAAAAAGGCAGAGGAACCAGAGATCAAACTGCGAACATCCCTTGGATCATCGAAAAAGCAAGAGAATTCCAGAAAAACATCTATTTCTGCTTTATTGACTCTGCCAAAGCCTTTGACTGTGTGGATCACAACAAACTGTAGAAAATTCTTCAAGAGATGGGAATACCAGGCCACCTGACCTGCCTCCTGACAAACCTGTATGCAGGTCAAGAAGCAACAGTTAGAACTGCACATGGAACAACAGACTGGTTCCAAATAGGAAAAGAAGTACATCAAGGCTGTATATTGTCATCCTGCTTATTGAACTCATATGCAGAGTACATCATGAGAAATGCTGGGCTGGATGAAACACAAGTTGGAATCAAGATTGCTGATATGCAGATGACACCACCCTTATGGCAGAAAGTGAAGAGGAACTAAAAAGCCTCTTGAAAGTGAAAGAGGAGAGTGAAAAAGTTGGCTTAAAGCTCAACATTCAGAAAACTAAGATCATGGCATCTGGCCCCATCACTTCATGGCAAATCGATGGGGAAACAGTGGAAACAGGGAAAGACTTTATTTTTTTTGGCTCCAAAATCACTGCAGATGGTGATTGCAGCCATAAAATTAAAAGATGCTTGCTCTTTGGAAGTAAAGTTATGACCAACCTAGACAGCTTATTAAAAAGCAGAGGCATTACTTTGCCAACAAAGGTCCATCTAGTCAAGACTATGGTTTTTCCTGGATGTGAGAGTTGGACTATAAAGAAAGCTGAGTGCTGAAGAATTGATGCTTTTGAACTGTGGTGTTGGAGAAGACTCTTGAGAATCCCATGGTCTGCAAGGAGATCCAACCAGTCCATTCTAAAGGAAATGAGTCCTGAATATACATTGGAAGGACTAATACTGAAGCTAAAACTCCAATACTTTGGCCACCTGATGTGAAGAACTGACTCATTGGAAAAGACCCTGATGCTGGGATAGATTGAAGACAGGAGGAGAAGGGAATGACAGAAGTTGAATGGGTGGATGGCATCACCGACTCAATGGACATGAGTTTGACTAAACTCCAGGAGTTGGTGATGGACAAGGAAGCCCTGAGTGCCGCAGTCCATGGGGTTGCAAAGCACTGGACTCGACTGAGCAACTAAACTGAACTGAACTGAGATACTTGTATGTGTATAACTGAATCACTTTGCTGTACACCTGAAACTAACACAACATTGTTAATCAACTATAATATAAAAATTTTAAAATAAAATGATTATTAATATATTAAAAAACTTCGTTCCTCACGCGTGCTAAATCACATGAGAGTAATGTCCGATGCTTCCCAACTCCATAGACTGTGATCACCATAGAGAAGTCATGTGAGGGGAGCAGTACTTCCTGGAAGTCTCAATAAAGATGATCTGGATAACCTTACTCAAGACCCAACTGGACAGGAGCTTTGTTGTTGTTTAGTCGCTAAGCTGTGTCTAACTCTTTTGTGACCTCCATGGACTGTAGCCCGCCAGGCTCCTCTGTCCACAGCATTTCCCAGGCAAGAATACTGGAATGGGTTTCCATTTCCTTCTCCAGGGGATCTTCCCGACCTAGAGATCAAATCTGCGTCTCCTGCATTCATAGACGGATTCTTTACTACTGAGCCACCTGGGAAGCTCAGACTGGAGCTAGACACTCCTAAACTTTTCCCAGTGGGAGAAGCACATAAACATGGCATTTCTAAAATGTGAATATCCAACTCACCTTCTGGAGCACGCCCATAATAAGTAGTTGCTAAAATTGTGATATACCCCTACCTGACCCCCAATGTCCCCTCCTGCCTCCCACCTCCATACCAAGAGGCCACAAACTTCTGCAGAACAGGTTTGGTGAAGTTTTTGAGTGCATAAGTTCATCCCATCAGTGAGGTTCAAGGAAAACACTCAGCATTACGTGGGGTGTAAAGACACTTAAAAGGACGTGATTTGGACAGAATTTCAAGACAGACACAAACATTGTACTTCTCAATGATGAGAAAGGGATGAAGTCAGAATCCCACTGGGTGTGGTAATACAGAGAAACAGGGACACTTTTTCTGAGGCTAAAAGCTCTTGAAAAGCTGAAAGTGAATTCTTCAGACCTGAAGTTCAGACACTGAGGAGATGCTCACCAGAGTTCAGAGCCTGAGATTTCGATCTCTCTACAAAAGGTGCGCAAGGGGAGACAGTTCAGAAGTGACAATTTTGAAAGAATTCCAGAAACCTGTAATGAAAGTATATCTTGATTTACATTCTCTCTTGTTTTAATCTTTAAACAAGTCTTTAAAAATTAGAGATCAAGAACTGACAGTTAATTTACAAGTTAATCTGTCTAAATTCCTGCTTCCCTTAGGCAATGTTTCACTCGCACTTACCCATGAAAAACTAAGACCCTGAAAATATCAAGTTGAAAGTACAGGGTCACACCTGTAGTTAACAATGAATGGCAGCAGGGAGGGGAAGGTCCTAGCGTTAGTGTCTTACAAGGGCTCTTAACTCCTTGGAGACTTCTTGAAATCATGTTCAGAATCACCTGAAAGACCTAGGTATCAGATTAGTTCTTCCAGGGTCTAGCCTAGCTTAGTGCTTCTCAAAATTAAGCATGTATCAGAGTCACCCAAAGAACTGGTGAAAACACAGATTGCTGGGCCCAAACCCTAGAGATTCTGACTCAGTAGATCTGGGGAACAATCCAAGAATTTGCAATTCTAGCCATTTCTCAGTGATGCTGATACAGCAGACCTGGAAATAGCCTAGATCATGTTTTAGAATCTTTCCCTAGACCATTTCTTGGGGTGTGATTTTTGTGACTGGTAGGCTGCCTTGGTCCAGTTTACTCCATCTGGGACAGA
This sequence comes from Neotragus pygmaeus, assembly GCA_006410875.1. NCBI lineage: Eukaryota > Metazoa > Chordata > Mammalia > Artiodactyla > Bovidae > Neotragus > Neotragus pygmaeus. The sequence continues at coordinate 1,848,493 of SJYV01018828.1, read as the reverse complement.
GAGGAGGCTGCTTCCCATTCAGGCTGAAGAATGTGGTATAAATTCTGTGGCCAGTACAAAGAGGTCCGTGGGATGATGGTGTAAGCGGATTCAGGAAAGCAATTCAGTTCAAAAACACCAACCAAGCAAAAGAATTAGGGAAATGATGAGTGTGTTTATCTGGTTTCAGAACTCCAGAAGTCTACAATCAGGCTTTGCCTCAACCCTCGGCTGAGCCCTATGGGGCTTGGGGTAGACACTATATGTATCTTAGAAATAATGTGTGTTTTTTATAAATGTGTCCTCCCCTTCTCTTCTTTTTTTCCTTCCTTCCTTCCTCTCTCCCTCCCTCCCTCCCTTCTTTTCTTCTAGAATCAGAGTTTAAAAAAATTTTTTTAACTACGTGAAATTGACAAAATATAGACTGGAACTCATCTCAAAGCTATTTACCATAAAGGCCATCATCCTGTTTCTCCTGAGCTTCTTCCTAATGAAAAAAAATGGAGGTCCATCTTGGAATTTCCCCAGCATCCTTTACAATGTTAAGCTCCTGTGGCTCAGGTCCCAACTCCACTCTGCATTAAGTAGGACTTTAGGGTTGGCACAAAGACAAGGACAGCGATCAAAGTCAGGGTGGGCGAATCATCCATCTCACTGTCAATGGCATGTATCACTCGGATGCTTCAAGCCCTATATACACACATCATTTTGTGTGATTTATGGCCCTAATTAGATCCCAGTGGCAGTATTCCATCAGCTAACAATGCATAGCCTAATCACCTTTTCTTCATACAAATGATTTCCTTAACTTTGCATGCATAACTTAACAGCTTTTATTTTAAAAACTCATGTTAACAGCTTTCCTGTGGCAACCAGTAGGGGTGCTATGATAAGAATCTAATTTGCTATAAAAATGACTCATTTGTCAAATAAGCATTAAAATAATTGTTCCCCTTTTGACTGTTACCCTGCTGTTTCCAGTCATTCTCCAAAACTAAATTATTTACTCATTTGAAAGTTCAGCTGTGCATATTTTAATTGATATTCCCTCATAGGACTCATATTGTTAATGACAATAATTAACCCGAAAAGGCTGCTAAATAATTATGCTAGAAAGATATGAAGTATTTGCACAGAAAGTAAAATCAGCATTTGAAAAACTATCAAAATGTAAAACTTTCATATTTTATGGCAAAGCACAGTAATAGTTCATAATCAAATTAAAGAGAGAAAGGGAAAATGTAGATTATATGATTTGATGCAGAATACTTTATGTTTTCAATATAGAAAAGTAGTCTAGCTAACAAGATTACTCTGTCATCTCAGTAAGCGTGATATTACTAGTCTAGCTGGCAATATAAATTGTTCTCCAGCACTTAGCATGGCTTGGGATGGGAGCAAACTAGCTCTTAATAATAATAATACCAAATACATATTCACTGCCTCTCTGTTAGATAAATCTCCTAATGACAGACTCAACAAGCCCCACACACTTCCAACAGAGACACCGCATGAGACAGATTGTATCCCTTCCCCAAGAATGCAGCTGACTCCCAACTTGCTGGGAAGATCCCAGCAGAAGTGGCAAGTTCTTATTCTCTGGGATTCAAAGAGAGCTGTTGTCTTCAGATCCTTATCAAATTAGACAAAGAAGGGACCTAAGAGTCTTACACATATTAACGTACAGTCTTTCCTGGCCAGTCTACTAGCCTTCTAGTTCCTAGAAGCCCACAGAGCTGACAATCCTATGGAGATGACTAGAGATCATTTATCCAAGTGGACAGTAAGGACTGTTAGACCCTACCTACTATCCTATCTTAATAGGAAACTAGAAAGTCAGGCGGAGAAGGCACCCCACTCCAGTACTCTTGCCTGGAAAATCCCATCAATGGGGGAGCCTGGAAGGCTGCAGTCCATGGGGTCACTGAGCATCGGAAACAACTGGGCAACTTCCCTTTCACTTTTCACTTTCATGCATTGGAGAAGGAAATGGCAACCAACTCCAGTGTTCTTGCCTGGAGAATCCCAGGGATGGGGGAGCCTGGCAGGCTGCCCTCTATGGGGTTGCACAGAGTCAGACACGACTGAAGCGACTTGGCAGCAGCAGCAGCAGCAGCAGCAGAAGGTCAGGACTTAGCTATGTATGCTCCACAAATACTTTTGAACTAAAGCAGAAAGCAACTTCACAACACCACTTCAGTGGTATACTGGTATAAGCCTCCCATATGGCAACAGCAGCCCAACAGGGCATCAATAGAAGCTTCTGTCATTGATTCAATTCTCTTTATTTTTATCTTACAGCTGATATCACTGGTAGCATAATAATGCTATAATAAAAGAGATGATAATATTTGGTATTTATAAAGTTCTATTTATTTTTGCTAACAGGTGCAAAGACTAATGCTAATAGGAGGCAAAGAATAACTTATGAATACCTGCCATACCTGACTTCCAAAAATATCTCCTGCAAGCACTGAATACATAGAATAAATAGGTGGATATGGTGCTAATTATACTTGTCATCAAATAAAATTGCAATGTGCACAAAGAATAAAATTTGATTTTATGTATATGTATAGACAGGTTGTTCATATGTTGTTATCTACATCACTATTCTTTCCATAAACATTAATTTAGCAACTACTCTGTGCTCAGCACTAGCAATAAAGTGGTCAACAGGATAGACAGGGGCCCATTTCTCAAGCTGCTTACATTCTAACAGTTAACCAAAGGGTATATAAGTACATTTATTTATAGTCAAGAGAGTGAAGAGTAACAACCTTTTAATGGAATCCCTCTCTCCAAATCTGCTGAAATAATACAGAGCAATAACTGAACTAAAACGTTAAACACTCCTGAACCAGAAATGCAGAGAGAGGAAGCTGGCTGGAGCAACTGGCCAGCTGGGTTCTGGGTCTGGAAGCAAACACTGGAGCTAGGAACTCTGCTCCATATAAAATGAGAAGCTTAGGGACTAAGCTAAAGGTCCCCTATTGATGAAATGAAACTGAAGTTGTAGATGGGAGACTACCGCCCTATTTTTCCTGGTTCTGTGGCTGTGGATATAAGCAGTAGGGTAAAGACATATCCAGTTTCACTAATAAGGACTGAGCTAAGCCACCCTCTGACTCAGTGCCTAGATGTGACACATTTTTATATCATCCTAAGTGTTAGTCACTCAGTCATGTCTGACTCTTTGTGACCCCCATGGACTATAGCCTGCCAGGCTCCTTTGTATATGGAATTCTCCAGACAAGAATACTGGAGTAGGTTGCCATTTCCTTCTCCAGGGACATCATCTTAAGAAGTATAAAATGTTATTATTGTGAGATCTGATCTTGAACTTGGGGAGGAGGGAATAAAAGGTGAGGCAGAGGCAACTTCAAACCCACTAGACAAGGAGAGGTGATCACTGAAGAAGAGAAAATATGACCCGATCAAAATAAGCTTATATGATACAATTCTGAATATATAGCATAATCTATGGTTAAGAAATACATCTGAAAAGATTAGCACCAGAAATGTGAATTCATGCTAGATAAAACTGATTATATAGAAGAGCATGACAAAGACTTTAAATAAGTAGGTTGAAGAAATTTAATTGAAAATTAAATAATAGTATTTGTTTAAAAGAGAATAAAAACGTGAAACAGGAACAGGCAGAAATAATATAAGAACACGTGAGTCTGAAAAAGAACCAATTAGAAATCTTGGAAGTAAAATATATAAACAATTAATATTATTGAAGAAACTCATATAGACAAGTTAAAATCTAGACTGGACCCAATCAGGAGCAGAATTCTGAAATTAGAAGATATTATAGAGGAATTTATCTAGATCAAAGCACAGAGAAACCAAAGTGACCAGAAAGAACAGCTATGAGATATGGATTCTAGACTGATATGCTCTAACTATGACCCACAGGCCAAATCCAGCCTTCTGGCTATGAGTCAAAAATGATTTTTACAGTTCTTAATGATTATGAAAAATCAAAAGAAAACTAATATTTTGTGATTCGTGAAAATTCAATTCAGGATCCATAAATAAAGCTTTATTGTAATACAGCTATATGTATCTATTTACCTATTGTTTAGGCTTTCAGGCTACAATAGAACTGAGTAATTTCTACAATAGAATTGAATACTTTCAACGAGAACAGAATGGCCCACATAGCTGATTTATACTTACTAACTCTACAGAAAAGTTTGCATATCCTGGCTTTATCATCTTGGTTTAAGAGAGAAAAAAAGGAGGAAATGGCATAGATGGTATATTCATAGAGGCAATAAATGAGAATTTTTCAAAAAGAATGGCTTGGTAGTGAATGAGATGTAATACTCTTCCTAACTGTTCCTTATTTTAACAATATTGAGGGGCATTTACTAGACCATTACTGAGTATTACCGTCTAAGGTTTACAGCCAATTGTACTATTTCATTGAACTGACCAATTAACTAGACAACTCATCAATCCAGTCAACCATCTGTTGTTAGTTCACTGAAACGATTGTTAAGTTCTGCCCAATGAAATCCAGAATATCTAATCCTATAACTCACTAAAATTTCTCAAAAATTTCTACCAATCCACCTCACCAAATTTCTGTCCTCTCCTGAGACATTATCCCATGAGTTAACTCCCTAAACTCAATTCCTTCCAAAGTGTGCCCTTCCCATAGGTCTTCCTGTTGCTGTCTTTCAAGTTGCAATTCTTTAAGATTGAGCTACATGATCTTGTTTACTCGGTATTAGTTCTGTAAATATTTACTAGGTGTCTGTCATGTAGGAGGTGCTTTTCTAGGTGATAAGGAGACAAAGATAAATAAGCAATAACCCCTACCTTCAAGGATCTTACTGTATTTTAACAGTCAATTGGCAATTAAAGTACACAATAATAATTGTGAAAATCAGGAGCAGAAGAACAGATGAAGAGATCTTAACATTTGAAGACTTGATCTCATGACTTAGCAACTAAATGACAGCAATACAGCTAGCTACTAGAACCCTCCAAATTCTCAGCAATTTCTGTCACAAAATGTTTCAGTCCACAAAGAATTAATTCCTTTGGTAGGCAGTATGAGGAAGAATTAATGATAGTAAGTATTATAATAGTATTGATAGTACAAGTAACGATTATTACTATATCATCCCTATATGACTGTTTACAGCTCCTCTGTCCTCTGCCAGGCTTTACCTAAACAGTCTAATACAAAAACCTATAGGATACCTAGCATTATTCCCATTTTAAAAGGACAAAACTGAGAATCAGAGGGACTAATTAAATTGCCCAAGGTCACAGAGCAAGAAAGAGACACCTTCCAACTTCAAACTCAAGCGTATCTACAGCCAAAGTCTGAATTCTTTTCCCAATCTCTTCTGCCTCACAAATCATCCCAAAGCAGCCCCTGAATGCTACCTTGCCTAATTTTCATCTTAAATGTTCCCAAACTCTGAAAGACAGAATTTTGGAAGTTTTGTGATATGAATGGTGAGAGTCACATAATTATTGATTATTCATATTATTCATTATTATTTGGGGGATAAATAAGATGAACAGAAAACAGGAAGAAGAGATATTCATTCATTCGTTCTGTCTTTCACTATTTAGTGAGTTTTTACTGCGTGCTGCTGGTCCCCATTCTAAGCATTAAGGATAAAGAAGGGAATGAAACAGATGAAATCTTGATCCTCATGGATCATCTCTTCCAGAAGGTGGTCCTTCTGTGGTCCCTGAAGGGAAATCTTCCATTCAAATGGAGACATTCCCATCTCTATGAATGATGCCCATGCTCTCAGGCCCCAGGTCCAGAGAAGAGGCAAGTCACCATGTAATCAGAACCCACACAAAGATGTCCAGGAACTGGACTTTTAGCAGGCCTAGAAAATTGTAGCCAGGTGGTCCCCTGAGAGAATCTGTAGCCACCATTTCTATTAGTCAGAGGGGTGTGCATATAAGTGAAAAAAGCAGATGGTGAGCAAGCCTCAAAATGCTGAGGCTGAAACACATGTGCTCAAAAGATCCACTGCTCTCCTGACCTCAGCTTCGAGTTTACTGTGTGCTGAATGAACGGTTATGTTGAGATGGTGCCTCTCAACCTCACTCACCAGAAAGGGTTGTGTTTCCTTTTAAAAGGTTTTTGTAAGGCTGCCCACTCCTCCTACCACAAGGGCAGTCATCCTCCCTGCCAAGCCTATTTTTATGGTTCGTCTCCAAAACAAGTGCAAAATAGTGTTGGCCTCGGATGAGCCCTCCCTCTTGCTGGCCACTGGGACACCATCTGCAAGTTGAGTGGGAACAGTAAACACTGCAGGTTAAGTAACTCATTACTAATATTTTCCTTGAGCTCTGAAACTTTTTAAACAAACAACAACAACAATTGTATCATAATACCCTTCCAGAGGTTAACAGCCAGCAGGTGGTCCAGCTCAGTCCAAATGAAAACCAGACAGCTGTTTGATTATAAACTGTTGATTCTTACCAAGATCTGGGGAAATTTTCTTCTGAAAAAGGGTCTTCTCTTAAAAATCCCTAATGAAACAACACATAAATGTCAAAATGACAAAAATAAGGAAGTGTGTCATAGACTAAGCATTTTAATGTCTTTTCTGGCTTCCTCCAGAGTGTACTCTGGATCTAGCCACATTTAATGGCACAGATTCTTAAAGAGGTGGTGTACAGCATGAATTTTTATGACCCAAATAAAACTTGGAGAGGGTCACTTTCTCTGCCATAGTCAGTGTCCTCAGCAAATGTGTGGTAGGCTCATGTTTCAAATCAGCAACTGTACCAGCATTTTACCTGGACCCAGAGGCCATAGAGAGTGCACATGTGACGATATAAGGAAACCCTGAGGTGTGGAGCATTATCCTATCTGTCTCTAAGCCATTAAGACATATCAGGGATTCCCCTGGGAACCCTTGGCAAAGCTAGAGAAAATTCCAAGGGCTGATAAAATGGCTGGAGAATGGGGGATGAAAAGTTTCTAATCAAAACCTAACATTAGCACCATAAGGCCCCAAGATTGATGACTATAACAATTTTCTTCCCTTGATGATGAAATGGGACACAAGAAAATTACTCCCTAAATCAGTATTTAATTACTGCTCTATTATATTACAATCAGAAACATTTCAGAAAGCTCAGAAAATAAAGTTGAACCTTCTATACTGAAATCTGCAGCAAGTGGTGAAATGCAAAAAACCTTAGAAATACAAGGGGAAAAAAGTTATGCAATGACAATCACCTATTTTTAAATAAAAGAAAAGGAACAAAAATTAAAAGTGTAGGAGAGAACTTCACAGCTCCTAGTTTAGTTGCAATAAATTAGTAGAAAGGTGACAATCACAGAGTGTTAAAAAAAAAAAAAAGAAAGAAAGAAAAGCAGCTTTTTGTTTGACTGGTTTGGTGGGTTTTTTTTGACATGACCATATAAACAAGAGGTGGCAGTGAGCCAAATCTCCAAAGACAAGAAGGGCAGCGAAAGAAACAAAGACAAGCAGCACCCAAGATGCTGAGCAGGCCCTCAATAACTTTTTGCTAGTTTGTAGAAAGAGTAATATGAGGGTGTCAGTGCTTCACTCTGAGAAAATAGAGTAAAAGCCTTTAAAGGGCTTTTCATATCATATAAGAACCAGACTGTGGCTGCTTCTCAACTACTGGAGGCTCTGCCAGTGAAGACAAAATGTCACCTAATAAATATTTATTGAAGGTCAACATATAACACCCTCTGCTAGGCAATGTGGAGATACAAAAATCAAGACAGTTCTGACCTCGAAGGGTTTTCAATCCTCAAGCAAAAAACTAAACAAATAACAACTAACTAGAAGATAAAATATAAGGGTACGAAGACCTTGAGATATATATAATTTCGTTAGAGAGTTTTAGGGTGCTTTTAAGAATGCTACTTGTGGAAAAGGGACTTTGAGCTTGACCTCAAAGTTTGAGAAGATTTTCCAGTTATGAAGTTTAATTCCAGAGTAATCTAAGAAGCATAAGGTAAGTACAAATAGTGAAAACTAGTACCAAATTTACCTAGTTATCACACATTTCTTCTTATGTTGCTCATATTCTTTTTAAAGCTCTAAATTAAAGGAGTGCCTATAAACATATTTCTTTATTTTTAAAGAGGCTTTTAAAAAAATGTTTAAGCCATGGGGATGATCCAGAGAGACGTTGTGGGGTGGGAGGTGGGAGGGGAATTCAGGATTGGGAGCTCATGTGGGGGAATCCACACCTGTGGTGGATTCATGTCGATGTATGGCAAAGTCAATAGAGTATTGGAAAGTAAAATAAAGTAAAAAAAAAAAAAAAAAAGTTTAAGTATATTGATGCAGTTTTCTCTCTGAAATATTGTTCTAGAAGTAAGATACTGCAGATGCCTATTAGCTGGCTGGACTACTGATAGTGTAGCCAGAATCCTACCTCATGTGGTTATGTGCAGCCTTTCACACCCCACACACGCAGTATCAGTGTGCAGTCCAAGCCTTCAAACCGCACTGATCTACAAAGGTGATGTTTGCATATTTTGCATTCCCTTTCAGTCCCTTTCTCACAGGGTCTAGTGAGCACCAAGGTTCCATTCTACCATGCTCCTTTTTGTTTGTTTTGCTTTTCTTTCCTACCCCCACTTCCTTCTAGCTCCTCCCAGCACAGAACTTATCTCTTATTCCATCAGGGCCGTGATCTCGTTAATAATCTTAATGTTTGAGATTGGAAGCTTTGTATTCTTTTTCTACGGCTATCATACAAAGAACCAGAGTGGATAGCTTCAACCAGACATTTACTTTCTCACAACTCTGTAAGCTACAGGTCCAAGATCAAGGTGTTAGCAGGATTGATTTCTTCCCTGGGAAGATAGCTATCTCCCTAGTCTTCACATGGTCTTCCCTCTATATATGTCCCTCTATATATGTATCCTAATCTCCTCTTCTTAAAAAGATGTCAGTCATTTTGGATTACCTCTTGCCTTATCACCAAATATAGCCACTTTCTGAGACTAGAGGTTAAGACTTCAATATATAAATTTGGTGTGTGTGGGGGGGGGGGCAGGGTTACACAGTCCAACCAATAGTAGTATCAGTTCAGTTCAGTCGCTCAGTCATGTCTGACTCTTCGTGACCTCATGAACCGCAGCACGTCAGGCCTCCCTGTCCATCACCAACTCCCGGAGTCCACCCAAACCCATGTCCATCGAGTCGGTGATGCCATCCAACCATCTCATCCTCTGTTGTCCCCTTCTCCTCCTGCCCTCACTCTTTCCCAGCATCAGGGTCTTTTCAAATGAGTCAGCTCTCCACATCAGGTGGCCAAAGTATTGGAGTTTCAGGTTCAACATCAGTCCCATACGATTCACTAAAATTCTCTAACCATCCACTTCCATCTCTGTGGAAAGAGAGTCATAAGAGGATGTCCTAATATTTTCCAGTTCGACAAGAGTATGACTGGAGATCACTGCATTCCTACAGCCTGTCCCCTGACTACTTCCTGTGGACATCATCAGACTGCCTCAGGGCCTGATGTCACAGCCAAAGTAAGGCATGTAAATCCCCATTTGATCCTCATGAGGAAGTTGAGATTCAGAATGGCTAGGTGATCTGACTAAAATCTTGTCAGTCAGTCACAAGAGGAATGGCTCTTCTGACTTCAAATGCTGCATCTTACATAAAGAGTGAAAACAAGCTAATATGTTAACTTCAGGTGTTAAAAGATGAATTTTAACATTAACTTTCTAGATATAATTAATCCCCAAAGAATAACACTAAGGGTGATCATTTAGGACTGGTCTTGCTGAGTAGGTATTTATCTTCATGGTATTTTCAAGATGGCTAGGAAGGTTCTGCTGTTCAAGAATTTTACTCCCCTACTTGCTACAGAATGTCTGGAATTTTACCCTTTAGATACAAGTTCTATAAACCAAGATTTTGTTTTAATTTTATTAGTTTCAAAGATGGAAATTCTCAAAGAAATACAACAGTATAAAGATTAATGAATATGAATAATGAACCACTATATACTCATGATATATACTCATATATGATTTTCTAAGGGAAATCATTCCTGAATATTCATTGGAAGGACTGATGTTGAAGCTGAAGCTCTAATACTTTGGCCACCTGATGTGAAGAACTGACTTATTTGAAAAGATCCTGATGCTAGACAAGATTGAAGGTGGGAGGAGAAGGGGATGACAGAGGATGAGATGGTTGCATGACATCACTGACTCGATGGACATGAGTTTGAGCAGGCTCTGGGAATTGGTGATGAACAGGGAGGACTGGCATGCTGCAATCCATGTGGTCACAAAGAGTTGGACACCACTGAGTGACTGAATTGAATTGAACTGATGTACTCATCATCTAGTCTCAAAAATGATCAATATCAACCTTATTTCATTTCTAGCCCATCAACTCTTTCCTTCACAAATAATTCTGAAGCAACTCCCAGATATTGTATGTGTAAATATTTCAATGTGTATCTTTTTAAGATATAACCACAATACCATTATCACACCTTAGAAAACTAATGATAATTTTATATAAATTAAATGTGAAGCTTTTAAAGTTTTATCTTTTTTGAAATGAAGCATATTGACATGTAACATTGTTTTAGTCTCAGGTATGCAATATGATGATTTGGTACTTCCTATAGACTGCAAAGTGATCGCCACAATAAATAACTACCTTCTGTCACTGTGCAAAGGTATGAAACATCCTCAGATTTCTAACAATAATTCTTTAATAACATCAAATATTCATTGAGTGTTCATATTTCCCTCATTATTTCATAATTTTTTAATAATCTGTTTGAATTGTTTCTAAGTATTAGTAAGTTCCAATGTATCAGTTATCTATTGCTGCATATCAAGTCTTGGTGGCTTAAAACAATGATTTCTTGGACTTCCCTGGTGGTACAGTGGATAAGAATCCACATGCCAATGCAGAGGACATGGGTTTGATTCCTGGTCTGGGAAGATTCCACATGCCACAGAGCAGCTAAGCAACATGTGCCACAACTCCTGAGCCTGCACACTAGTGCCCCCAAGTCACAACTGCTGACGCCCGTGTGCCTAGAGCCTGTGCCTGACAACAAGAGAAGCCATCACAAGGAGGAGATCACAAACCGCAGCTAGAGGGTAGCCCCCGCTCTCCACACTAGCTGTTCATTGTTCAGTCGCTCAGTCATGCCTGACTCTTTGCAACCTCATGGACTATAACCCACCAGGCTCCTCTGTCCATGAGATTCTCCAGGCAAGAATACTGGAGTAGGTTGCCATTTCCTTCTCCTGGGGATCTTCCCAACCCAGGGATCAAACCCACATCTCCTCCACAGGCAGGTGGGTTCTTTACCACTGAGTCACCAGGGAAGCCCATGTATAGGTGTGAGCAGAGTACAGTCCAGAACTTAATTCCAGAACTACTGGGATTAAATTGCAGGCCTATATGGGATACATCTTGATCTTATACCAATCTTGCCCTTCCTTTATCATTTCAGGCTCCAATCCTGTTTTGTGTCCTTCTTTACGTTGATCCATAACAGGTCTGGTGAAGAACCTGCCAGGGTGAAGAGTGAGTGTTCTGGCCAGCAGGTGAAGGTGCGCAGTGGTGAGCAGTCTGGTGTGGGAGAAGGTTTGCATAGCAATTCATGCTTTATTTGCACTGAAAGTGGCTAGAGGGCCATGATTCTCTCCTTCCCACTTAATCCAAATGTTTCTCCCCAGGAGATACAACTTTATATCATGGCTGAGAGACACGGGTTTGATCCCTGGGTTGGGAAGATCCACTGGAGGGGGGCATGGCAACCCACTCCAGTATGCTTGCCTAGACAGTTCCATGGACAGTGATGCTTGGCGGGTTACAGCCCACGGGATCACAAAGAGTCAAACATGATTGAAGTAACTTAGCACACACGATGCATTCCAAGATGGCGAAAGCAGGTGATGCCAGGGGCTGCAGGCTCAGTCCCAGAACAGTGTCATTTCCATCATATGCCTTTGGTCAAATTAAGTTAGGGTCAACCCACATTCAAAAGGACAGGAAAACAGATCCCATCTCTTGAAAGGAGAAGGCCACGACTGTATAGAGATGGGAGGAATTATTGCTGACTACTGGTGTTGAGGGTTGTCTGCCAGGAAACAATCACCTGCATCCATTGAAATTGTCTGATGTGTTTCTTACATCATTTTTAATCTACAGGTAACTCCTTCACATTATTTTTCCTCTTGCAATGTTTTTGTTTGTTTAAAAATCAGTTGTTTGTTCTCTAGAGTTTCCCAGAGTCTAGGTTTGTCTGATTGCCTCTCCCTGAGTTTTCTAAATTACTATGTTCTTTTTATTCTCTGGAAATCGGTCATTAAGTCTAGTGGATTGGTCAGATTCCGGCTTGATTTTCTGTTTTTTCAATATGGAATTGTTTACCTCCATTAGGAGGCCATAAGTTGGCTGTTTCTTTTATAATGATGCTATTAAACACTGATGATCATTATCTATCACTTGATCTGATTATCTGCAAACTACAGCCTATAAGCAAAATCTAGCCAGTGTACCCTGTTTTTATAAATAAAGTTTTACTGGAACACAATTATGTCCATCTGTTTACATATTGCCCATGACTGCTTTCACATTCCAACTGCAAACTTGAGTAGATGCAACAAACTCTACATGGCCCACAAAGCCTAGGATGTTTGCTATTTGACTGTTTACAGAAGTTTGTTGACTATTGATTTAGGTTAACTGAGATGGCAAAATCATGATTTTTCTAATTCTATCATCTTCTTTTAGTAACTGAACTATTCCCATAAAAAGAAACTTCTCATTAACTATGTGGTAATCTAAGGTACAGATCATATCAGAAAAGCAGGATACATGCTGGAGTCTTTCCCTCTACTATTCTCCAAAGGTGACCAATGATGTATTGAAGTTTTTTTGGTGTTTTTGTTTGTTTTGTCTTAAAGTACCACTATGAACTCATTCCCAGTGATTAAATACATTGCATCCAACTTAAATTGCCCCATCTTCTATAAGCAAAGTTTTATTCAAATTATCTTCTGAGTCTTTTTAAAATAAGCCCCATATTATTGAGACCCTTGTTACTATCTAGTCTAACAAAGTGTTCCCCACTAATCTTGTACATTTCCTTTCCCATACATGGAATTACCCATTTCTCCAAAGAGATGTGATCCTTTGGTGAGGAATGGTATCAAGTAAACAGCACCCAGATGCATTGGGTACACATTGATACTGGAGTGGTTATTATTTCTAAGGTTTTTTTTAGACTGTAGCTTGAAAATATGTCTTTTTTAAAAGAAAGAATATTATGAATTTACACTGATCTTTCTGATTGAAATTCTGGACTATGTGATTTTCACTTTATCTCATTGGTCCTACATCTTTATTTCCTTAAACCACTCTGAAAATCTCAATTTTAAATAAACCAAAATAAATATCCATTTGAATTCTCCTATGTACACACACAACAACAACTTCAAGATGGCAATGTCAGTGCTATAATCAATAATATGATTCCCCAAACATTTAAGACATTTTTATAGTTCTTTTTTCTCTGACAATATATTCCACTGGGGTTATCCAATCAAGTTACCCTGTTAAAAAGTTAAGCTAATATTTTTGATGAAACAGGACATTTTAACATAACCATTTCAAAACAACTCAAATTGTTGAAGCATTGTTTTTATTGCCAAGTAACATGTGCAACAGTAACCATGGATCACCACTCAATTTCTGAACCACACTCGAAAAAGGATTCGGGGTGGGGTGAGGTGGGGTCAGGCTCAGAAATGAGGTGTGTCCCTTGTATACATGACAAACAAAAACAAGGCAAAAACTATTTCTTAGGAGGAAATATTTTCTTTCATTTTACTTCCTTTTCAAAGTGCAAATTCCCCTAGGAGAAATAAAAAACCAAGCTATCACTAGTAATTTACCCTTTTGTGCTAATGGACTCTGAAAGAAACAGGGGAAGAAGTTTGAAGTCGCTACCTAACCAAGGGCAGGAGAGTCAAAGAAGAATGTAAAGGAAAGAGGTTAGAGCTTGAAGATCCTCAAATTGCAGCTCAAAAATGTTTCCCCCATCCTACTTTTCCCCAGGGTCATCCGAGACAGGGCAAATAGATAGAGAAGTAACAGAGATTTCATGGTAGTCAACATCCTTAAGCCTACTTTAAATCACCAGATTGCTTTTGAGAGGCATGGCTTCCCCCCTTATAAGTGCATTTCTGTTTCCTTTCCTTGTTCTCATTCTCTTTTCCCTCCTCTTGCTCCTATGCCTTAAGCCAGACGTTAGCAACCCAACCCAACTGACACCATTTTTTTTAATAAATAAAGTTTCATTGGAACACAGCCAGGTGCATTTGCTTATGTGTTGTCTATGGTGGCTTTCACACTCTGATGGCAAAATTGAAGAGTTGAGAAAAAGACCGATTGGACCACAAAGCCTCAAGTATTTCTTATTTGGCTCTTTACAAGCAAAGTTTGCTAACATCTGCTCTTGACTATAGGTTGACCCTAACTTCAACCTTCTGGGGTATGGCTCAACCTTTCTGAGCTCAAAATGTTGCTAAGATTTAACTTAAATGTGCCACTGAGAATAAGCTCACTCCCTAAATAGGAGAGAATATGGGTTCTAGAAATTAAACTAAACTTAGGCTCAAGAGCAGTGCTTGTTGGTGGTGATCCAGTCACTTGTTCAGCTTGCAATTTCTGGAGAATTGTGAAGTAAAATAAAACTTATTTTAGCCAAAATACCACCAGAAATCTCCAAATGTTTAAATTAACGATAATAACATCCACTATCATTGCTCACTTTTCACGTGCTAGGCACCATGCTGTACACTTTACAGGTGATATGTAATCTTCTTTCATTTTTTCATCAATCCTGGGAAGCAGATACTATGATTATCTATACTTCAGCTGAGAAAACAGACTTAGAATAAGAAATTTACCCAGGGTTACACAGCTGGGAAACAATGGAGCTAAAATGCAAAAACTCAAGTTTTTCCAGAGTCCATGCTTTAAAACCACTAAGCAGTTACCACTTCTAAGCCAAGACACTGAAGTTTGCCATAGTTTCAAGCCTAGAATCTGTAGAGCTCCTGACCAGAACCTCCCTGGCAGTCCAGTAGTTAAGATTCCAGGCTTCCAATACAAGGGGCACAGGTTCAGTCCCTGGCTGGGGAACTAAGATCCCACATGATGCATGCCCCCCCCCAAAAAAAACCCAAACAACAACAAAAAGGACTGAGCTTTTTGTTTGGGACTGAGGCTGCCTAGAAAAAAAGAACTGCTGTAAATGACTTAGGAAGAAGAGGAATCTGTCACAACACTATGAGATAATTCTCTCATTAAGAGACTTCCAGTTACATACAGCAGCCTGACCACAGACATGCAACCTTTCATCCCTCTGAGTCCTCACTAAAATGATTATAAAGGAATAAAAAGGATATAAGTTCTGAAGGACAGGGAAGCAGGAGAGGAGACATTAGTAGAAGAGAAATTTAATACATTTTCAGAAGGAAACTATATCATGGAGGACAGGTGACCAGTCTAGCTAAGCAAGAAAAGCTAGAACCAGAAAGGGAGACATCACAATGAGAAGAGAGGGATGATCCCCTACAAAGTCCTTAAGACGACCAAGTGCCAATAATGCTGGAGAAGGCAGCAGTCAGGCTCAAGTCCAGATACAGATTTCAGGAGTTGGTGGTTAAATCTGCATAGAAAGTGGTTGCCTGTCTAAATTCCTTTCTTCATACCATACAGTCTCCAGGCAGAAACTGTAACTGTGTATTCTTCTAAAAGGAACAAACTAAAGGGGCTCCAGATATAGCAAAGGTGATGGGATAGGATAAAGAAGTAACAAACTGGAAGATTAAGGGAGTTTTGTGGGCTGTCAACTAGCCTCTTTTACTCGCCCTATCTGAAGAACTACAGCAAAGTGTATGCCATGCCCTCGGAGTTCCCATTGTCAGAGTCTTTGCTGGAGATGGAGAGCAGTCCTAGACGTCTATACACTGACATATGGAGCATTCTCCAACGGAAATGCTACTCTCTGTGCAATGATGTTACACCAATTAATAGGCCCACAAAGCTTTCAGTCAACACAGCTCTCAAGTAAGAGCAGCTATTCAAAGATCACCAGACTTGAGAAAAGCCTCCAGAATAAAAAAGAAAAGAACAAAGTAACAGAAAAAAGAACCAAGATGAAACACAGATAATGTAGGAACAAAACAAAGTTTCACAAACTATAACTAATATCCTCAGAGATATAAGAGGATATTACACCTATAAAACAATAATTAGAAACATTCTCGCAGCCGTCTGAGGCAAGCCTTGGAAGCATGGAGGGCAAGATGACAGGAAGGAAAAGTNATGCAGGAGACATGAGTTCAATCCTGGAATTAGGAAGATCTGCTGGAAAAGGAAATGGCAACCCACTCCAGTATTCTTACCTGGAAAATTCCAAGGAGAGAGGAGCTGGTGGGCTACAGTCCATGGGGACGCAAGAGAGTCAGACACAACTTAGCAACTAAACAATAACAGCAACTGGAACTTATTGATTCAAAAACACACTCTTTTTAAAACATGTATGTATTAACACCTTTGAAATCAGAATGATCTTCCAATCAGTGCCATCTAAGATTTGATGAAATACAGAAACAAACATCTCAGGTAATTCTTATGATTTAGCCAGGCTGAGGAGGAAAAAAACAGTTCTCTAGTACTCCCTAGGGCAGAGCTTTCCAATCTTTAGTATCCTTAGTCACCTGTGATCCTGTTAAAATTCAAGTTCTGAATTGGAAGGTCTGCGCTAAGCCCTAAGAGTCTGCATTTCTAAGAAGCTCCCAGGTGATGTGTCCGGAGCCTTGCACACTTTGGGTAGCGATATACTACAGTACGTCCCAGAGAAGCTTCCACAGCAACTCATTTAAGTAAACCTGCTTCCCTCATAGCTCAGTTGGTAAAGAATCTGCCTGCAATGCAGGAGACCCTGGTTCGATTCCTGGGTNTTTGGGTAGCGATATACTACAGTACGTCCCAGAGAAGCTTCCACAGCAACTCATTTAAGTAAACCTGCTTCCCTCATAGCTCAGTTGGTAAAGAATCTGCCTGCAATGCAGGAGACCCTGGTTCGATTCCTGGGTTGGGAAGAGCCCCTGGAGAAGGAAATGGCAGCCCACTCCAATATTCTTGCCTAGAGAATCTGGTGGACAGAAGACCCTGTCAGGCTACAGTCCATGAGGTCACAAGAGTCAGACACAACTTAGTGACTAAACCACCACCATCCCCATTCTCTCTACTATATACTCATTTTCCTTCCTTCTTTCATCCATCAAACCATCACAGAGGATCCACAAATAAACCACAAGATCTAAAGGATTCAAAGATTAATCAGATTTGGTACCTGACCTCCAAGGGGAGGAATTCGGTCTGGGGAAACCCATTTGTAAAACCGATAATAACGAAGTGATTAAGTGGTAATAACAGGAGTATGTAAAAAGAGACAAGCCAACATAAAGGAATGCTAATAGCTTCCTAATGCACTAGCCACTGGAGGAGCTGGAGGAAACATTTCTCATCTTTCCAAAAAAGGGGCAAACCCTAAACAAAGATTCCTTGTCAGGAACTGGCCTGCTATGATGGAAGCAGTGCTTAGATGCCTCGAAACCATGAACTCTGGAGTCAAAACACGGGGAGAGCTTCCTCTGCACCTCTAACCTCTAGCTGTATGCAAGTGTATCTGGAAGAGACTTTTAGGAGATCAGCCCCTCCGAAGTATGAAGCCAACCAGTATCTTACTCCAGAGTTCCAGTATCTGCATCCTAACCTCCTGTGTCAGAATCCAGCACATCATTTCCCTAGTTACAGAAACACTTGAGTCTTTGCCCTTTGTCATACTGAGCTCTTAATTGGTTTAGCCCATCACACCGCTAGATATAAAGGCTACAATCCCTAGACTTAAGTAGGTCTGCGGCTGGGATAGAGAGTCTCAGGCAAGACAGGGCAGGGTGCAAGAACATAGCACCTGCTCTTTCACCCAGCTCCCTACAGACTGGCTTTTTAGGACTAAGAAACTGATACTCGATCCCAATTTACTTTTCCTTATCTTCCCATCTCTCAGATAGGAAACTCTGGAGGAGAATCTTAAGGGCTGGAGGAAGCTGCCGAGGAGGAGACGGATGAAAGATGGGGAGTGGAGCCAGTGCTGAGGATAAAGAACTGGCCAAGAGGTCCAAAGAGCTAGAAAAGAAGCTGCAGGAGGATGCTGACAAGGAAGCCAAGACCGTCAAGCTGCTATTGCTGGGTGAGCGAGATGGGACGATGAGCCAGAGGAGAAGGTACTGCTCCTTCCCGCTTATCCTGGATGGTAGGTGGATTCTAGCCTGCCATGTGGGGAGGAGGGATGCAAGGTTATCTGTCCTTCCCCCATGCAGTCTCAGGCTAGAGGATCAGGAGCTCTAGGGCTGAGCACAGCCACCCCAAGATGTTCTACCAAAGTTACTCTGGAATCATTTTGCTCTTCCTTGAACCAGGAACAGTGCAAGGGCCAGGGTGGACCCACCCATCTCCAAATCTACCAAACCTAACACCTAACAACTTAGCAACTTACCATGAAATCTGGGCTCGAAGACACTTAACTAAGTCTGCAGTAGAGAACTCTGAGTCAGTGAACTCAAGAGGATACAGAAGTCCTACCATATAGTCAGTGTCATCTAGACTCAGAAATATGACTTTTACCAGTTCCTTCTCCTCGCTTTCAGTAAAAAAAGAAATTTTTAAAAACGTGAGAAGTGGGGAGCCCTGAGTGGGAAGGAATGGAGTCTTTACANGGCACAAGGACATTGGAAACAGAGAAGAATGGAACAGGGAAGGGTGTCAAGGAAGGGCTTTTATGATGGGAAAAATAAGAGCATACAAGTACGCCAGTGAGAATGATCACCTGGAGATGGGAAACTGATGCGTCACAGGAAAGGGTTGAGAATTGCTGGAGCAAATTTCTTGAATGTACAAAAGGACATGCTTTTGCAAGTAGAGAGACGGGTCTTGCTGGAAGCACAGATATTTCACCCAAGTAAACAGGAAGGAAGGCATGTATTTGTGCTGATGTAGATAGAAGGCAATAGGAGCTTGGGAGAACTACTCTTCTGATTGTTTCCATTTCCTCAAAAAAATAAATAAATAAATAAATAAATAAAGAGCAGGGTCATCAGCTACAGGGGAGGATTGGGGAGGAGATCTGAGCAGAAATGAGAAACTCTGAAATAGTCATTTAGGGGAGTGGGAGAAAAAAAGGATGAGAAAACACAGTTACTGAATAGTAGTGTAAGTCTGCTCAATGGCAGTGGTCATGCATTTGAACTTTCACCAGTAAGCACAGTAGTGAATATTTACCTGTGCACATCCTGCCTGGATCTAGCAGAGATAGTTCATAACCGAATATCTACCTGGCCGTCAGCACTGTGTGAGATACGGGGAATACAGGAATGAATAAAATATGTTCCTTGTCGCCTTCCTTAAGAAACTTTAGAATAGCTGATGTGACAGACCCATGAACATCTAAGTGTGATGTGATAAGTTCTAAGAGGGTTCCAAGCATTGGAAGGCAAGCAAGCATGAAAAAAGCTTCTCAGTTCAATCTGGGGGTTCAGTTTTTTGGAGAGCATGATGCCCGAAGTGAATGTACATTCATTAGCTGTAGTAACATCCATTAAAAAAAGAAGAGAGAGAGAGAGATTGGGAAATATTCCATGTGAAAATCACTCTAGGAATTAGAGTCCACCAGGTGAAGAAGTGGAGAAGGAAATAGTAACCCCCTCCAGTATTCTTGCCTAGCAAATCCTGTGGACAGAGGAGCCTGGTGGGCTGCTGTCCATAGGGCCGCACAGAGTCAAACATGACTGAAGCGACTTAGCATGCATGCATGCATTGGAGAAGGAAATAGCAACTTGCTCCAGTATTCTTGCCTGGAGATTCCCAGGGATGGAGGAACGTGGTGGGCTGCCGTCTATGGGGTCGCACGGAATCAGACATGACTGAAGTGACTTAGCAGCAGGAGCAGCAGATGAAGAAGGGTGAAGAAGGTCCTCTGTGTGACATGTCCTGGGGTGGTGAAGCAGCATTGTATGGGGGAGAAAACCCATGTCAATACTCCTAGAGAGGAAAGGAAGAAGCAAGTGGAGAATCAACAAATGGGCTCATGTCCGTGGAAACTTGGGTGAGAAGGGGAACCATTAAGAGGACTCAGAATTTCAGGGGGACTCCCTGGACTGTCAGACAGAGGGTGGATACAAAGTGGGGACTGGCGGCAGGAACCTCACTTGGGAGGCTGCAGCAGCAGATTAAGGGTGATAGGTGAGACTTTATATCCCAAATTGGGATTACAGTCACAGAGATGGAGGAAGTAGGAATAGATTTGTGATAAATGTGCTAGGCTGAGAAATCTTTTTTTTTTTTGAATGTGGAGACTGATACGTCTTATGTTTCCTTCCATTCCTTGACCACAGAAAAGTCCCCTAACCTGAGACAGACATTTCAGAAATATATGTCAGTGGTTGCAGAGGAGGCAGGGTGAAATGATATGAATAGACTATTGGCATCATTGAAATACACATTGTTTGGATGGAAGTTTAATGACATCTTCTTTGAATGAAAAGATAGCCTACCTATTTAGTGTGTATACATTGAGTAAATCTGTGAAATTTATTTAAAGTTAATACAATTTAATAGAAAATGAAAAAGAGACATTTTGTACTGTCTTAGTCTTAGGAAAAGTACTGTGTGGTCAACAACTTGGTCATACAGTTATCCATTCCAGGAGGAATAAAGCTCACACTGAGATAGAAATAGGACTGTGATGTGGAATACTGGATTAATCAGGAAACAGGGACATAGGAGACCTTGGTTTTGTGTCCAGTTCTTCCCTCAAGCCTTGTGTGGAATACTCACCTCTTTGTGCTTAGCCTATGTAAATGGGCGGGTGTCCTGCCATATCTCTTAGGATTGCTGTAGAAATTTGAATATTATTGTGTAAAAACACTTTGATAACTTTATAGTCAAGGTAGATGTGCCTTTATTTGCAAAAGGCTGAAGATGGTTTATTGAAGTTAAGAGAGCTATCACATCTCACCCTCCTCTCTCTCTGTGTCTCTTTTTATTTTCTGACTTGGACAGTGTAAAGAACACGACCTGGCCATGATTAACCAGCTGCTGGATGATCCGAAGCTGACAGCCAGAAAATATAGGGAGTGGAAGGTCATGAACACCCTGCTGATCCAGGACATCTATCAGCAACATCAGCAGAGGCGAAGCCCCATGTCTGCCTCCGAAGGCTCCCCCCAGAAACCACCTTCCTCTGCCCGCCTTGAAAATTCTATTTGAGAATAAGCCAGGATGCTCTCCCCTCCTGTCTTACCCCTCAGGCAACTCTTCAAGATGTTGCAAGAGTGTAACATTTTCCCTTGTAAAGGAAAACTGAAACCCAGTTCCTGGAAACACCAGGTCCTCTTGGAGGGATGCGATTGGGATGAAAACAAACGATGATGCTGCCTCACCAATTCCAGTGCTCCCATCGGACTGGAGGTGGAGTTCAGCTGAGAAAACAGTGTCTGTGTTCCTTCTGGGACCCCCGACCATGCGGGGTTCTAGGTGGGATATGCAAACCATATTGCCTGTGTTTTGTCCTTAAGAGAAGACAGCATTCCATGGGCAAAAGATCACTTTTGACCAGGGATACTTCTTCATAGTAATATTCCGTTTTCCAAAAGAAGAATGTACATATTCCATCTGGTTGGATAGCTGAGTTCCCCAAATCACCTTTTGAGTGGAAGAATGCTTTCTATAGAGCACCCAGAGCAGGACAGATGTGGTATTGTAGAATCCAAATTCCTTGCCTTTGGTCCAGCATGGTGGTGCCTTTCCCACGTGTTGAGAAATGCTTCATAGCAAATGGTGTATGGGAACACTCAAGAAAGAGACGTGTTCTGTATTCCACTCATTCAAAGGGCAGCTTAATATTTTCACATTTTATCCAGGTTGGGGTCGGGGATCTAAGTCATGTGTCCTTTCCATATAACAGCTAAAGACAACTCTCTAATCACACTCGGACACCTCTATTCTGGCTTAAGTTTTTCTGAACCAGGACGTAGTAATACATCCAGCAAGGAATGCTTCCTGCTGTTGCCCTTGGGTGTGGTAGCTATGCATGGTATAAAGGTACATCCAGGGAGTTCCTTGGTGGTTCAGTGGTTACAACTCCATGCTCGCAGTGCCGAGGGCCCAGGTTAAATCCCTGGTTGGGGAATTAAGATCTCACAAAAAGCACAACATGGCCATTAAATAAATAAATGTGTATCCACGATCCCCAGGATCCATATTGACAAGGTGATTCTGGTGTCTGAAATTTACTCAAAAAAAAAAGGAGTTAAAACATGATTGTTTTATTTTTGTATGTTTATGTGTCACTGTGTACTATGTGAATAGCTATCTATAATATGTTTGTTATTTAAAGATATTTATAGAAGTTCAGATTACTAATGTCTTAAAAGAGGCTATATACTATGGTATGTTTTGTTCAGTATATATTTCACAGTATATACTTTTTTGCTTGAGAAAAATAGAAATACTATGGCTACACTGGAGTTACGATATTGCACTATAATGTCTGAGGAATGCTCAGGAAACCTTGTGGGATAAATGTAGGGCATGCATTGCTAATAATACTCTTTATTTTCTGGCTTCTGTCTCTCTGCTTCTGTCTCTCTCTGTCTCTGTCCCCAGAATGCTTAGGTTTCTATCTGTTGTAAACCATTCTCCTAACCAGAAAAGGACTTTCCTCTTACATCATCCCTTCTAGTAAATACACTTTACGCTTTATGCCATTTATGCCCACACATCTTAAACCAAATGAAGCAAAACTAATTTAGTCTTTTGAAGACTATTAGACTAATACCCTTAAAGGGAACTCATTTCATTAGAGAAACGAGAGGCAAGTCTCCACTCACTAATCACTATGAATACTTCTCTCCATAAGAATAATCGCCACACATCAGAGACCCATTTCATCTTGACCTCGAGCAAATTGTCAACACAACCTCATTGGAGTTGTAGCGTCAGAGTGTGTGGCTTGACATTCAAATGGAAATAACCACCAACCTCCACTGAATTTTATCTGCAAACTAAATGGAAATAGTTGTTGAAAATTTCCCTAAGCTTTACTAAGAAGTCTTAATACTTTGTAAACAAAAAACAATTTTAGCATTAAGAAGGGAAACAAGCAAATAAACAAGAAGCATGTTGTAATACTAGAAGCTTCTGAGAGATAAAGGCCATGCTGATCAGTCTGACCCAGTGAGCATTTAGGTGCTGTTGCCCCTGGTGGAACTGTTGACCCTGAGAGAAGGCACCATTCAGGTCCTCAGGCTGGACCCTGAAGCTTCTGGTTTGAAGGCTGGTGTTTCATCCTCTTTACTCTAGAAATTATCATTGATTCCGCCTATAATTAGCAGCATCTAATTCTTCCTGTTTCCATTGTTTCCCCATTTCTCCATTTATCTGTCATGAAATGATGCGACCAGACACCATGATCTTCGTTTTTTTGGATGTTGAGTTTTAAGCCAGCTTTTTCACGCTCGCTTTTCACTTTCATCAAGAGGCTCTTTAGTTCCTCTTCCCTTTCTGCCATAAGGGTGGTGTCATCTGCATNGCTGTCTCTGTCCACTCCAAGAGACCCGGTGATGGCCCTGAGCCGCCCAGACAGTCACCCCGAAGCCTGGCTCAGACCTCGGTGGCACGTGTTTCAACCCTGTTGGAAAGCCTCGAGTGGCAGCCCAATGACCCCAGTGTCACCTCGACTGGGATGACTTACCCTGCAGCTACAGATCGGGAGGAAAGCAGAGGTGCATGTCTCCACTCATGAGGAGACCTTACTCCCCTGGGGAGCCTCCAGAGGAACCCTGTGGTCCACGTCTGCAGCGGTGAGGAATCCTTAGGTGCCAGAGGAGGAAGAAGGAGCCAGAACCGACGGCCAAAGAATCCCCAGAGGCCCCTGGTGACTGATTTGGAGCCTGGCCTTTCCGGAGGCCTCAAGGGCGGGTCCCTGGGATCCAGGTCTTAACGCGAGAGGGAACTGCTGCAACTCAAGAAAAACCACGACCCTTGACGGGGTCCTTCACACGCAGTCACTCCAGAATCGCCCGACGTACACGTTTCCACTTGAGAGAAACATCGAGTGGCCCCGCACAACTCTAGAGGGACCCCGTGTGCCCCTGATTTGCATGAAATCAGGCTTCCTTTCCCTGCTTCTTCAGGGGTGGGCTGCCGACCGTCCCATCGTATCTCAAGAGGAGGTGATCTCCACAGGAGTGTCTAGCAGAACTCGGGGGTCGCGCCACCAGTTCCACGAGCCCCCCAGCTGTCTCTGTCCACTCCAAGGGACCCTGGTGGCCCTGAGCCGCCCAGACAGTAACCCCGTCGGCTGGCTCACAACTCGTTGGCACGTGTTTCAACCCTGTGGAAAAGCCTCCAGCGGCAGCCCATTGACCCCTGTGTCACCTCGACGGGACACCTGACACTGCAGCTACAGCTCGGGAGGAAAGCGGAGGTGCACATCTCCAATCATGAGGAGACCTGACTCCCCTGGGGAGTCTCCAAAGGAACCCCACAGCCCACGTCTGCAGCGGCGAGGAATCCTCAAGTGCCACTCGAGAACCTAGGAGCCGGAACCGACGGCCAAGGAATCCCCAGAGGCCTCTGGCAACTGGCTTGAAGCCTGACCTTTCCAGAGGCCTCAGGGGCGGTTCCCTGGGGTCCACGTCGTAACTCGAGAGGGACCTGCCGCAACTCGAGAAAAACTGGGAGGATCTCCCCTCCAGGCGGGATGAGGCTCTTCTCCCCTGCGGCACCTCACGGGAAGTCACCCCCATCCCTCACGACCCTCGACAGGGTCCTTCACACGCTTGGAGTCACTCCAGAATCGCCCGACATACACGTCTCCACTCGAGAGGATCATCGAGGGCCCCCCCGCACCTCTAGAGGGGTCCCGTGTGCCCCTGCTCTGCACGAAATCAGGCTTCGTTTCCCTGCTTCTTCAGGGCTGGGCTGCCGACCGTCCCGTCGCATCTCAAGAGGAGGTGCTCTCCACAGGAGTGTCCAGTGGAACTCGGGGGTCACCCCACCTGTTCCACGAGCCACCCAGCTGTCTCTCTCTGCTCCAAGGCAGCCCGGTGATGGCCCTGAGCTGCCCAGACAGTCACCCCGAAAGCTAGCTCACACCTCGGTGGCACGTGTTTCAACCCTGTGGGAAAGCCTCGAAGGGCAGCCCATTGAACGATGTATCACCTCGACGAGATGCGTGACCCTGCAGCTACAGCTCGGGAGGAAAGCGGAGATGCACGTCTCCACTCAAGATGAGAACTGACTCCCCTGGGGAGCCACCAGGGGAACCCAACGTTCTACGTCTGTAGCGGCGAGGAATACTCAGGTGCCAGACAAGGACGTAGGAGCCGGAACCGACGGCCAAGGAATCCCCAGAGGCCCTTGGCAACTGGCTTGGAGGCCGGCCTTTCTGGAGGCCTCAGGGGCAGGTCCCTGGGGTCCACGTCATAACTCGAGAGGGACCTGCCGCAACTCGAGAAAAACCGGGAGGATCTCCCCTCCAGGCGGGATGANCATAGGGCCAAGCACAAGCACTCTAAAAATGGTGGATGGATGGATGAAGGGATGGATAAATAGAGAGCGGGGTGGATGGATGGAGGGAAGAAGGGATGTATGGATGAATGCAAGGATGGAAGGATGGATGGATGAATAGAGAGACAGACGATGGATGGATGGATGGATAAATAGATGATGGATGGATGGGTAAATGGATGGATGGATAATGGAGAGGTGATGGATAGATGGATAAATGAAGGGATGGATGATGGAAGGGCGGATGGAAGGGTGGATGGATGGATGATTAAGTGGAGGAGTTCCTGAACAAGAAGAGCAGCAGGTCCTCAGAGTTTGCTGGAAGGATTCCTTACTCTTGCCCTCAAGGCCTCCCTGGAACCACCTTCCCAGGATACACACCTCCCAGCATACAACCCCCCTTCTCTAATTTGTTCACAGAGGTGCACACACCTACACACACATACTCAAATATGCAAGAGGCTCCAAGCACTGTGACCCAACTCTGAATCCTGAGAATGGAGGCTCTGGTTCCCAAAAGCCATGAGACCTATCTGCTCTAGTCTCCCCCGGGGCGCCTCCACCTCCTGAAACACCCTCCCAAAGCTGCGTCTGGAATGAGGCTGCACAGTGGTGGAAGCCCAGTGACAATCGTCTAAGACCCAAGTTCACACGCCAGCTCTGCCCCTTTTCCGGCCGTGGCAAGCGACAAGATGCTTCACCTGCCGAGACTCGGATTCCCCGTCTGTACAGTGGGCACAACCACATCCACCCTTCAAGAGTCTTATGAAGTTAAAGAATCTTGCGCAGTTAAAAAAAAATGGCTGTGAAGTTTTAAACTGTATCAGCCACACGGGATGCTCTCGGGGAACCATAAGGGGAATGTTACGGGGTTCCAAGGTCCTGGCTTCCTTCTGGGAGGAGGTGAGAACGACCCAAGCCTCCCAGGGCTTCTCTGCTTGGGCCCTATGATCCCTTCCGCCTCGTCTCCCACCTTGGGGGCGGTGATAGCCAGGACTTAAGCCCAGCAGAAGCTACAAAGCAGCCTTTGTCTCAGAGACGAAACCCTAAACCAGCTGCCTTGACGTCAACCCCGGGCAACCAGCGCCGGGACAGCCTTCAGCATCACCCCTCTGCCTAGGTCTAGGAGTGAGGGCTTCGCCCACAAGCCCTGGCAGAGACAGCCTGTGGGCTCACGAGAACCTGGAGGCCAGCTTCCCGTGGTTTTAAGAGGAACAGCTGCCCCAGTGACCCCTGAGGTGCAAGACAGGACTTGACCCCCGCCCCCTGTATCTGAGGCCAAGGGCCGGGGCCAGGAACGTGTACCCATTCCTCAGCCTGGGAGACTGAGTCCGGGCTGAGACTAGAACAGTCCACCAGGTTCAGGTTCGAACTCTAGCTCTGCCCCTCCACACGACGAGACCTCAGGCCAGGGCTGAGACCTCCTGAGGCCGCCTCCACATCAAGGCTGCTGGGACTTGGGAGGCAGGGACAGAGAGAGACTCCCCGTTCAAAACCACCCTCCAACAAAGCCCCTAGGAGCCTCAGGGTCCGGGCCACACAGCGCGCTGGCCGCAGTCCCGGGGCCAGGTCTTGCCCTACAGTGACCCTCTGCCGACAGCCTGCTGGGGAGGACAGGGGATGTGACCTCCTCCTGGCTGGTCAAGAGGGCGGCTGGGCTGGGGAAGCGAAGTACTCTGAGCACAAAGGCCACTCTGCAGCCGGAAGCAGAAGCGGGAGGGCCGAGTCTGCGTTCACTGTGNGGAGGACAGGGGATGTGACCTCCTCCTGGCTGGTCAAGAGGGCGGCTGGGCTGGGGAAGCGAAGTACTCTGAGCACAAAGGCCACTCTGCAGCCGGAAGCAGAAGCGGGAGGGCCGGGTCTGCGTTCACTGTATGGGGCCTGGGGGCTGGGGAGGCAGGGCCGGGCTGAGACAGAGGCGCAGAGCAACAGCAGCTCAGGGGCCTGCGCCACACTTGGCCCTCGGTGTGCCCCGCCTCACTGAAGCCTCATTACAACCACGAGCTACGGCTGTCAGCCCCATTTTACAGATGAGAAAACTGAGGCCTGAGGTGGTGATGCGAAACCCAGGTAGTCCCACTCCAGGATCAGAGCTCCCACCCAAGTGAAAGCCCGGATCGCAGGCTGACAGTATAACCAAGGAAGAGGGAACAAATCGTTTCTTTTTAAAGCCCAATGGATCAACTCTGAATATTCACTGGAAGGACTGATGCTGAACCTCCAGTACTTTGGTTGCCTGATAGGAAGAGCCGAGTCATCGGGAAAGACCCTGATGCTGGGAAAGATTGAAGGTGGGAGGAGAAGGGGACGACAGAGGATGAGATGGTTNGGACTGATGCTGAACCTCCAGTACTTTGGTTGCCTGATAGGAAGAGCCGAGTCATCGGGAAAGACCCTGATGCTGGGAAAGATTGAAGGTGGGAGGAGAAGGGGACGACAGAGGATGAGATGGTTGGATGCCACCACTGAGCAACCTCCAGGTGATAATGAAGGACAGGGAAGCCTGGTATGCTGCAGTCCATGGGGTCACAAGGGGTCAGACATGACTTAATGACTGCAGGACAACAACAATGGGTGTATTATGCCTTAAGGCCCAGAAAGGAACACTCTATAAATCAGGGGTCCCCTGAGCTCAGCGTCAGGTTAATCCTGGCTTGTCTGTAGCCTGGTGAGCGCCAACCTGTCTCCCAACATGAATGAGTCCTAATGTCATAAACGTCAGTATTTTAGTGAAAGGCAAGAATAAAACCAGTTACAATGTAACATTAAGATTTTCCATAGAAAACTGTATAAACGTCCAAACACACTATTTGTCAGGGCACAGCCCCAGACTGTGGACTCAGGAAACGTGGTCTTTGTGGGGACTGAGGGATCAGCCTCTATAGTTCACCCAGTTCCTCACTATGGGCAAAGTCCTCAGACCTCCAACTCCAGGGCTCACCCCAGAGAAGAGGGCTGGGAATGGCCCGCACTGGGCCAGGCTCATCAGTAGTGCTGTGGGTCTCACCGTCCCGTTTTATACCAGAGGAAGCCAAGGCAAAGAGAGACGCACAGCTGAGCGCGCGGCTGGCAGAATCGGTCGGCAGGTCAGTCACCATCCCAAGACGCCAGCGTCAGGCCGAGCTTAGGGAGCTGCGTCCTGCTACAAGGAGACGAACCCAAGACGACCTCGGACGTCTCCTGTGCAGCTCTGCAGCACTGGGGACCCAGCCGTCTGGCCAAGAGGCAGAGTTCATTTGGTCCCTGTGGGCGCCACCTCGACAGGCTCCCAGACCTCTTCACGCTAAGCTCTCTGACCTCTGGGAGTTTTCCAAACCCCTCCTTAAAGGACCAGCAGCCTCCAGAAGGATCCCTTAGCTCAAGGGTTTCAAAGGAACTCTGTTTAGGGGACTGGGTTCCGGCCTCTACGGTGCTGTGACCTCAGGAGAGCTGCTCTCCTTCTCCGGGCCTCAGTTTTCTCATCTGTAAAATGGCCATGGGTATTTAAGTGGGAGTAGAGAGAAAAAGATACAACGTTGAGGGATGAACTCCCAGAAGGTCTTCTTCAAAAGACAGCAGGCACATCTAGGCATCTGGGATGACAGGAGAACAATGTCTTCTGGAAGCAGGGGAGGGCCTAGATGATCTCAGAGAGAGCCTCAAATCCTCTGGGCCCACCAGGAGGTCAGAGGAAGGGGTGCAGGAGGGCAGTCAGCCGGGAGAGTAACGGTGAGCCACCTAGTCCCCGCAGCCCCGAACCGCGTCTAGAACCGCGTGGAATCCTAGGCCCGGACCTTGACGGCGGCCGGGGAAGCTGAGGCCCCNAGTCCATGGGGTCACAAAGAGTCAGACACAACTGAGCGACTGAACTGACTGACTGAATGAAACCTAGCCCAATACGAAAAGTATATGGAAATCCACACGTGTTAAAACAGGGCAAACATTAGAATCATAGCATACTACTAATTCTACAGTGACAATATTTGTATAATTGTGATAAAGTAAATTCTATTAATTTAATAAGATTTTGATATAACTATATTGAGAGGTGAGGAGAAGTTAAGGGTTTTGGTGTTTTAAGAGCTAAATTGTTATTTATCACAAAAAAAGGAGCCAATAGATGAGGTCTAAATTAAACAACTGTAGTTAGGAGTGGTGTTCTTTTAGCAATATGGATATACATATCAGAAAGAAACAGTTTAGACTACTGAAATCTACTTCTCTGATAATGAAGTATGTGAGAATGGGACCAAGGGTCTGCTCTCTCTGTTTCCCAGTACTGTTTAATTGTGTGCATGAATCACTTGGATCAAAACGAATTTTGATAATGACTCAAAGCCCTATTTGACGTTATCTGACATTTCTATCTTAGGCGAGTTGAACATGAGGTTGGGTTTCTCTCCATTTCTCTGAATTCGCACCACAGAAGGCAAAGTTGTGTCAATCTTCCGCCTGCCCTTGTTGAGTGCTCTCCTGGACTGCCCTGGTTTGCCAAGGCCCAGACGGTCTGAATATCAAGCCTGAGCAAAGGTGTCTGCATTCCCCTGGTGGGGCAACAGTGTCATCAAGTCTAACTCATTGGAAAACCACTCACAGAAGCAAACCTGGGGGATGCTGCTGGGGAGAAGCTGAAGGAAGCACACACTTTTCTGGGCAGATTATAAAGCCTGGCAACACAGCAAGCACTGGTCTTCAGAAATTAACTGCTGGTCTGAGAGCTCCATCTTTGTTCATAAGTTTGTGACTCTGTGTGACCCCATGGACTAGCCTGCCAAGCTCCTCTGTCCATGGGATTCTCCAGGCAAGAATACTGGTATGAGTTGTCATTCCCTTCTTCAGGAGATCTTCTCGACCCAGGGATCAAACGTGGGTCTCCCACATTGCAGGTAGATTCTTTACCATCTGAGCCACCAGGGAAGCCCATTCATAAGTTCCTTAAGTAAATATAAGGACAGTCAAGGTAAGGTTAGAGTCCCCAAAAGGGCCGACATTTTGGTCCAAATGGCTCAAGGTTGCAAGACCTTCCCAAGCTACTCCCTGGGCTGGGTTAAGTCTTTAGAAGAGAAGAGTGCTTGACCATGTGAATGGAAGGAAATAGCAAGGTTTAACAAGCCATCCAAATAAATGGCTAAAAACACTCCAGGAAGTAGACAGACTGTTAGGATAGGTGTTACTATTTCTTCAATAATGACTGAAAAAAAGAAACAGTCCTGCTATGTGCTAGGCTTTTTGTATAATCTAGCGTTGCTATTATCATGATCGTTTTACAAATAAGAAAATTCAGACACAGAGAGGTTAAATATTTTGCCCGAGGTTACAGAAGTAGTAACTAGCAGAGGTGTAATTCAAATTTGGCTACCTCACTGGGCCCAGGATCTAATGTGACTCACTTGTAATATTTGAAGGAAAAAATCATTTTCCAAAATTCCACGTCAAAGTTCTGCACCACACAGAGTGGGGGCTGCTTTTTAAAGATGCTATTGCTATTCGTAATCCCACAAAGCACGGATGTATGTGAAACAATCGTTTCCCCGACTGCATAGGTCTACTATTTATATGAAGCTATTTAACTTAATTACAAATAATTTAGGCTACAGATGGGAGCAAAGCGACATTAAGGATCTTGATTTTGAAATCGTTCTAAAATAGCTTTTAAAATCTAGGAGGCAAATTGTCTTTCCAAATGGAAATGAATGTGTGATGCAGTGAAGTCTTAAAGTTATTAGCATCTTTTGCTGAGCCCCTATCTATTTCCTTTGTCATTTACACGATGTACAGTCTTTAATTTCAGCTCCATGATCAAAGACATGAAACTGGAGAAGCTCACTATTAAAATCAATGGCTGTGGCGACACGATGGCTGCTTCTCACTGATGACAAGGGGAGACCTTAAAGATTTTAGGCAGAGACCCCAGTCCAATCTCTAAACGAGGAATGTAGAATCACACACACATATACATAGACATGTGTGTACACTCACGCGCACACATACAGGCACAGTTCAAGGAGACTCAGCCTTGCCCATCCCATTCCACCGTACCTGTGAGAGCTCCATTGCTGAATGCAGTGCCAGGAAATATGTTTTTAGGAATTCAAAGTATCACGTTTCATAATTTGATTTAAATCAATTATCCCATCCCTCCCTGGAACAGGCACAAGCTACAAAAATACAAAATGTAAATGGAACCAGCTGCAGCAAAAGCTTTTTGCCAGGATGGATTTCAGTCAATGTAATCAGCCTCCTCTTCGAAGTATGTTACTGTTGAGACCCAGAGATTGCGTGAACTGCTTCCAGTGTCCTGGGAAGGACCAGGAGGGTAACCAATTATGGGAGGGGAGAAATAGAAGGAGGTAATCTTCTCCGTCCTGGCTTGCCTTTACCCCAAACTCTTAGGAAGAATTAATTTTCTCCTCTGGGGGGTACTGGGAAACTGAGGTTTTTACTGGCAGCCTTCGAACACTATCCTTAATTTATGGATATTTACTAAACCACATAATCACCCTGAGTTATCCCATTACAGGGTCCAGCAGAGCCAAGGTCTGCAGCTCTGGGTGTGAAGATCAATTGGGAGAGGTTTTGTGAGTGTGTGTGAGTGTTTATTAAAGAAGGCATGAGTGTACCCCATAGTTACTTATGTTCCCAACATGCCGCCCAACAAATGGATCCCATGCATACAGTTTGGCATCTTTCCATTGAAATCCTTTCCTGTAACTGATTCAAAATGATAATTCAATTAAAATAATTATTCTAATCAAACTTCATATCTTCTTGGCAGGTTCTATGGCAGCCTCTGTCCTCAATGTTATTTTAGCATTTTCTTTATTTGTTTTCTCACTGGGCTGACTTTGGCTCTTTGAATCTTTGGAAAAGTTTACGTCATTGGGTAACCATTGCACCTTTCTGGAGCTTTCCATTCAAGACAAGGGATGTGGGAAACAAAACGTCTTAGAGAGATACTGTACTTAGAATTTTGACCAAATGGGGAGCCAAGAAATAACTGAGAATGATAGATGAGTGTCTAACTCGCCCGTTATTCTAAAATGCAGATCTCATAGTGGCCAGCCAGTCTGTTAAAGCTGTAAGGGGAAGATAAATGGTAGTCCCATCCCTCTTACTCTTATAGTTTTTCAATTTCCTCATTTTTCATTCAAGGGCTTTTGCATTCTTGATAAGTATCACAGTTGTATCAGATCTCAGGAATTCTCCTGTCAGTTCAGTTCAGTTGCTCAGTCATGTCCTACGCTTTGCGACCCCATGGACTGCAGCACACCAGGCTTTCCTGTCCATCACCAACTCCTGGAGTTTACTCAAACTCATGTTCATTGCATTGGTGATGCCATCCAACCATCTCATCCTCTGTCATCCCCTTCTTCTCCTGCCTTCAATCTTTCCCAGCATCAGGGTCTTTTCCAACGAGTCAGTTCTTCACATCATGTGGCCAAAGTATTGGAGCTTCAGCTTCAGCATCAGTCCTTCCAATGAATATTCAGGACTGATTTCCTTTAGGATTGACTGGATTGACTGGATCTCCTTGCAGTCCAAGGACTCTCAAGAGTCTTCTCCAACACCACAGATTGAAAGCATCAATTCTTTAGTGCTTAGCTTTCTGTATAGTCCAACTTTCACATCCATACATGACTACTGGAAAAACCATAGCTTTGACTAGAGTTCTCCTATAGCTCTTCTAATTTTTGAAATATTATTATAACACATGTCATTCCTTCTACACAACTATGTTGGAAGGTAGGCAGGACAGATCCTGTCAGTCCCATTTAATGAAGAAAAAAAAAGCAACACAGAGACTGCACACAGCTGTACCAATACCACACAGCTAATATCCTAAGGGCTGACTGCCACTTTCCAAGTAGAGAAACACAGTAATATAAGTAAAACAAACTACTTCTATGTTTTAATGTTTTAGCAATAATAAAACATCCAAGGACACTGGCCAGTATGATTTTTATCATGACCAACTTTTGCTTTAAGAAAAAATATTCCAGGTGCACTTTGCCTGAGGGATGTCATCCTCTTGATCCAAATCACTGATGCCTGGGAGTCCAGCTGTGGCCTCTTCCACTTTGCAGCCATGCTACTGAGTGTGGGGAAAAAAAAAAATGGCCTGCAATTGAAGAGTTGGGCCCCTTGGTGCTATTTTAAGTTAAATATTGGGCCAGGAGTCCGAGACTTCATCCAACAGCTCTGCCACTATGGTATGTGACTTTGAAAAATCATTTTTATCTCTCTGGGCTTCAGGGTACCCTCTAGGCCTTCAGATTCTAGTATCTGCTTTA
The DNA here is from genome assembly GCA_006410875.1 of Neotragus pygmaeus. Classification (NCBI taxonomy): domain Eukaryota; kingdom Metazoa; phylum Chordata; class Mammalia; order Artiodactyla; family Bovidae; genus Neotragus; species Neotragus pygmaeus. The sequence goes on along the minus strand of SJYV01018828.1, from coordinate 1,814,556 downwards.
AGCCAAAAGAGCCTTGAGATTTGAGATTCCAATATTAATGTCATTGGAAAACTATCTCTAAGAGAAAAACTGGGCTTCAACCAGGCAGCAGGCAAGTCTTGATTAGTAACTTCCTGGCAGAAATTTAAACCTCTTGATCCAAGGGAACTCCTGCTTATCACATATTACAAGTATACCTTTAAAAATAACTTCGCTATACCTTTGATGATCCTTTGATGGAATATAAATTCAGCTATTTTACAGATGGAAAAATATAGACCTGGAGAGATGTCTTGAGCATCTCATCATGGACCTAAAGGCAAGGAAAGGCCTGAAAATGAGGAAGAGGAAGGAGTCATGGACCGCACAGCCTGAGTGGAAAAGCCACTAAAAAGTTTTCCAAGGGCTGGGAAAAATCAGAGGGAGAAAATAGGGCTGTGGGAAAGAGCATTAAAACATCATTCAAAAATAAACAAGGTGAAACAGAAAGTTTCTCCCAAACCTCATTCTTTTCCAAACTATTTCTACACAGGACTACCCATTTTAGGTGAACCATCTTCCAGATGGGACCCCTTTACACATACACACTTTGTTCATCACAGCTGTATGTGGCTAACAGATTGAAAACAAATTCTATTTACACGTGTATAAGAACAAATTTTATGCACATATATTATATATGACCCAGTCCAAATTGCAACCTCAAGAAACTCATATTTTATATACACTATTCTCTTTTATTTCTTTTAAATGTCCCAAAAGATGAAAAGTGACAAACAGAAATAAAGACCCCCCCACCCCAAGAAAGCAACCAAGGTAATGGAAGTAAATCACCTCCTAAGACTGTTTTTATGCACAGAGCCTATTCAATAAGTGGTTTCTACTGTAGGAAATCGCTTGACCAGCTGGTCCATTAAATTCCTGGCTGTGAGTATCACCTGGGGAATGTGCAGAACATGCAGAGTCCTGAGCTAGCCAGCAGGTATTCTTATCCAGTAGTTCTGAGTAGCAGCCCAGGGATATGCATTTATAAAAAGAACTCAAGCTGATCCTGATGGCACATGATCTACAGTCCGGTTTTCAGAACTACTGCCCTGGACCGTTTCCTCTGACAGCTCTAACTTCTTGGTGATCAGTAAGCTTACTTGTGACTGCCAGGACTCCTTAGATGAGTTTCTAATAGAATATGGGTTTAGAGGAACAAGCAGGGACCTGAGAACCAGGAGGTGTGGGTTATAGCCTCAGTCCTGCAGCAGACTATAGCCTCAGTCTCTGGCCGTGTACCGGAGTTGGATGGCTTCACTTGTCCCATAGTAAAATGGATGAGTACATGTAGTAGTCATTACAGGGGGTGGTCAGCATAGCAGTAGCAAAATCAAAAGCTTTCTTTTCTAAATAATAAAAACAAGCAGCAGGAATTACAATAACCCTGGTATAGTGCTTTCTGGGCCTTGTATTGGTTCACCTGTTAGGTCTTGAGTGGAAATACTCAGATTCATTAGTATTTCTCAAATACTCATTCAGAACCAAGCCAAAACAATGAGCTAGAAATGAAAGATTTGAGACATCGGCTATCACCTCTCCTGGAGAGCTGGTATGTCACCTCACAGAACTCATTCTATACTAGAATTCACTAGGAGTCATTCCATAGCAGAGACATGCACAATGCATGCAGATGGATTGAGACTCAGCACAAAAAAACAGACATTTGGCATGGGAAGGAGTAAGTCTGGCGCTCTTTGTGGAGATCTGTGGAGAAAGTAAGTTTTAGGTAAGGTCTTAACAAGACATAATCTTTGAGTTCATGGGAAGGAACAGTCTTGAATTTTGGTTATTGTTTAACTTCGTCAGAGACCATGGGACATAAATTCTCCCTCCTTTTCTGGAGAGGCTAGTTTTCTCTCCTAGGGAGTATTTCACAACTAGGCTGATGTCCAGTGTAAACATCCATCTATTCACCCATCCATCCATCCATCCAACACTCTTCCTGTCAACAACTGTCCTTCTCATATAGGTTGATGTCTTGGCGCTTTTCTCCAATTTTACAAGAGAATTACAGAGTTCACCATTGAGAGGTTCTCAGCGGCCACAGGGACATTCCAGTGAGCTCACAATGAGGAATCTGGCAACATTCTCTCACTTCTCTTTTTCTAGAGTAACTCATTCTGCCCAGGGGGAGAGTGACTGGAGAGAGAGCACGGGATTATGACTCAGGTGGGGATTCTGGAGCCCACCCTGACTCTAAGTAACTCAAATAACTGCCAGCAGTGTGATCCTGGGAAATTTACAGAACTTCTCCAGGCCTCAGTTCCTCATCTGTAAAATGGGGATAATAAGTTAATGTACGGAAAGCATGGAGAAGAGTGCCTATGAGCTCTATATGGGCCCTAAGTAACTGTTCAGTATTAAGATGCTGTCTCATCCTACCCTAGTTACCATCAGCTGCTCAAGAGCACGAAATCTGTAGCCCCCCTAGCTCCATCACAGATGGGCACCCCCTACAAGAGTATATACTATATACTAAACATTCAACATGTGCAGGCTTTTCTGGCAGCTCCTATTTTAAGGAAATCAACATTTCCTTCTGGCCAGAGGTCCATCATTTTCAGGGAGACAGAAAATAGCTCGTGGACACTACAGTCACACTCCTAGCATGTCATGACCATCCTCAGGCCATTCAGCAGGCTCTTCCTTTCCAGGCTGGTCCATTCTTTAACCCTGCCACACACAGATGCTCCAGCCCCAGCCTCTAATCATCTCCCTTGCTTGGCCCAAAGCCTGCCCCAATGCTCTGTTGTCCATGTTGCCTGGGAGAGCTCCAAATAGGACACGCACACACTATTTTCCAAAAACGTCTTCTCTAGTTTTCAGTTCTGACAAATCTGGTGCATGAGACTGAAATACTTCTGAAAACAAGATTCTATATATTTTCTTACTATTTCCTTCACTTATCTTGATGGATTAAGAGACTCTGGATGAAAAGAAGGTGACTATGCTCATAACTGAGAAAAGGTATATGAGCTGATAAAATATCCTTGCCCACGAGGACTTATATCAGAGCTAGAAAACAGGCTTCATTTCACGAGTCAACTCCAATCACTTGATGTAAGGGTTTTGTTAAGGAGGATTCTGAGTGCATGTCTCAATAAGAAGTGAGCTGTGATTAAATCATAGAGTGCGCCAAGGGCTCAGGAGCGGTGAACAGTTTGTGATATGGGCTAGACTTGCCCCAGATCCTTCTGACAGTCTATGTACTAACCTGGTAAACTAAAGCCTTAGAATATGCTCTCTACATATACTCTGACTTGAAGAATACAGTAAGCCCTTCAGGTCAGATATTTTCTCAATTATTTTGACCTTTCAATCATCACTTTTAGGATTAAAAATCTTCAACAAGGTCCAAGTTCACTTTAAAATGTGTATCTTGGAAGGAATGACCTAAGCTAGTACCAGTTTATCACTACTTAATCTCAGAGTAACTAGCTAGTTACCTAGCAAGGACCTAAGGGAACAGTATCCAGAACAACTAAGTTTTGACATGGGGGATGGAAAAGAAAGGAATTTGAGGTACTTTCTCAAAACACACACTGACAAGGTTCCCCAGTGCAGCCTGGGCAATCACTAGGGAACACGAGAGCATGCCATACTGGGGAGAATAATGAATGGAGTGTCATAGAATGAATGGGATTTAGCAAGATGGAAATGTCTGAAAAGCATACACCATCTGTTTCACAAATCTGACCATCCCTGGGCCTAGGGGATGACCGTGCATTTCCAAAGTACACGGAAAACAGGCAGGAGGTCAAAGGCACTCCTACTTACCAACTAGAAGAGGAAAACCTATTAAGTTCTATTCATCTACTAAAGGAAGAAATCCTAAAGCAGTTTAAGCATTCAGCTCAGTGTTTCAGCAAAGGCAACTGCATCAAGGGCAGGTCATCTCTCTTCCCTTCTAGGGTCTATAGATCTTCTATTATGATATTTCACCTATTCTAAGGCTGTTCACAAAATAACTGCTCTAAAATCAAGATTCATCTTAAAAATCAATGGCATTTCATACTTTAGACAACTTGTTTTTCTTTTCTTTATGGAACATAAAATAATGGCATCTATTAAATTTGACGGCAAATGTGATGAAACATACTGAATTGGAAGGGGAAATTTAATACACAGGAATATACCAGGATCCCTTTGCCATGTCTTCTCTTGGGTTCAGCGACAATCAGAGCAGCCCTCCACACCTCTGTCTTGAATCGATCAAGTGTTTGTGGAGTCCCCAAGACTCCCAGACACAGTGATTTTGTTTGTGCGGCTACTTGAAAAGTCTTGTCTGAAAGGGAAAAGGCAAGGTGGCCCTATTTATTTTAACATGTCTTCAGCTATTTTAAAGAGTTTTTTCTTGTTTCCATGTTGGAGGTCTTTCTACCAGTTTGGAAAAGTGCTCCCCTCCCTCAATTCCCCAAACGCATTAGTTAAAAGCTAAAGCTTAAGAATTTTCTATGTGGCCTTCTGTTTCCATTAGATCAAGAAACAGCAACTAAGAAAGGAAGGAATGCTTTCAGAGTGTCACTTACACCCCTAGAGGCTCTGTACCACCCACGGTCTTCCCTTTCTGCCTCTCAAATGGATCAGAGCAAAATTAAATATCAAAACTTACTCAGACACTCACAGTTTCTCCAGACTTTCAGACCAGCCTTTGCCACCTGGTAAGGCATACAGTTTAGCTGGGCTCTGGGTACATAAAATAAAGTTGCTATTGGTGCCCTGTCAATCAACATCCAATCCCAGGCAAAGGCAGAGCATGCAGCCATGTGCCTGCCACATGTACAATGTTACGTTGCTCAGCCACCTTGGAGGGAGCAACAGCTCCTCCAGAGAAATTCTCACAGTCCAGACATCGGACTTGGGGATCCAAGTAGGGGAAGGATTTGGATTAGGAAAGAATTCAGGGCAGGTACTGATATAACCCTGATCGCTCCAGGCCTGACTAGCCAACTATGCATGGGGAAGAAAAAAGAAGAAAAGAAGGCAGACAATAAAGAAAGGAAAGGAGAGAAGAGGGCAAGGATGCTCTCTTCTGGAAGCACAGCCAGAGGCCAAAGGGGACCACATTCTCTAGAAGTGGCACTTCTCAGAAAATCCTTCAAGTACTATACCGACATCACTTATGTTAAAAAGTACGGGTGAAACGACATCAAAGACATCAACGTGAAGGCAAGAAGAAGCTAAGAGAAACTATGTGGGAAAACCTGGGCGCAGAAAGTAAACTTTTCTCATTCCCATGACAATGCCACACAGCAGCCATGACCCAGTTTAGGGAAACTGGCTTAGGAGCCAAGCGATGGCGCTACGTGTGCATGCACGCATGCCAAGTCACTTGAGTTGCGTCCAACTCTGTGTGATCCTATGCACTGTAGCCTGCCAGGCTCATCTGTCTATGTGATTCTCCAGGCAAGAATACTGGAGTGGGTTGCCATGCCTTCCTCCAGGGGATCTTCTCAACCCAGGATTGAACCTGGGTCTCACGTCTCCTGCACGGGCAGGCAGGTTCTTTCTCACTAGCACCACCTGGGAAGCCTGGAACCAAAGCTGAGAGTCACTCAGGCAGACTTTTAAGAAGTTCATGTTCAGCCAAGGAGAAAAGTCAAGACTCAGTCACATTAACTAGCTTACAGAAAAAAAAAAAAAATTCATTAATATATACTTGCTTTCCAGTGAATATAATCATATCTCTGTCTCTCAATCTCTCTCAATGTCTGCTGGGTAAGTCCTAAAGGAGGATGATACCTTTGCCAAACCTACCTCCCAGTGTTATTCCCCTTCAAGTTACATTTGATCATGTCTACAGAGTATTAAGACATTATTTGATTTATCAAAGGAAGTCACAGGAATGAAACAATCTTCAAACTGAGACTTTAGCTGAATTGACAGATGCAGTGGTTCCCTGTAGAACAGCTACGACACACAGAGGAACCTGAATATCATTGTCCTAAATAATCAGGAATAAATTGCCCAAATTCTCCCACTTAAAGCGTATGAACACGTCTCCTTCTCTGGAGATTGTGTGAGAAGCAAACACACCTTCACTTGTCTGATCTACTCCTCTGTGGTTTTCAGTGGGGAAGAACAAGTAACATACTCGTCAGAAAGAATATTTTTCTTCTTTAACTGAAAAAGCTTAAGAATTTCCTACATGTGTATAGAATTTTATACCACTCTAAGTGCTCTCAACTGTCATCACTTTTGACACTCACAGGCGTTAAAGCTCACAAGTGAGATGTGTGTTTATAGCTGCCTTAATACCACCAAGCAAACAGGGAATCTCTCATAAACCTTACCTACCAGTTATCATAGCCTCAAATGATCTTCCTCTCCATCCACTGTCCTACCCCTTCTTCCTCCCTAAAGTTATTTCCCCTCCTGGTTAGTTCTGCCTCTTTTATAGCCTTTATTACTGTTGTTATACACACAGGTGTTTTCACTGCTTCTGAGGATATTGATAAGTTGATGCCTCCCTCATTTTTTCTTCTTTTCTAAAACCTTATCCCTGGATCAAATCATGCCCACATTTTTTCACAACCTGTTTTATTTTGTATCCCTTTCACAACCCCCTTCTCTTGGTCATATCATTTGGTACTTAACAATTGTTTTCCTTGTGATTTACATACAGAGTATTTACTTGCCCTTCTTCACCCTGGTTCTATTTCTGCTGACACAAAAATAAATTGATGTTAGTCTCAAACCATCAATTTCAAAAATGGAAATTATTTATAATGAGACAGAATTCTTCCAAAAGTTTTCTTCTTACAGTCTCAGCCTTTACTCTTCATCCTGCCCATACAATATTGTAAAGTAATTAGACTCCAATTAAAATAAATAAATTTAAATTTTAAAAAAAGAGAGAACTCTCAAAGTCTAACCCAACTGGCTCATTTAGAGATGAGTAAGGACTTCCCTGGTGGTTCAGTGGTTAAGACTTTGTATTCCAGTGCAGGGGATGCGGGTTCAATCCCTGGTCAGGGAGCTAAGAAATGAAAACCTGGAGCCAAAAAATGAAAACATGAAACAGAAGCAATGGTCCAAATTAAAAAACAAACAAACAACAACAAAAAAAAAAAAAACCCAAACTTAAAAAAACAAAAATAAGATGAGCAAATGGGGATGTGAACCCAGGTCTTATCAGCTTTGGTCTTTGCAACACTTTGATACCTAGCCCAGTTACACTGCCCATCTGAGTTTTATTCGCAGAAATTATTTGAGGTTGTTACACAGTGGCCCAAATGTATTTTGAACTTGGTCAAACTCCATTACTCAGCTCCTTGCTCTTCAAGACTCCTCTCCTTACCCCTAAACCTGCTGCTCCTCCTTGGTGAATATACCACCATCTACCACATGTCATCCTTGATTTGGGGGTTATTCTGATTCCTCTCCTCCAATTTCCTCCCATCTCTAGCTCATCTCTTCTGCTCTCTTCTCTCAGGCCTCTCTCTCACCAGCCTAGTTCAGGCCACCAGTAGCTCTTACTTGAACTACCACAACAGCATCCTAAGTGGTCTCTGCTACCATTCTCATCCATGTCTGATTGTAATCACATCTCCTTGCATCGGCCAGAAGGAATTCTCCAAAATAAAAATTTGGTCATGTCACTTTGCTGATTAAAACCATCAATGAATATCCACTGTCATTAAGAGAAAGTCCAGTTTCTGACAATGGCTATCTATGTTTTGACCCTTGCTTGTGTCCAAGCTCATCTTGGGCTGCTCCCACATCACATTTCAAACCAAACTTCCTTCAGTCACTTGGATGAGTTTTGTTCTTTCCCACCTTCCAGACTGCGCAAGCCACTTGCTATTGCTGCAAGATTTTCCTGGCCCATTTTATCTGGATAACTGGCAAACTCCTCTTCACTGTTCAGGTAGCAACTGTAGAAGGCTTCACTTCCACTTTTCACTTTCATGCATTGGAGAAGGAAATGGCAACCCACTCCAGTGTTCTTGCCTGNGGAGGAGAAGGGGACGACAGAGGATGAAATGGCTGGATGGCATCACTGACTCGATGGACGTGAGTCTGAGTGAACTCCGGGAGTTGTTGATGGACAGGGAGGCCTGGCATGCTGCGATTCATGGGGTCGCAAAGAGTCGGACACAACTGAGCGACTGAACTGAACTGATCCGTGGGGTGGCCCATGGTACACAAACAAGGGGTGATTGTAGGCACGTTTGTAGGGTCCATTTGGCCTCCAGAATTCATTTGTAAATGGTCTAGGCCTCTGGCTGGAGGTGTGTGTTGGTGTGGAATCAGATGCTGGCATCCTGGACACATCCCATTCACATGGCAGCTGTGGACACACACCAGTGCTCAGTCTCCCGTGTTCTGGAGAACATGTCCATTTTACTGCTGTCTACTTCACCCAGAAAGTTTAAGTAGCGTAATTTCTGTAGATTCCTATAATTTCAAGATTGTCTAGGTCCATTTTGTGAGCTTGCAGTCCACATCTCATTTCCTGTTTCAGTCATTCTATTTCCTTTCCCAGTGCAGGGTGATGGGATATTTATTAATTTCTTGTCCCTTGTGCTTCCCTAGAAGTCCCCTCAAATCCCAGTCTGTGACCTGTAAGTCTGTCTTCATTGTCCCAGAAATGCTGGTGGGTCCCTAGGCTGGGGACCTCTCACCCCCCAGGTGAGTACTCTTGGTCTGTGGCCAGTCGTCTGTGTCCACTTTTCCCTGGGTTCTGTGTTGCCTTTTTCTCTGTGGGTCTTGTTGCCTCCTTAGTCCACAGTTCAGCCTTGGGCAGGTGGTGGTTGGGGGCTCTGCTGCCTTGAAGATCCTCAGGTCTCATCCTCTGCTACATGCTGCTACCCTGATATCTGGGCTTGCAGGTGGCTGATCTTTTCTGTTCTCTGTTTTTTGCCTTATTTCCCCTGCTTCCATCATTTTAGTCTGAGGACATTTCATCTTCCTTCATCTTTCTGCCTAAAACACTTTCCTATGACAGAAACTCCCTGTCCTCTGAGATCCTAAGTGTCTCCGGGAGTTGTTGACGGACAGGGAGGCCTGGCATGCTGCGATTCATGGGGTCGCAAAGAGTCGGAAGCAACTGAACTGAAGTGATCCCTAGTCCCTTAGTGCTTGGACTGTGGGTAACTTTACTACTACCCTGTCAGTCTCTGAGAGCTCCCTGTTTCCTGTGTCTACACTACAACTGAAATAATTCTCTGTGTCTGTTACTTATTTATTCTTATTTGCTGAGCTTTCTTGATCCGTCAGAATAAAATAAAACTTGACCATTTGCTCTATCTTTTCTTGTCCTTTGCTTTGGCCCGGATCTTTAAACCGACCCTTGTTTATATGTTTTGTTAAAGTTTATATATATATATTTATATATATATACACACTTTATATGTATTTGGTTACAACTGTTTGAACTTTTTGCACATTCATTAGTCATTGATTTTTTTTTTAATCCTGTCAACTGTCTCTTTATGTCCTTTGCTTATTGGGGTGGGGATGGGGAGGCTGGTTTTTTTTTAATGATGAATTTGTCAATTTTATGTGGTATAATTCACATACTAATAAATTTACTTCTAAAGTGTTTAATTCAGTGCTTTTTGTTTGAATTTCCCAGGTGAACAGTCCTTTTGCTTCATAACAGGATTCCTGTCTTACATTACTGAGTCTGAATTTAAGCCATTAAAACTCTAAATTGTTTAAAAGTACACTGTTAACAGATTGTGGTATAGTAAGTAGAAAGACAAAATACCCAAATTAGAGTGCTGAAAGGGAATTATTCATATTGAACACTGACAGTGCTTTGAAGAATTGTTTGTACAGTGTTGACTACAAAATTGAGGAAATCCAGTTATAGACAGGAGTGATCAAATAGGATGCTCAATTTAATTCTGTGTTTCTGTTCTAGGAAGGTACAAAGTCTTAAGTGACTAAATTTTTTTAAATTGACACTTAGCACTTTTGTGTATGTGATTTCATTTGATCTTTGTATCAGCCAAAGAAATGACAGTATACCTCATCTCTGCCTCTTTCTGAAATGCACATGAACTATATCTGTGAGTCCTATTACATTTGCATTTTAAAATGAAGAGTGCTCCATGAAAAGATGTTCAGTGTCACCATTTACTAGCGACATGCAAATCAAAACCACAGTGAGATATCACCTCACACCTGCTAGAATGACTTTTATCAAAAAGGCAAGAAACCACAAGTGTTGGCAAGGATGCGGGAAAAAGGGGGATCCGTACACATTGTTGGTTGTTGTTTAGTCACTAAGTCGAGTCTGACTCTTTGAGCCCGTGGACTGCAGCACTCCAGGCTTCCCTGTCCTTCACTATCTCCCAGAGTTTACTAAAAAAAAAGCTTCATGTCTATCAAGTCAGTGATGCCATCCAACCATCTCATCCTCTGTCATCCCCTTCTCCTCCTGCTTTNCTCTTTGAGCCCGTGGACTGCAGCACTCCAGGCTTCCCTGTCCTTCACTATCTCCCAGAGTTTACTAAAAAAAAAGCTTCATGTCTATCAAGTCAGTGATGCCATCCAACCATCTCATCCTCTGTCATCCCCTTCTCCTCCTGCTTTCAATCTTTACCAGCATCAGGGTCTTTTCCAGTGAGTTGACCCTTTGCATGAGGTGGCCAAAGTATTGGAGCTTCAGCATCAGTCCTTCCAATGAGTATTCAAGGTTGATTTCCTTTAGGATTGACTGGTTTGATCGCCTTGCTGTCCAAGGGACCCTCAAAAGTCTTTTCCAGCACCACAGCTCGAAAGCATCAGTTCTTTGGCTCTCAGCCTTCTTTATGATCCAACTCTTACATCCATACTTGACTACTGGAAAAACCATAGCTTTGACTATATGGACTTTTGTTAGCAAAGTTTTGTTGGCAACAGATTTCTCTGTATTTTAATACACTGTCTAGGTTTGTCATAGCTTTTCTTCCAAGGAACAAGCGTCTTTTGGTGCAGCCACTATCAAAAATTGTATGGACACTCCTCAAAAAGTCTAGAAGAGAGCTACCATATAATCTAGGTATTCCACTCCTGGGTATTTATCCAAAGAATGTGAAAACAAATTCAAAAACACATATGCACTGCTGGGTTCATCACAGCCTTATTTATGATTGTCAAGATTTAGAAACAGCTTCTGTGCCCATCAGCAGATGAATGGGTGAAGATGATGTGGTGTACACAGACACACACACACATGCAGTCACACACACACACACCACAGGATACTACTCAGCCACGAAAAAGATGAAATCTTGCCATCTGTGACTATATGTATTTTGAGGGTATTATGCTAAGTGAAATAAGTCAGAGAAAGATAAATACCTTTTGATTTTACTCATGTGGAATATAAAAAGGAAAAAAGTAAAGAAACCAAACTAAAGCGAATACAGAGAACAGAGTACTAGTTATCATAAGGGAAGGGGCAGGGGTGAGGGCAAAATAGATAAAGGGGATAAGCTGTATGGTAACAGATGGAAAGTAAATTCTTGGTGAGCGCATTGTAGGATATAGGAGAAGCAGAAACATATGTTGTACAGATGAAATTTATATAATGTTGTAAGCCAATATTACCTCAATAAAAACAATGTTTAAAGAGAGAATATAAAATGAGTAATCTTTTCCCCCAACTTTGTGCTTTGAAAGATTTCTTTTTTTAAATTGAAGTGTAGTTGGTTTACAATTTGTGTTAATTTCTGCTATACAGCAAAATAATTCATATATATATACACACACACATTCATTTTTTATATTCTTTTCCATTATGGTTTATCCCAGGACGATGGCTGTAGCTCCCCTGGGCTATGCAGAAGGTCTTTGCTGCCTTGAAAATTTACAAAAACGTTAATAAGAGTACATTGTTGAAAGCCAGTAGTTACTAATCACTTAATATTCACCAGTTATTGTTTTGCTATATTTGCTTTACCTTTTTAAGTGTAGATGGTTTTATTTTTCTGAGTTGTTTCAAAGAAGGTTGGAGACATGAAATTTCACCTTTATGTACTTGAGTTTACATCTTCTGAGGATGAAGACATTCTCCTTTATTATCATACTACTACTATAATATTTAAGAAAATTAGCAATAATTTTATTACATCATCTAATATCTAGTCCAAGTTCAGGTTTCATTAATTGTCTCCTGTCGTCTTTAATAGCTGTTTTTTTCCTTCTGATCCAGGACCCAGTCAAGGGTCATAATTTCTGCTTGCTTATTTTGACTTCTCTGCCCTTTTTTCACTTTTAACTTTCGAGACATAGTTTATATGCCATAAATTCACCCATTTTAGATTTACAGTGATTTTTAGTAACTTTACTGAGTTGTGTAAATCATTACCATAATCCAGTTTTAAAACATTTTCATCTCTTTAGTATAAAATCTCTTATACCCCTTTGTAGTTAATTCCCATTCTATGAATATACTAGATTTTGCTTATCCTTTTACTGGTTGATGGACATTTGGATTGTTTACCCTTTTTGGTTATTGTGAACAATCCTGCTATGAACATTCATGTAGAAGTCTTTAATGGACATAATGTTTTCATTTCTCATTGGTAATGTAGAGTGAAATCTCTAGGTTGTGTGGTAGGTTGATGTTTAATACATCATTTTGCATTCCCACCAGCAATATTTGAGAATTCTTGTTTCTTTTCATCTTCATGAACTATTGTTAATCATGTTTTTTAAAAAATGTATAATTTTTAAAAATGTATTGCCATTCTGTTGGGTATAAATAAGTATCTTGTTGAGAATTTAATTTGCATTTCTCTAGTGAATGATATGGAGAGGCAATGGCAACCCACTCCAGTACTCTTGCCTGGAAAATCCCATGGATGGAGGAGCCTGGTGGGCTGTAGTCCATGGGGTCACTAAGAGTCGGACACGACTGAGTGACTTCACTGTCACTTTTACACTTTGGAGAAGGAAATGGCAACCCACTCCAATGTTCATGCCTGGAGAATCCCAGGAACAGGGGAGCCTGGTGGGCTGCCGTCTATGGGGTCACACAGAGTTGGACACGACTGAAGCGACTTAGCAACAGCCGCAGTGAATGATAGTGTATCTTTGCATGTGCTTATTAGTCTTCCACCTGTTTTCTTTAGTGAAGTGTCTACTGAAATCTTTTGCCCAGTTTTTAAACATTGGATTATTTTTCTTATTATGTCTTAAGAGTTCTTTGTGAGTTCTGGATACAGGTCCTTAAGATCTGTGATTTTCAAAGGTTTTCTCCTAGAGTGTAATGAAGTTAACCACAAGCCTTGCTTAATTTTTCTCATTTGCCATGGGGCTTTTTGGAGAGTTGGAATGAAAGCTAAATCTTCTGTTTATAATTCTTCCACATGTCTAGTACTGAAGTACTAGATTAATTAAAGACTAACTAATCAATGACAACGTAGACCCCTTTATCTTCATTCTGCATTAAGCAATGAGAAACTCTTCCTTTCTAAACTGTTAGAAGCAAATAGAGACCCTGTAAACCGTTAGCATTCATTCAGTTAGTTGTAAGAGTCAGAAATCCAGTTTAGGCTACCTTAAGCACAACAGAAATGTGCAGGCTTTCTCTCCTTCCCCAGCTCTGCTTCTTTCTTTTTTTGTACTGGCAGACTGTGTGGTAGCCACATTCATCTCCAGATTCATCAAAGAGCCTGTCTCTCTCACTCATTTAAGGAGTAGAGTACTCTGGCCGGCCTGTGTCTCTCGTCCTGCTTTGTAGTCCTGCCCAGATATATAGTCCCATTGTAATTGTAATAGGAGAGAATGGTTCCCACAAGAAGAGGGCGTGCAGACAAACCATGTTTAATGCCTCTTTAGGGGCAACGGGTCATTTTTTGCTCACTTTTATGAAATTAAACCAAAAGTAATGAATAGGATATTAATATCTGAAGTTTAAGGGGGAAATCACATTTGTTAGCTGATTAAAGTAGCCTTTACTAGTAGCACTTTTTCTTACCTAACCAAACAGGTGATATTTGGTTTAAGCTGAAACATTCCAGGTATCTCTCCCATGGAAGTGAGGGGAGGACCTACATTAACAATGATAACAACTTGATAATTGTGGCTGATTTTTCTGTACTTCTCTTGCGTGTTTTTTAATGTAGTTTTCTTTAGCTCTCTGAGTGGGGGTTATAACCAACTCTCTTGGAGTTCCTGCATTCCTACAGATTGNGAGGCAATGGCAACCCACTCCAGTACTCTTGCCTGGAAAATCCCATGGATGGAGGAGCCTGGTGGGCTGTAGTCCATGGGGTCACTAAGAGTCGGACACGACTGAGTGACTTCACTGTCACTTTTACACTTTGGAGAAGGAAATGGCAACCCACTCCAATGTTCATGCCTGGAGAATCCCAGGAACAGGGGAGCCTGGTGGGCTGCCGTCTATGGGGTCACACAGAGTTGGACACGACTGAAGCGACTTAGCAACAGCCGCAGTGAATGATAGTGTATCTTTGCATGTGCTTATTAGTCTTCCACCTGTTTTCTTTAGTGAAGTGTCTACTGAAATCTTTTGCCCAGTTTTTAAACATTGGATTATTTTTCTTATTATGTCTTAAGAGTTCTTTGTGAGTTCTGGATACAGGTCCTTAAGATCTGTGATTTTCAAAGGTTTTCTCCTAGAGTGTAATGAAGTTAACCACAAGCCTTGCTTAATTTTTCTCATTTGCCATGGGGCTTTTTGGAGAGTTGGAATGAAAGCTAAATCTTCTGTTTATAATTCTTCCACATGTCTAGTACTGAAGTACTAGATTAATTAAAGACTAACTAATCAATGACAACGTAGACCCCTTTATCTTCATTCTGCATTAAGCAATGAGAAACTCTTCCTTTCTAAACTGTTAGAAGCAAATAGAGACCCTGTAAACCGTTAGCATTCATTCAGTTAGTTGTAAGAGTCAGAAATCCAGTTTAGGCTACCTTAAGCACAACAGAAATGTGCAGGCTTTCTCTCCTTCCCCAGCTCTGCTTCTTTCTTTTTTTGTACTGGCAGACTGTGTGGTAGCCACATTCATCTCCAGATTCATCAAAGAGCCTGTCTCTCTCACTCATTTAAGGAGTAGAGTACTCTGGCCGGCCTGTGTCTCTCGTCCTGCTTTGTAGTCCTGCCCAGATATATAGTCCCATTGTAATTGTAATAGGAGAGAATGGTTCCCACAAGAAGAGGGCGTGCAGACAAACCATGTTTAATGCCTCTTTAGGGGCAACGGGTCATTTTTTGCTCACTTTTATGAAATTAAACCAAAAGTAATGAATAGGATATTAATATCTGAAGTTTAAGGGGGAAATCACATTTGTTAGCTGATTAAAGTAGCCTTTACTAGTAGCACTTTTTCTTACCTAACCAAACAGGTGATATTTGGTTTAAGCTGAAACATTCCAGGTATCTCTCCCATAGAAGTGAGGGGAGGACCTACATTAACAATGATAACAACTTGATAATTGTGGCTGATTTTTCTGTACTTCTCTTGCGTGTTTTTTAATGTAGTTTTCTTTAGCTCTCTGAGTGGGGGTTATAACCAACTCTCTTGGAGTTCCTGCATTCCTACAGATTGCTGAAACGTGTTTTTATAATTAGTTTCTTTCCTCTCTTCTTTCATTTACTTGGGTTCTCAAGCTCTGTCTGTGTCCATATGTTACATGATTCATCTTCAAAGCGTTTTTTTTTTTTTTCCCCTAAAGTAAGGCTTGTTCCCAGTTCCTTTTCATGACATTGAGTGTATGGTGATGGTGACAATGCTATTGATGCAGTTGTGATTTTCCTGCTCAAAAAAGAAAATACTTTTCATCACTCGGAGCATTTCTAATCTAAACTCTTGAGTAGTCATACAACTGATATGTAAGTACTATCATGAAGTCAAACAAATAATTTTGGATACTGTGGCTCTTGTGTTGGGTCTATACTTTTCCAGTATTCTTTAGGATTTATTTTTAGTGTGAAAATAAAGGCAGAAACAAGAGCTTCTGATTTTGGACTGTGTATAAAATGTATCATCTCTTACAGAGTTAGAACAGGTCTTCAAAGGGCAGCTAATACATTCTTGCACTGTTTACAAAAATCTCCTCAAAAACTCCTCGACCACTAGCCATTGCTTAACCACTTGTAGTGGTATTGTGGAAATATGTGTTATTTCTGGATGTCTTAATTTAAAAATCCATCCTTGTTTTGAACTGTAGTCTATTATCCTGTGGCTTCTCTTTATTCCTGTTTTCTCTGGAGAAGCACTTAGCACACAAATATGTTTTTGAGCCCTTGTTAAACAGTGCATCTGTTGACAGAATCAAGAATAGTCATTTTCACATGTACCTTTCTTCAAATAATTGAAGATGGCAGCCATGCAACTCCCTTGCCAGCTTCCCAAGCATCTGCCTGTTCAGATACATCCTTCATGTATTTAGTTAGTTCCCTAACCATCTTGGTCACATGCTTCTAAAAATAATACAGCCACATTTACTTATTTGGGGTCAAATTTTACAACTTGAAATATGAAATGTACTTAGAGAGGGAGAAAGAAATAACTAGAATTTGTAGCTTTCCTTCCATGGCCAGGCCCTCACCCAGACATTTTAGATTCATTATTTCCATTTAATCATCCAAACACAACCCTATGAGGTAGAAGATGTTCCCCATTAAGAATTAGAAAATAAAGTTTCAGTGCAAATGGTGGGGGAAGGAGGGGCAGAGGGGGAGATACGTTTGAACATCCAAAGTAGAAAGGTAAGGTCCTAACACTAAAGGCTATTATATGTCCAGTGCTCAAGAGAATAGTAGTAAGTCTTTCAGAACCTACTTATTCTTATTTTATATCTAATGCAATAAGCCTGGTAATTTGCTTCCAGACAGTTTTGGGGGATGGAGGGGTGCTCTGAAGGCACATAGGCAGTTAGTGATCAGTGAGGGACAACTGTGAAACCAAGGGATGAGGCAGAAAGACTATAGCATGACAGTCGAATTTAGAGTTCCATCTTCTAGAGCTGTTGAATCTAGGGAAAACTGCCCTACATTCATAGTCACCTCTGGGAACAGGGTAATAGTTGATCATTATGATTCTGGGTTATCAAGAAAAAAAATTTTAACTGTTCAGTTGAGTTGAAGAATTTGTGAGACATGAAATTCTGAACTCAATTTTCGTCAAATACAACTCAGAAATTAAAATGTCCTATCCAAATACTGCTTCTGATGGCTAAGTTGCTTATTTTGATTACTGGCTTGTTGAAAAATTCTCATGATTATTACTATTATTTTTTGATGTGTGTGTGCATATGTGTGTGCGAGCTTAGTTGTGTCCGACTCTTTGCAACCCTGTGGACTGCAGCCCACCAGGCTCCTCTCCACGGGATTCTCCAAGCAAGAATACTGGAGTGGGGTGCCATTTTCCTCCTCCAGGGGCTCTTGCCGACCCAGGGACTAAACCCATGTCTCTTGCATCTCCTGCATTGGCAGGCAGGTTCTTTACCACTGCACCAGATGTGTGTATATTGAGTGTTAAGTATACTTGGTACACAGGAGATACCACTCTTTGATGATTTGGGGAGCTAAACTTTACCTTTTATAGCTTTGATCGACTTCCCAGGGTTTTCCCATCTTGGATGTGTTAATGTTTATCACAACTTGACTGGTCCATGTCCCCTGCTGTCAGTTACTAAGTATTTAGAGAATGCTGTTATTAGACTAAGTGAAACATAGTTTAAATTTTTAAATGAAAGTATATGGGAATACTTTTAAGATTATCTAGTTAACAGTTGCTTGCTCTTTTCTTAAATTAGGAAGTAAAGGAAGAAGATTATATTACTCCAGAAATACGTTAGTTTCAGCCTTCGTCTCATTTTCCTCCAAATCCCAGATGTCCATTTGATTGTTCTTTCGATGTAAATAGTCAAATAACTACTGTTTGTTATCCTTATGAGTTTAAACTGAATCTAATTTTATTACATCTTAAAAGCTTTGATACAAATATTGACAATGTGTTCTTCAATCAAAAAAGGCTAGTTAAAATGTACAGTCCAGAATATTTCTTTTTTTGGTTGTTTTAAACTCAGGAGTAATCCTTATCAGAACATTACTGCCAAAGAGAACTGTAAGATAGTAAGCTGATCTGTGTTCTTAGTGAAATTTTAGTAACTTCTTAAGAACAGTGTTGTCATGCAGTATAGAATGTATGTCATCATCTGACAGATTTGTGCAAAATGTAGGAAACTGTTTCTGCCTATGGATTGCCTTTTGCTGTTTCTTTACTGATAAATATGACCAGGTTTCCTTAACTCTTAAATCTTAAAAACATGAAGTGCTCTTTTGATTATAATTGTAACATCATTTGGGTCAGAATTTGTTTTCAACTTAATATCAGTATAAAATATTATCAGTTACAATAAAGCTCTTGGGCCAAGGATAAACAGCAGCAAATTTCCCTTTTGTAGGTTATGTTTGTTATATTAGTCAATAAACCTCTGTTTGAAATCTGTTTCACAGTGTTACAATCGGGCAGATGGGTTCAAAAAGAAACATTCCCTTTTAAGGCAGTCATATGAAAGAAATTCTGAGGTGAAAGTTGTTACTAATGTGTGTTTTCTTCATTCCAAAACTGGGACATGATGGCAAAAATGGTCTCATAAATGAAGTGAAAAAGAGAAGAAAGACAGTAATTGAGAGGTTTTTTTCTTCAGAAATTATAGTTTGGGTTTTTTTTTTTTTTTTTAAATATTTGAAGCTCATAAACATCCAGTTTTGAATAGAAGTATGGAACATTTGGGGGGAGGCAGTAGGTACGGTGAATATTGAACATAAGCTTTGTTTAATAGCTTATGTGCACCTGTGGTGGATTCGTGTCGATGTATGGCAAACCCAATAGAGTATTGTAAAGTTAAATTTAAAAATAAATAAATTTAAAAAAATAAAAAAAATAAAAAAAATAAAAAAATAAAATAAAATAATTATTGAGTGAAAAGCACCGTTGTGTGCCAGGCACTGTGCTAGACACATATGAGGGAAGGCACTTAACCCCCCTGAAGCAACAGGGAGCACTCCCCAGAAATGACCACAGGAGGATGCACAGGAGTTTGATAAAGGAGATGAATCACGTTGAGTTGGACATCAAGTGTGCAGAACTAGGGAATAAAATTCATGCCGTGCCCTTTAGAGGGAGTGTGGTGTATTCCTCAGGGGTAAGGTAGGGAAGCAGAAAGGGCCCAGGGGAGAGAGGATTGGGAGAGTTGCGGACAGATCTTAAAGCCCCTCATTTCAAGCCTCTGGGGAGCCACTGGAAAAATTTAGGAAGCATCATGATCAAGTTTGCTTTTTGAGTGTTCTCTGCAGCAGTGCTTCTGAAATGATCTCTGATAAAGGTCTATTTTTTAAGTTTTCTGTATATAGCAGACTTATACTTTTGTAAAACATAGTAAAAAATAAAATACTAGAAAAATGAAAATTTAAGAAGACAGAAAACAAGCCCATTTAAAAAATTAAGCTGAACAAACATAAAATTACTGTCAAGTTCCTCTTTGAGTTTCTAAATGTATACTCTAAAATTGGTTCTTTCCTGTTCTTGAACTAGTTATGCTTTGAGTACCTCTCCTGCAGAGGAGTAACCTCTTTTTGATCATGTACCCCCATCAATACAGAATTCTGGAAACTCGTGTATATTTGCTTTCAAATCATGTACATGTGCTACTCTGCAATTATATGATGTGTGCCATAAACTGTAAATCCAAATTGAAAAATAACAAGAGATTTTATTAGCTATTTTATTCTTACTAGTTAAAAAATACTTTGCACTAAAATATTGTTTAGTGAGAGCAGTGTAATTGAATACTTCATTAGGCTTTTGAAAGACTTGGTTCATTCATAAAAATAATCAGTGCATTAAATGATCATATTGTGTACTTTGTATATAATTCTGTCAATTATATTTCAATAATGCTGGAAAAATTAAGAAATAAATTGTCTCGGCTCTCTTCCAGATGATGCCGGACCGTAATATATACGAGAACCCCAACACCCCTGGGGAGTTCTTTCTAGTGGAGCTTACTAACACTTCGTGGTTCGAAGGTCTGGTTTTAGAGTTGAGTTTGCTTTGTATTTGTTGTGATGGTGGTCATAGTTGAAATCAGTGCTTTATAAAGTATATAGATCAGAATGGGAGAGCTGTGTTGCTGTGTGTGTTTCCTTAGTAATGGCCTCAGTTTTCACCTTCATCCAGCAGATAATGACAGATTTTAATGAAGTTTGTCTTGCTCATTTTCTTTTCCCCTGATGTCAGTCAGTTCTTAGAAAACTCATCAGAATGTCTTCCCTTTGTGTGTGTGTTTAATCAGTGTATTCAAAATCCAGTGAAACTGTAGATTTAAACAGATTAGGAATTTTCAAATTGGTATTCAGATGAGATGTAAAGTGGGCATATTACATTTATAAGGATACTAACTTGGCAACTCTTCCTGTATCCATTCACTAATACCACACTGTCTTCATAGCTTTCTCATAAGTCTTCTTAGTTAATATTAATAAGAGTCAGCAAATATTTTCTTAAGGGGCCAAGTGTTAAGTGTTGTAGGCTTTGCAGGTCAAATGGTCTGTTATAGTACACACCTTAGCCACTGTAAGTAGAAGGCAGCCATAGATGATACATAAATAACTTGAATTACTACGTCCCAGTACAAGACTTCCCTGGTGGCTCAGATAGTAAAGCCTCTGTCTACAATGCGGGAAACCCGGGTTTGATCCCTGGGTTGGGAAGATCCCCTGGAGAAGGAAATGGCAGTCCACTCCAGGACTATTGCCTGGAAAATCCCATGGACAGAGGAGCCTGGTAGGCTACAGTCCATGGGGTCGCAAACAGTTGGACACGACTGAGCGACCTCACTCACTTAGTACAAGTCTATATACAAAGAAGCATTTTGCTGTGAGCCTGAATTGCTCTAAAAAAAAAGAAACCTATTAAAAAGAAATGAAGGCAGAAAAAAAATAGCATCACTTTTTTGTTCTTCCTGCCAGAGATGCATAACCTGAATCTGATCATCATACAATTCACTTAAGGGACATTCTATGAAAAAATTGGTCAGTAATCTAAAATTCGCAACATCATGAAAGTCAAAGAAAGTATTAGGAATTCTTCTACACTGAAGGTGACCAAAGAGATATGACTGTTAAATGCAGTGCATGATTCTAATCCAGTGCAGAATCTTGGATAAGGTCTGAGGAGTGTCTGGTTGAAATGTGTTCATGCTGATTTCCCAGTGATGGTGGCTGCATTATGATTTGTAGATGCTTGTCCTCATTTGTTGGAAATAAATGCAGAGGTGTTCAAGTGATGTAGAGTGAGCAACTTACTATCAAATAGCACAGGGAAAAAATTGTTTTGGGTTATACTTGCAACTTTTCTATAAATTTGAGATTATTTTAACATCTTAAATGTATATATCATTAAAAGTAAAATAGATTTATTGGCAGGACAGTCTAGTTTGACAACCTTCTACATACTTTGATGCTGTTTGGGATATTCTTGATGTTACTGTTTCCATACAAATTTTAAAATCAGTTTGTCAGTTTCCACCAGAAAGAAAAACCTTGCCAGGATTTTTATTGAGATTGAGTTGAGTCTGTAGATGAATTTGTGGAGGATTGATACTTTTGCAATAATGTGAATTCCAGTCCATAAACATGACTTAGAGCAGTATTTAGATGGCCTTTACATTTTATTGGCAGAGTTTTATACTTTTCTGTGTAAAGTCTTTTGTGGTTGCTCTAAAATGCCCATCCTCTAAAATGCCCACCAGAGATTTTTGCCTCTTGGTATTCATACAGACCCTTTTGTAAGTGATTCTCTTTCACATTGAGTAAGGGAGTAAGATTGACCAAATGACATTGTATGACTTCCAAGACTAGATCATAGAAGACATTTCACCATGGCAGATTCATGTCAATGTATGGCAAAACCAATACAATATTGTAAAGTAATAAATACTTAAAAAAAAAAAAAAACCATTTCAGCTTCAGTCTTGCTGTCTTGGATCACTTACCTGAAGGAAGCCAGCTTTTATGTTATGAGGGCATTCAAGCACCCCAGTGAAGAGGCCCAGATGGTGAGGAACTCTGAGGTCTCCCGCCAACAGCCGTGTGAGTGAGCCGTCTTGGAAGCAGCGTGTCCAGCTCTGTTTAAGCCTTCAGATGACTACAGTCTGCCAGCATCCTGACTGCAACCTCATGAGAGTCCCTGAACTACTAGCACCACCTAGCTGAGCTGCTCAAACTCTAAGATAATAAGTGTTTGTTATTCTAAGCCTCTAAGTTTTAGATTAATTTATTATGGAGCAATAGATAACTAATAATGTACTTGTTTTTAAATTTTGTGTAATTATTTTTTTGTTTCCACCTTTTTTGTAGTAAAATACAATAACATAACATTTGCCATCTTAACTATTTTTAAGTGTTCAGTCTCATGGTATTAATACAGTCATATTGTTCTACAACCATCACCACCATTCATCCCCATAACTCTTTTCATTGTAAAACTGAAACTCTGTATTCATTAAACAATAACTCTCCAGTCTTCCCTCCCTGTAGCTCATGGTAGTCACCATTCTACCTTTTGTCTATGAATTTGACGATGCTAAGTACCATAGCTACGTGGCGTCATACACTATTTGTCTTTTTGTGATTAGCTCATGTTCACTTAGCCCAGTGTCCCAAGATTCATCCATGTTGTAGCAGACTGCAGAATTTCCTTGCTTTTCATGTTGAGTGTTATTCCATTGCATGTTTATACCACATTTTGCTCATCTCTTCACCCTTTGAACTTGAGTTCCTTCCATACTTTAGCTACTATGACGAATGCTCTGTGAATGAGTGTACAGATATCTCTTTGAGACCCTACCTTGTTTTTCTTTCTTTCTTCTCTTTTTTTTATGGCGGTTTCGATTCTTTGGGGTATATATACTCAAGAAGGAGAATTGCTATATCATACGGTAATTCTGTTTTTTACTTTTTGAGGAACCCCCATAAGGTTTTCCCCCATAGCTGTACCATTTTGTGTTCCCAGTAAGAGTGCAGAAGGGTTCCAGTCTTTGCACATCCTCACCAGCACTTGTTATTTTCTGTTTTGTGTTTGTTTTGTTTGTAGTAGCAACCGTCCTAATAGCCATGAAGTTAGTTATTCTTGAGCCCAAGTGGATGATGATGCCATTCATTGAAATGAGGAACATAGGAGAAAGAACAGGCTATTTTAATCATTTTCAGTTTGAGTTCTCTGTGAATATCCATGTCGTTATAAGCAGTAGCAGTTGGAAGCATCAGATGGACTCTGTTCAGTTCTCTGTTAATTAATATTGAAGATGCATAATCTCTTGTACAGTCTTGTCTTGTTTTTTATTCATCTGTTTGATGCCTACCTTATAGAATCATTTTGACAAATATTATAAAATGTTAGAATATTGTAAGCATTCATCCACAAATTTTAGCTTCTTTTCCTTTAAAGATAAGCAGAAACTTATTTAAGTTTCTATTATTTAAACTAATATAAACTATTAGTTTATATTCAGAAATATAATTTAGTATATTCCTATTAGCTTATAAGCAGGTTGTTTTTGGTACTAAAGCTGCATAGCCTCTGCTCTTATAGGTCTTACCCATGAATTTTGGAAATACGTTCATAATGACCTGTAACTCGGCTATAAAAATGATTTTTGTAAATATACTAGAGGTAGAATCCAACTAATTGTATGTCTAATCAGAATTCCATCAGTGTGTGTGACTGTCTCAGATATATTGTGTCCTTGAACTTAATCTTATGGTATATAGTACATTGGAAATACTGTAGATTTGGGGTTTCATAGGCCTATATTTGAATTCTTGCACAGCCATTTATTAGCTGTGTGACCTCGCACATCTTACATAACTTTAGGGACTCATTTACATGGTTTTCTACTGAAATTTGAAAAAAGGATTAAAATTTCTACTAACTTGCCATCGTTATTGTTGGAAACCAGAAGACAGTTTTTTCCATATCTAACCTAACACCTTGGACATTTTAAGCCCTTAAATAAGTGTAAAGTATATTCTTATTGTTGTACAACCATCACCACCATACATCCCCACTGCTCTTGTCATCTTGTAAAAGTGAAACTTGTTTCACTTCTGTATCACCAGGTTATATCAGCTGGGATGATACTTCTCCTACATAGCATGTCATTTTTTCCAGGAAGTCAGAATTGTACTTCCCTATCAACACACCTTTATAGAAGCTGTGGTCTGCTCCCTGTGGGTTTGGAAGCATCTGTCATCACACAAGCCTGAGGTTATATGTCAGCTTTTGGAAGTTTGTAGATTATTTAAAGGAGTCCAAGGCTCCTGGGTTAGTCATCATTGTACACATCTGAAAACTGTGGTCATCAGGTTAGGTAAGTGTCACAAAAATTAGTCTTTACAGGCTGCTGCTGCTGCTAAGTCGCTTCAGTCGTGTCCGACTCTGTGTGACCCCATAGACAGCAGCCCACCAGGCTCCCCCGTCCCTGGGTTTCTCCAGGCAAGAGCATTGGAGTGGGTTGCCATTTCCTTCTCCAATGCATGAAAGTGAAAGTGAAGTCGCTCAGTCATGTTTGACTCTTAGCGACGCCATGGACTGCAGCCCACCAGGCTCCTCTGTCCATGGGATTTGCCAGGCAGGAGTACTGGAGTGGGGTGCCATTGTGTGGCAAAATCTCAGTGTGTTGACTCATATTCCATCGTTTTTGCTATAAGTTATCAGGGGCTCTGGTTGTGTTTTACAAACATTATGAGAATGTAAATTGAGGACAGAGTTAATATACACAATTTATTTTGCTAATAAGTTTTCCATCAACTTTGTAAATGATCTGGGTTTTGGTTTGGGGGATTTTTTTGGTTGGGGAGGGTAGTCTCTTTTCACAGTTAACTCGTTCAACAAATATTTCTTAAGGACTTAGTGTGTGTCAGGTACTGCTGAGGTAATGGAGATGCAACAATAAACAAAAACTCCTGCACTCATGGGTCTTACATTCTACAGACCAGAGTCCTGAAGGCTATGAGGAAGCGGGCCACATGTTTATCTTCTAGTAGAAGCAATGGCAACAAAAGTTAGAACCATAGTAAGGGTTTTATTCTGAGTATCGTGGGAGGTCTTCTGAGGAGTGGATATATTCTCAGGATGGAGCCTCTAAATTTGCCAGCAGATCAGGTGTGGCCTATGAAAGAGGAGTCAAAAATGATTCCGGTAGTTTTGGTCTGAGAAACTCAAAAGAATGAATTGCCATTTACTGATAAAAAGAAAACTAAGAGACGCAGTTTGGGGTAGGTAAATTAGATAGGAGTAGAGTCTGGACAGTTTGGAGTTTGGGCAGTTGAGTTTGGACTACCTGTTAAGACAACCAGTTGAAGATATTGAATTGGTAGTTGAATATGAGCCAAGTATTCAGGGGAGAAATGAATGTCTTTCCATGTAAAAAAGTATTCTGAGTGAGAGCATGAAAGGAAAGACTATAGCTAGCGAAAAGGGGTCCAAGATGAGCCCTAAGATAACACCAGAGTTTAAAGTGATGGTGATGGAACAGTAATAGCCAAAGAGATTCGAGGGGGGGAAAAAAAACAATGTGATTAAGATATCTTGGAAGTCAAAGAAAAAATATATTTTAAGAGAGTGATTATCTCGGTTGCTGCTGCTAAGCAACGTGTGTTGAAGACAGAATTTCTGGTTGGCTTTGGGCTTTCCTGGTGGCTCAGACAGTGAAGAATCTGCCTGCAATGTGGGATACTTGGGTTCAGTCCCTGGGTTGGGAAGAACCCCTGGAGAAGGGAATGGTATCCACTCCAGTATTCTTGCCTGGAGAATTCGTGGACAGGAGAAGCCTGGAGGGCTATAGTCCATGTGGTCACAGAGTCAAGACATGACTGACTAACACTTTCACCTTTTCACTTGGTGATTTGAAGATCATTGATGATCTTAACAAAAGCTTGGGTAAGAGCAGACTTAGGGAGAGGAAAGAAGCATAATTTGATACAGTGAGTTTAAGAAATGGAAGTAGGGTTGAGAATTTTTTAAGATAGGAGAATAACATGTTTACATCCAGTACAGAGGGGCAAATTGGGAAGGTGGGGGATTTCTGGAACAGTATCTGCTGAATCAACAGAGGAAATGGGATGTGCTGCATGAACAGAAGCATTAGTCTTATAGGATCTTGATCAGTTTCATTTATAGCAAGGGTTGGCAAGCCACAATTCTGCAGCCAAATTCCATCTACTGCCTGCTTTTGAAATAAAGTTTTATTGGAACAAGGCTGCGCCCAATTATTTAGATATTGTCCATGGTTACTTTCCAACTGTAGCAACAGGCTTGAGTAGTTCCTCCAGAGAAGCCTAAAATATTTATTATCTGGCTCTTTACAGGAGTCTGGTGACCCTAGATTTATAGTAACTAAAAGAGAAGATGGGATGAAATAGGAGTGAGGGAAGGAAGGAAGTAGAAGTCAAATCTAAGGAACTGAACCTTTTGCAAAGGTATTCAAATATCTTTTCTGATTTAGGTCAGACCAAGGGAAAAATCAGAACCATGAATTTGAGCAAAATGAGCTATAGCCTAGGTGCTTTTTCCTGAGATGAGTTCTTAGGACTCTAGAGTCTCCAAAGCTGTAAGCTAACTGTATATAGTCAGCTCTTCCTGCGTTACAAATGATTGCAATCTTATCAGCTTAAAACAAACTCTTAACTCTCTCACAGTTTCTGTGGGGGAAGAATAGGAAGTAGCTTTAGCTGTATAGTTCTGACTCAGTCTCTCAGGAGGCTGTAATCACAGTGGCAGCCAAGATTGCAAGCACCTAGGCTTGTCTAAGTCCAGAGGGTCGGCTTCCTATCTTGCTCACGTGGTTGTTGGCAGGAGACCTCCATTCCTTGCCACTTGGGCTTCTCACATATCACTGTTCATAGCATGGTTTCCCATGTAGAGAATTACAAGAGAGTCCAGGATGGAGGCTTCCAGTCTTTTATTACTAGTTCTAGGAAGTGACGTGCCTTCGTTTCTGCTGTGTTACATTGATCTCACAGATCAAGGCTGGTATAGTATAGGAAGAGACTACGTGAGGGTGTGAATACCGGGAAGCGGGAGTTGTCGGGACTCCTCCTGGAGGCTGACTACCGCAGACCCACCCGACTGTCTCCAGAGTTCAGTGCTTTGTGTACTTCCAGCTTTGCTGTGTGTCCCCTCTCTCCACAACTGCCCAAAGCAGCTTGTGACGGTTTGAGTCTCTTAAAGCCCAATCACAGACACTGCTTTAAATATTTTTTCTGTTTTTTTTTAATAAGCTTTTTTATTCCTGGTTGTAAAACCAGTATTCGTGGTATTTAAAAAAAAAAAAAAACTGGCGTAGAAATAAATGAAAAGCTCTGGAAATTAAGCATTCTTCATGTTCCCCTGTCTAGATTATTCTTGTGTGCTTTTCAGTCATTCAGTCATGTCTGACCCTTTGCAATCCCTTGGACTGTAATCCACCAGGCTCCTCTGTCCATGGAATTTTCCTGGCAAGAAAACTGGAGCGAGTTGCCATTTCCTCCTGCAAGGGATGTTCCCAACTCAGGGATCAAACCCTCATCTTGATTGCATTGCAGGCGGATTCTTAGCTGCTGATCCACTGGGGAAGCCCTTAGATTACTCATACCAGATTTTCATTTTTCTATCTAATGTTTTTCCTGTCTGTACTAGTACATACCTGTTTTAAAAGTTTATACATAGATCCTATTTATAAGCTACTTTCACATATTTTGTGAACATTTTTCAGTTTCAGTGTCACTTTTTAATAATTGTTTTATAGTTCTATTTTACAGCTATTCTTCATTTTTGTTATGCATAATGTTACAGTAAATATCCTTGTTATCAATTCTCTATGCCAGCCATATTTCTTTAAAGCAGTTATTGCTGATTATCCACTAAAAATTCAGCAAAAGCAATAACTAGGTATAAGCTTTATAGCATTTAGATTAATTTTTAACTAGAACCAAGGTGGGTCTTCTGTGTTGAGGCTCCATGAAATTTATTGGTTTCTCAAAGGGGAATGGGATATTTACATGTCAAGTTAATTTGTGAAAATAATTCAGTTACTGTAAACATAGCTTACATAAGTAAAACTATTGGATTGGATATAGGAATAGAACATGGGTCTAATCCATATATAACCTTGTAGTATGGATATAAGGTAAGAAACGCAAAAGTTTTGTAGAGATTTGCAGTTTGCTATAGTGATTTTAGTAAATGACTGTCATCAGAAGACTGAATTTCTTTGTAATCAAATGTTATATAACATTGACATGGTTGTATTTATTAAGAAAACTGCATGACAGATCAGCTCAGCTCAGCAGAATTATCTCTGACAGTTCCATTTTCTTTTTTTCAGGGTTTCTTTTTCAGCATTAGTCTCATAAAAGCTAACTTAACCTCTGAGACCAGTGTTCAGTTTGTCCATACTGCATAATGCATTGTAATTCCAGGTAATACAACAAGGCGTTATCAGATATGGGAGCAGTCTGCCTTTCTCTGTGGCTGGTTTCTCCATCACCTCAGCAGTTCTTAACTAGTGCCAGCCTTCCAAGGAGAATGAATGTCTCAGAATCTTACCAGTACTGATTACCTGTTCTTCAAGGTCATTTTCAAGAGTTTAATTTCTTTTTCAACTGTGTATGTATATACTAGTTATTTGCTAGATACTGTGCTAAATTTGAGATTACAAAATTGGAGGTGGGGAGCTCTTTGCTATCGAAAAACTCCCAATGATTAATGTGGTGGGAAGCCCTGGAAGAAGTTTTGTCCAAAATGCTCTGGACTACTGAAGAGTGAGGTGTTACCCACCTAGGCCTGGAGAGGGAATGCTTCACCAAGAGGTTCTGTTTAGATGGAACCTCTAAGGGATTCCCTGGTGGCTCAGATGGTAAAGAATCTCTATCTTTCCTTACACATTTATGTACATCACTCTATTAGGCAAAAAATGTTTTAACTGAAAACATTTTTATCAGGTTTTATGGCACGAACTGAGTTAGAGTCAGTACTGGACTCCAGTACTCTTGCCTGGAAAATCCCATGGACAGAGGAGCCTGGAAGGCTGCAGTCATGGAGTCGCTAAGAGTCAGACACGACTGAGCGACTTCACTTGCACTTTTCACTTTCATGCATTGGAGAAGGAAATGGCAACCCACTCCAGTGTTCTTGCCTGGAGAATCCCAGGGACGGGGGAGCCTGGTGGGCTGCCGTCTATGGGGTGGCACAGAGTCGGACACGACTGAAGTGACTTAGCAGCAGCAGCAGCATGGATCAAGAATTTCTTTCACCATTGATTTAATATGATATCAAATATGCATTAAGTTGGTCATCTTATAAATAACTAAAATGTGTATTTATAAAGAAGGAATTTGAATTTAATCAGCTCATTCTCCTCTGTTCCTCTTTCTTTCTCTGCTTGAATTCTTTGATGGTAGCTTACATACAGTTCAGTTCATTTTTGAGTTCCTCCCAGTAAGCCAAAATCTGCCTTTCTCTTTACCCAGTANGAGCCTGGTGGGCTGCCGTCTATGGGGTGGCACAGAGTCGGACACGACTGAAGTGACTTAGCAGCAGCAGAAGGCTTTCCCTTAGATGTCTGCATAGCTCAGGCTTACTCCCGCCATTGTCAGCTCAGATGTCACCTTTTCAGCAAGCCCTCCCTCACCGACTCCTCACCCACTCTCATGCTCCATTCTCTGGCTGTGAATTGGGTCTCTTCATACCTCCCATCACACCTTCCTGGATTATAGCTTCTGTGCGTATTGTTCTCTGCCTGTCTCTGTCCTTCCCCAGCTTCCCCACCCACCACATTAGATGTTCATGAAAACAGGGACTCTGCTGAATCAGTCACTGATGAATTCTCAGTGCCTAGATTAAGCACTTAACAAACATTTGAGAAGTGAATAGTCTCCATGCTTAGTGCAATACTTTATAGTAGTAGCTTAATTAATACTTGAAGGAGGGATGCAAAACATACAGAAGGAAGGAAAAGAGGTTAAAAACTTGGGAGCTCATAATGGCTTTCATCTTTCCTTTCTGTAACAGTTGCTACATCTTCTCCTTGTATTACGTTTGTTCTTTTATCATCATTTTCCTATTAGCCGTTTAAAACAGTTGCCAAAAAATAGATCACACAATCATCAGACTTAGCAGAGAACCCAGCAGGGCTGTGAGACTGTCATGGGTGAACTTCCCAGACTCCTCCAACTCTCTTCTTAAGCTTAGGTGTCTGTACTGAGTTGCCACCTCGTGCAACTTTGACTGAAATGCCACAATTGGTCCACAGCCTTGTCACTTCCCCTGCACTCTTCCTGAAAACAATTACCTAAAGAATCCCCATTTTATTCTATTTTTCTTATATGCCAACTCCTAGATACGCAGCTCTAAGCTCCACCTGCAAGCTGTAAGTGGGCGGCACTGTTACTATTTCTTGACCTTCTCTCATCCCTCATCACCTGCACAATATCGACAGAGATGCATAATGTTTGTTCTCTGATTTATACTATTTTCCCCCACTTAATTCACCTTTATTTTATAGAGAACACTTGCTTCCTATTCTGGCCTTCCTCTAAACCATTCCCTTAATGATTTGAGAATACTGCCCACTAGATGAAGTTTAAAGGACTCACTTTTCCTTCCTTTCTGAAACAGGGAACTCTGTTGGCCCACATCCCGTCTGGGAATCTCTCTCATCACCTGCCCCCCACCAGCTTGGTCCATGAACACTGGCAGTGATCTGCACTCTTGGGTGCAAGAACACAGAAGGGCGTCAGCTCCAGCCAGGAAATTAGAATTCACTCAGAGTGTGGAGGTCCCCGGATCTGTTCATTCATATGGGCCTCAGTTCCTTCCTACTGAGATTTGTTCTTCCTTTTACAGCCTCAGCACCATTCCTTTTGGCAGAAGAGATGAATGTAAAATAGGACTGACGGAGTTTGCACTGTTCTGATCATTCATCAACAGTACCTTGGTGCTGCCAAGCACCAGCCAAAAGGGTCTCTTTTCTTCTTATTCTGTGCTTAGCTTTAAACCCTTTTTCCCATGCTAAGCATTTCTTAAAGCCCTGGTTCACACTTTGAGCTTTAACTTTCTTTTGCTTTAAAATTTTCTTTTCATTTTTTCTCTTTTACTATTTTTTGTTTATGCTAGACATTATCTTTTATTCACCCCTGGTTCAGAGTTTATACTTTTAAATTCTGTACATCTTTAAAAACCCGAGCTCATCAGAAAAGGACCTATGGAGCCAACTTGGCTTCTATGAATTTCTTTTCTTTTTCTTTCTCATTTAAATCCACTCCTCTAAAATCATGAAACTAGTATCAGGATGAATTGGAATAGAATCAGGACTGAACAAAGAATTATTTTTTTTCATTTACTTTTAGGTACTTACTGCAACCTTGATTCATAGAACACTGTAGAAAATAAGAAAAGAAAAAGACTGAATGCATTCAAAATCTGGCCAACTAGGAATAATCATATTGAAGTATATACACTTGCAGGCTCCCCACCCCCCGCCCCAATGCATGAGCCAAAAAAAAAAAAGGAATCAACTGTTCCTCCCATTTTAATGCTGTCTAAATTCCCTTAATGTTCTACTGTACACGTTTTTCTGCATCACTGAATATTGTTCTGCAATATCATTTTTAAAGACTAGACAGCATATACAGTATGATACAGATAAAGTATTATCAACAAATGCCTATTAAGAGGCATAGGCTGTTTCCAACAATGGGGATTAGAAACAATTGTGTATTGAACATCATTGTAGAGCAAGCTTTGTGCTTATCAATGATGGTTCTGGGAGGGATTCATTCCTAGAAATAGAACTGCTACATCAAGGGGTATGAGTCAAATCTGGAGGAATATAGATCAAGATCAACTTCTATACGGGCTTCTCATTCTCCGTAAACGTATGACAATTCGGGGACTTCCCTGGTGGCCCAGTGGTTATGAATCTACCTTGAAATGCAGGGAACAAATGTTCAAGCCCCAGCCATGGAACTAAAATCCCATATGCTGTGGAGCAACTAAGCCCGTGTGCAGCAAATAATGAGTCACAACTAAAGAATCTGTGTGCAGCAACAAAAGATCTCACATCACATGACAAAGATTCCATGTGCCATGACTACTAAGACCCAATGCAGCCAAATAAATAAATAATGCTTTAAGTTTCTATTTTCTGGGGATGGGAAGGTGTTGCACGGGGATGATCCAGAGAGACGTTGTGGGATGGGAGGTGGGAGGGGGATTCAGGATTGGGAGCTCGTGTACATCTGTGGTGGATTCATCTCGATGTATGGCAAAGCCAATAGAGTATTGTAAAGTAAAATAAAGTAAATTTTTTAAAAAAGATAAAAAGAAAAACAAGAGTGAGAACTACAATTAAAAAGACCCTTATCCATTTTTATAGATGATAAATGATATTATTTGTTGCTTTCAATTGCATGTATTTAATCACTAGTACATAATCACAATTTTCATATGCTTATTATTTTTCTGCTTTTGTATTTGTTCATATCTTTTATACATTTACTTACTAGAGGACTTGTATTTTTATTAAGATTTATACAAGTTCTTTATAGGATATTAGTAAACCTATCCTTAGGCTTCTTAGGTGGCACTAGTGGTAAAGAACCCTCCTGTCAATGTAGGAGACATAAGAGTCACAGGTTCGATCCCTGGATCAGGAAGATTCCCTGAAGGAAGGCATGGCAACCCACTCCAATATTCTTGCCTGGAGAATTCTATGGACAGAGGAGCCTGGTAGGCTATGGTCCTTACTGTCACAGAGTCGGACACAACTCAAGCGAATTAGGATGCACGTAGACCTATCCTTACAAATACCTTATCCCTAGTTTTACTTATTTTTAAATTTTCATTATTTTTATGGAGAACTAGTCTTTATTTCGGAGAAGGCAATGGCACCCCACTCCAGTACTCTTGCCTGGAAAATCCCATGGATGGAGGAGCCTGGTAGGCTGCAGTCCATGGGGTTGCCAAGAGTCGGACACGACTGAGTGACTTCACTTTCACTTTTCACTTTCATGCATTGGAGAAGGAAATGGCAACCCACTCTATTGTTCTTGCCTGGAGAATCCCAGGGACGGGGCAGCCTGGTGGGCTGCTGTCTATGGGGTCGCACAGAGTTGGACACGACTGAAGTGACTTAGCAGCAGCAGTCTTTATTTCGGAGAAGGCGATGGCACCCCACTCCAGTACTCTTGCCTGGAAAATCCCATGGATGGAGGAGCCTGGTAGGCTGCAGTCCATGGGGTTGTGAAGAGTCAGACACAACTGAGTGACTTCACTTTCATGCATTGGAGAAGGAAATGGCAACCCACTCCAGTGTTCTTGCCTGGAGAATCCCAGGGACGGGGGAGCCTGGTGGGCTGCTGTCTATGAGGTCACACAGAGTTGGACATGACTGAGGTGACTTAGCAGCAGTAGCAGCAGTCTTTATTTAGTAAATCATCTTTTTCTTAAATATTATCTCCCTCTGTATTAAGACTTAAATATCTACCCCACCAAAAGATGATTTTGTAAAGCACTCATATTTACTCCTGGTATTTCATAGGTTTTTATAATCTACTTAAATACTGAATTCATACAGAACTTAATTTTTTATATGGTGTGAGGTAGAAGATCTTAATTTTGCCCGCAGTGGCTTGCCATATGTTTCAAAACCTTTTATTGAATAATCTTTCCTTCCCCACTAATTTTAAGTACTATACCTTTCACATACAAATTATTAAATATACTTGAGTCTATTTTTGGATATTCTATTCTGTTAATTTGAAAAGAACTGGCTTTTAAGTTTTCTTATTCAGAAATGAAGAACTTTCATATATTAATAGATTGTTTCTCAATAGAAATGTGGTTTTTTTCAAATAATTCTTCAACATTTCTTATAAGTTTGTATAAAGACATTTTCTATTTCTGGTTGTTAGTATTAGTCAAATTGTCTTTCTCATCCTGTTTTAGGGGTTATCACTCCTATCCAGGACAGCAATGGCTGTTATGATGCATAGTTTAGACCCTCCACCTTGGCTTGTACACACATTTCCCTAGCTCCTGGGTCTTGATGGATGGCAGTTTTAAGCTGAGTCCCTCTCTTCACTCACCCTGAGCAGGAGACTGCTGCCTTGCCTAAAGTTATACTTCCCCACCAGACAGCCCATGTCCTCTGATTGGTAGCTTAGGGATTATCAAGGTCCAGATTTCTTGCTTCAAAGCAGGGAAATTCTCAAGAACCATCCCAGCTCCAGGGCTCCTCATGGAAGTGGATGTGGTTCCTGGGGCAATTTCAACACAGTCTAACACTTCCTCCACTCCCGCTAAGGTCCTCGCCCTACGAGCATTTACCAATGAGCTTCCTGCATGGGAGCCTCCAATTAAGAGTTGTTTTTTCCCCTCTGGGAACCATTATTAAGACAGTTGTTAGTAGTGATCTAAGAAAGAAGGCTGAACTAATAGTCCAGTTTGGAACTGGATCACCTGCTAACCAGTTGGCAATGAGGACCTCATCCTAGAAGTGGGTAGAAAACTTTCTGCTTGTTATAGCCCACTCCAGTGTTCTTGCCTGGAGAATCCCAGGGACATCGGAGCCTGGTGGGCTGCCGTCTACGGGGTCACACAGAGTCGGACACAACTGAAGTGACTTAGCAGCAGCNGAAGTGGGTAGAAAACTTTCTGCTTGTTATAGCCCACTCCAGTGTTCTTGCCTGGAGAATCCCAGGGACATCGGAGCCTGGTGGGCTGCCGTCTACGGGGTCACACAGAGTCGGACACAACTGAAGTGACTTAGCAGCAGCAGCAGTGCAAGACTGAAATTTTATACCAGTGACAACCTGGGATAGAATATCCTTGGAAGAAAATTCACTGGCAGGTGCAGTAGCTTAAGTTTGAGAGGTTGTGAGGAAGTGGTAATTATAAGGACAATGGCTTGCTGAGTGGCACTGATGTGTTGAGGAAACACAAGGAAAGACTGAGGTAATTAATCACTAATTGAAGGCTAAGTGAAAATTGGAGGACTTCGTTGGCAGCAGGTAAAGATGCTCTGATTTCTGATCTCTTGTGGGAGGAGGAGGTTAAGGATCAAGCCCAAGACTTAATTATAAGAATAACAAAGCTCCAGAGAAAGTTGGATTTTCAGCCTGAGTAAAAGCACTTTACCTGAAGCTTCAATACTTTGGCCACCTGATGTGAAGAAATGACTCACTGGAAAAGACCCTGATGCTGGGAAAGATTGAANAGAATAACAAAGCTCCAGAGAAAGTTGGATTTTCAGCCTGAGTAAAAGCACTTTACCTGAAGCTTCAATACTTTGGCCACCTGATGTGAAGAAATGACTCACTGGAAAAGACCCTGATGCTGGGAAAGATTGAAGGCAGGAAGAGAAGGGGATGACAGAGGATGAGAAGGTTGGATGGCATCACTGACTCGATGGACATGAGTTTGCGCAAAGTCCAGGAGCTGGTGATGGATGGGGAAGCCTGGTGTGCTGCAGTCCATGGGGCTGCAAAGAGTCGGACATGACTGAGCAACTGAACTGAACTGATGAGCACTTTGCCAAGGTTGTAGCCCTGATTGGGGAAGGTGTGAAATTGTGAGGTTTGAGATGACTCATTTTGGTCTATATACTTGAAAACATTTATACTCCAGATTCCCTGACCTCTCTGGACCTACAAAGGTGACTCACTGCTCCCTATTTGTATAGAGCACCCCCTTGCTTAAAGATGATACAGAGGTCTCTGGACTGCAATGGAACCTGTATCCTTGAATGAATACCCCACCATTAGAGTGGGAGCTTATGGGGGCCAAGTAATAAGCAGAGTCCTGGGCCCATCTTGCTTGTAGGCCAGTGGGCCCAAATCCATCCCTAGGATTTGAAAATGTCCTTGGATTCCAAATGTATAAATGGAATGGGCACACTTGGTAGATGACAAAATCTTTACACAGGTTCATGACCATTGGGGTAAAAGGTGTTGTAGTGGGGAAGGTCAAGTGGAAGCCTCTGAAACTTCCCCTTCCCAGTCAAAAATTATAAATAAAACACTCTATCATATCTCTGAGAGAATAGCAGAAATTAGTAGAACCCTAAAGAGGTCATAGGATGCAGGGCTGGTAGTCCCCATAATACCCACTTTCCAGTCTGTTTATTACAAAACCAGACTGATCCTAAGGGATGCCAGTGGATGACATCAAACTCAGCCTAGTAGTAGCTCCAGATACAGCTGCTGTGCCAGATGTGGTACCTTTTCTAGGGCAGGTCAACATGGCCTTAAACATATGGTATGCAGCCACTGATCGAGTGAATCCCTATTTCCATCCCCATCAGAAAGAAAGGTCAGAAATTGCTCTCCTTCATTTTGGAACAGGCAAGAGAATACATTAACATCTTTCCCTGGGACTGTTAACTTCCTCAACTTCTGTCATACTGTAACCTTCAGAGATTGAAATCTACTGGACCTATTGCAGAATGTCACACTGATCCATTATATTGGGCAGGATGAATAAGAAGTAATGAGTAGTTTGGAGGCCTCAGTAACACACACTTCCAGCGAATGGGAGATAAATTCTAGGAAGTTTCAGGGACTTTTTGTATCAGTGAATTTTTTAGAGACCTGGAGATGTTGGTTCATTACTTCCAAAAGTAAAAGGACAAAATTCTGCATCTCAAACCTCCTCTCAATAAGGAGGTAGTACAATGCTTGCTCCTTGGACGGAAAGTTATGACCAACCTAGATAGCATATTCAAAAGCAGAGACATTACTTTGCCAACAAAGGTCCATCTAGTCAAGGCTATGGTTTTTCCAGTGGTCATGTATGGATGTGAGAGTTGGACTGTGAAGAAAGCTGAGCACCGAAGAATTGATGCTTTTG